>OZ023327.1:33500018-33564359 GCA_964007535.1 Brachyptera risi
GTGAGATGAGGTTGCGTGGTTACACGTGGGTTGTGTTTACACGTAAATTTGTATTAGGATGGCAACTTTTTCGCCAACAAAATCTTCGTTATGCAAGAGGTTTTGTTGTGTTCCTCAATGCTCAACCAAAGCAAAAACACACAGAGGATGCTCTTTTCATTGTTTCCCCTTGAAAAGAGAAATAATATCCATCGAAACGCTTCAAGTGGTCCGTAAAAAAACAGTGGGTGAATGTATTGAAAATTGAAAGCTGATGATTACTTTATGCTTAATTACTCTTATACGGGCTTCTCTCTATTCATTTACATTCCGTTTTATTCACCTGTGTATTACTATTTTTATTATGTACCATTAACTTGTCATTATTATTTATGTAATGTACTACCATTGGAGGGAATACAAAAAAAATGTGTTTGAATAAAAACAAATATTATGAGTTATACTGATTTAGGTAAGTCAAGTCAAAGGCCTACTCTTAACATGGTTCAACTTCAAAGGTCATGACGACTAGGGGCCAAGGCCTGATTGTCAATGAATATAGAATAGGCCTAATGGCAGATGCTAGGCCTAATATAATTGAATAATTATATACCGGGTCGGCCTAAGCCTATAACCCTTTATCTTATAGATTTGAAAAAAAATCCGTTTTTGAAATCCAAGGTTGATCTATATTTTGTATCTAGATATTTTATATTTTGGATAGAATGTGGGTCATCTGTCATTGCCAAAGTCTGCATGCACAGACTCATTACAAGTATTTCATTCTTATTTCTTATCGTATTCGTAGCCCCACAAGCAATTAACAATCCTTCGTTGAGTAGGTACACACTCTCCTTCTCTCAAATATCGCGAGTCTTGATTGGCTTCAAGATGGCGCATAATTTCATTAATTAATAAAAACTTCTGCTCAAATGCGCGTATCATATCCATTGTGAAGGCTCAGCCAAAGTCAGCCTGACCTCATCTGGACGACCATTTTGGATAATCTAGTCGCGACCCTAGCGACTCTATCGGTACTTTTACAGGCGAATAGCTCTATGTTATGCAGGTTTTGGCAAGTATTTTTTTTCACTTCGTTGCTGATTGTCAACCAGAATAGTTCGTTGCCATATTTGCTCGGTTTGCAGTGACTTGAGTGGTGTTATTGTTTGACGTGATCGAGTAGCGACGTGTGTTTATTGTTAGATATCAAATTGAGCGATTTTTTTTTATTAAAACAGTATTATCAAACTATTGATTTGTGAATATGTTTCATAAGTTTTTTAATTCGTGGTTTCTGTTCGAAATATAGTTCAGTCAGGACGTGTTGCGAGACATCTAGTGTGTAATACAATTCGATAAATATAGTACCCTAGACTTGCTGCAGTGGCACGGAAATATTTGTGTATACCGGCAACGTCAGTTGCCAGCGAGCGTTATTTTTCTCAAGCAGGACTTCTGATAAACAAGCGTCGAGCCCGTCTTTTGCCGGAGAATGCGAAGGCACTCTTTGTTTGTCAACCACAACCGGTCATAAATGTATGTAGCCTCAATTCAGTATATTATTGTTGTCATGTAGTTTTTCGAAAGCGTATCATTAAAACAAGTTCATTTCTAAAGGCACGGATTTGTGAGTAGGAACTTTTTCGGAGTAGGAACATTACCCGGGTAATACCCGGGTAATTGTGGCAATTGTGGCGGGTACTCGGTTCCCAATTTGTTACCCGAAGGCATCTCTAATATATATGGTAAACTAATTTCTACGGTGAAACCACGTACTTGAAAATTTGCGTCTCGACGTTTCGACGGAATTTCACCCGTCATCCTCAGGAGTGTAGTTCGGTGAAAGCTCAGCCAACTAATGACACGAAGTGCCACTGAAGCCTCGTTATGTAGATAAATCTGCAGTTTCGGGCTATCCAATGAACAGCCTACGTCCGGTTGCTAATATGGTTTTAGGGTCGGACGAGGTGCTAGTCCGTGATTGGACCAGAACCCTCACTCTCCCGGATGGATTCGCCAAGAGCTGTGTCCATCGGGGACCGAATCCATACGGTAGAGTGAGGGTTCTGGTCCAATCACGGACTAGCACCTCGTCCGACCCTAAAACCATATTAGCAACCGGACGTAGGCTGGTCATTGGATAGCCCGAAACTGCGGATTTATCTACATAACGAGGCATATATATATATATATATATATATATATATATATATATATATATATATATATATATATATATATATATATATATATATATATATATATATATATATATATATATATATATATATATATATATATATATATATATATATATATATATATATATATATATATATATATATATATATATATATATATATATATATATATATATATATATATATATATATATATATATATATATATATATATATATATATATATATATATATATATATATATATATATATATATATATATATATATATATATATATATATATATATATATATATATATATATATATATATATATATATATATATATATATATATATATATATATATATATATATATATATATATATATATATATATATATATATATATATATATATATATATATATATATATATATATATATATATATATATATATATATATATATATATATATATATATATATATATATATATATATATATATATATATATATATATATATATATATATATATATATATATATATATATATATATATATATATATATATATATATATATATACATATATACATATATACATATATACATATATACATATATACATATATACATATATACATATATACATATATACATATATACATATATACATATATACATATATACATATATACATATATACATATATACATATATACATATATACATATATACATATATACATATATACATATATACATATATACATATATACATATATACATATATACATATATACATATATACATATATACATATATACATATATACATATATACATATATACATATATACATATATACATATATACATATATACATATATACATATATACATATATATAATATATATATATATATAAATATCTATCTATCTATATATCTATATAAATTTACACATATATATATATATACATATAGATATGATATATATATATATATATATATATATATATATATATATATATATATATATATATATATATATATATATATATATATATATACTATATTTGTACAACGCAATCAAATCAAAGCTGCCATATATATATATATATATATATATATATATATATATATATATATATATATATATATATATATATATATATATATATACTGGTACGAAATCATTGTTTTCCTAAACATGGTTAGGATGCCATAGGTACTCTAACCTCTCGGTATTTTATTCCAAATAGAAACAATATCATCATATTGTAGTTGATATCTATAATAATGGTATCGCGAATCGTTAGGGAAGCAGTCTTCGAAAAATATTAGCTTTCAAGTATAGGTAGATCAGTGATCAAGATGTGTAAAAGCCCGTTTTTGCCCATCCCATCCATTTTTTTTTTTCATTCAGTTTTTCGAGAAACTCTGGTTTCATTGGGTTACAAATCTCGGAAAAATAGTTGTACATATGGCATGCAGTGGACCTACATAAGTGAACTCTAATTGTAGGCCTAGTTTTTTGTCTAGATTTGGCAAACGTATAATTATCAAAGTAAAAACAACTATTTTGTATGTTATTACAAATGATGAAGGTTATAATTATACACGAGGAAGGATAAATAAAATCTAAAAGGTTTTTATGTTGACATCAGTATTTCAAGATAATATGAAAACAATGATAGTTTGTAGACATGAATTAGCATTATGTAACAAATGGTTAGAAATTGGGCAACAAATTGAAAAACCCGTTCGCGGTTACTTGCCAACCCTGTCAGTAGTGGTTGAATTTATGAGATTTTTGTTTTGTCGCAGAATATACTCGTCGATAAGCCCAAACGAATCACTTCGACCCAAATACTCTATTCGAAAACATTCTACGTAACATCGAATTTGACAAACTAAATGTCATTCTTGTTACAAATTGGCAATTCCTTTTTTTTATGCTTATACAGACTATTTATATATTTTCAAAAATATTCCGTGGTTTGCATCCCCCTCCGTGACTCATTCAGCTAATGCGCCGCTTCAGAAACTGAGTTCAAATACCGCTAAAAGTGTAGGTTCTTGAGAACATTCATTGTTTCAATTCCACTCCCACTATTCATACCCCTAAATAACCTTGCTGTTAGTGGGGTCGTTGGGTAAACAATAATCGACATTGTCGATTGAAAATACTAATAAGATAATCGTTAATAATTCGAATATCGATAACTTTTCTTCTTTTTTTTTTTCTTTATTGGATTTGAAATATTTTGTAAGAACGCGTGTACAGTTAACAGCAGGAAAATGAAGAGTTTTCACCCAAGTTGTGCTGAATTCATTATTCCATTTTATAACATTGTGAATCCGTTGAGTACAGATGCTCTGTTGGATGAGCCTAACCGAAGACTTCCACTCTGTTCAAATCCACTTGTTTGTTTTTGCGCTCGCCACACTCGGTCGCAAGGAAAACCGAGCATTCAGTCGGGTAGATTCTGAGAAATTGATGATGTGAGAAAAACGTGTCGAGAAAAGGGTTACAAATATTTCACCCAAATTGTTGTCAATTTTGAGACGTCGTAAGGAGTACCTCGTGTTATTACCCATGAGTCAGTCGACCTCTGTCCATGAACATTGTAGGCCCAAGTGTAGGCACGATCGAGAAAGAGCTCGATCGTGCCCCCAGCGTTGTACTTGCCTTGCTATTGCCTATAATACATAATCAAGAGGTGACTTTCATGCGATCTCGCATTTTTCGATTTTTTCAATATCGATTAAAGATTTCAAATTTCGATATATTTCTATCGATTTTCGATATTGAAGTTTGGATTCGTTTGCGATTTTCATATCGAACGGCAACCCTATACTAAATATAGTTACTTATTTAAATATTTCTTTCCACATGGTGCCCGAGCTATTGGCTAAAACAATACTCTGCTGTGTAACATTTTCAGCGTCAACAGCATATATAAACAATCGTATTGAAAATCCGTCTGAACATATGAACAAAATACTGTCGATTCATAACAAATATTCACATTATAGGCTACATGTTGAATTTGTATATTTTGATTCGTTGTGAGGTAAAATTAATTGTTGAAAATATCTGGTTTTACTGTCATACAAATGATCTTTCAATATGTGTTTTCACAAAATTCAATTCATTCATATTCAGTAAAATTATTGTTTTACACCTGGTGACGTGTTTATTAATTCTGATCTTGCACTGCTAACATGTTATGATCATTTACATTTTGCAAAATCTCCTGGCGGTAAGATTTTGGAACCTACCCACAGCCCACAGCGTAACATTTTCACTGTCGACGTAACACATAAACTATTTCGTGGCTTCCTTTGTGAACATGTCGTAGTGAAACTGATTCATATCATTGTGAGAAGTATGAAATATGAAGTAATAAGAATCTTATGAAATACTGCGTAGGCATAATAAACATTCACAATAGGCTACATATTTTGTGTATATAACGGTACACAATAAGGTAAAAATCGATGGCAAAAATATCGAGTGTTTCTGTTACATTCAAGTGATCCCTCCCAACCTTTGTTATTATAAATTGGACTCATTACATTCTCGTCAAATATTGTCTGCATCTTATGATGTATTTGTTAATTTTGTATCTTGCACTGCTTTAAAGTTATATGATCATTGATATCTGTGAAATCACCCTAGCGCGAACTTTTTGCCGTATGGAAACTGGGAATATGTTATTATTATTATTATTATTATTAACTCTTGCAGTTGCACATAAATGCGCGGTGGCAAGTTCCCTATCAATCCTATCCTATCGCCTCCCTAACCTTCTGACGGAATAGCTTCAACCCTATTTCATCCTCCTCAAGTATACTTCTACTAAGCCCATTCCAATCCCTACCTGTCCTATTCAAGAAAGAGAACTTACCGACATCTAGTCTAGCCCCCTTTATAACTACTGCTCTATCATGACTTCGCCTACCCCCATACCCTGACTCATTCCTTTCAATCAACCTATTCAACTCTCCCCAGCCCCCTTCTCCTTCCATTACCCTGAAGAAATTACAGATCCGATCCTCCTTTCTCCGTATTTCCAATTCCCGCCATCCCAAGTCTCGGATCATCTCAGATGGACTCTCCAATATTCTCACCCTCTCCCCCCTTTCATTCTCCCCCCATTTCCACCTCCTAACCCTACCTGTAACCCTTCTAACTGCAATCCTTTGCACCCTTTCCACATCCCTTATCTCACCTAATCTATAAGGATCCCAAACTGAACTAGCATATTCCACCATGGGACGCACTAACGAGAAATAAGCCTTTTCCTTTATCTTCATACTTGTCCCCCTAAGCTGCCTCATTACAAAGTTTAGTGCATTTATACTCTTTTTTACTATTCTCTCAATCTGACTCCCCCACCCTAGACGTCTATCAAATACCACCCCCAAGTACTTGTAATTTTCCACTGACTCAAGTGACTTCCCTCCTACATCATACACTACATCAGCCCTCACTCTCCTCCTACCAAAGGTGACTAACTTACACTTCCCTTCATTTAACCCCATCTTGTTCAACTGAACCCAACAATTAAGTGCCGTCAAATCTGCCTGAATAGCTACTACATCCTCCTCTGTATTGATTTCCCTATATACCACACAATCATCTGCAAATAACCTTATTCTCGAATTAACAACCCTAGTCAGATCATCTATATATAAATCAAATAATAACGGACCTAGCACACTACCCTGTGGAACTCCTGACGTAACCTTAACCTCACTTGAAACCTCCGAACCTACTCGAACCGTTTGAACTCTATCCTGAAGAAAGTTTCCAATCCAATTAACTAACCCAGCATTCCCAATGGACAGTTTCAACTTCCCTAATAGTATAGTGTGATCTACCTTGTCGAAAGCCTTTTCAAAATCTAAAAACACTGCATCAATACAGCCCCCCTTGTCTACTACCCCTGCCAGCTCTTCCGCAAAACCTAACAACTGTGTCTCACATGAATACCCCTTCCTAAACCCATGCTGCACTTCCGAAATACCCCTATGTTCATCTACTTTCTCCATTATTCTCTTTATAACTACCCTTTCCATCATCTTACATACATGTGACGTTAAACTGATTCCCCTGTAGTTGTCTACCCTGCCCCTTTGCCCTCCCTTTGAAATTGGAACCACCTCCGCTTTTTTCCAATCTTGCGGTACTCTACCTGCTGTGAGTGAGGCTTGGAACAACCTTAGCAAATAACCTACAACCCCCCTACCCGCTAATTTCAGGAGATCGCTTTGCACCCCATCTATGCCTGGTGACTTCCCACTTTTTAGTTTCCTCAATACATTCCACACTTCCCCCTCTGTAAGCAGGACTTCTTCCCCCTCCCCCTCCAGTGTTGTTTCTCCCTCCCCTATAATTCCAGTCACATTGAACACTTCCCCGTAGAATCTATTTAATGCTGCTGCCTTCTCCTTATCCGTTTTCCACTCATTCCCTCCCTGATCAACTAAGGTGGGCAACTCCTTACTACTACCCTTCTGACTAGAAACAAACCTGTACATTCTATTCCAGCTACCCTGTACATCACGTTCATTAAACATACCACCCATGAAGTTTTCTTTCGCCTCCCACTTAGCCTTGTTTAAGTCCCGCCTCAGGTCCCTGATCGCTTCCTTTCCCTCCCCTGACTCCCTCAATTTCCTACTCATCTTTCTACCCTTTCTCTTAAGCCTCCTAACCGTACTATTATAGTAGGCAGGATCTGCATTTGCCTGCAACACCTTATAGGGAACCAACATATCTCTAACCTCCTCATATACTTTCCGAAAATTGAACCACAGACCTTCAACATCACGCTTGTCTATCTCACACCACTTCTCAAACCTATCCTCAAAAGCTTTTTGAACCTCTCTTGCCTGCACCCTTTTGTACCTCCAAACTTTCTTCCCAACGTTATCGGTTTGAACCGGAGCTAAAGCTAAGCTGACTATAGGTACCCGATGATCGCTAATGCCATCAACAATCACTGTTTTTGCCCACAACTCACTCGGCCTGACTAACACTACGTCTAGAATATTTGTACCCCCTAACCTTCTACTCCTGGTTCCCTCCTCCACAACCTGATGAAAACCTTCGTTTAATATGCCCGTAACGATGTTTTGCATTACTCCCCTCCCTTGTTCTCTACCTCCTACCTCCCATCTTACGTTAGGCATGTTCAAATCTCCCGCTATAATTAAACTCTCTACATTATCCCTAGCACTAAGCCTATCCTCTAAGCAATGAAGCAGTCCTAAATCCCCCCCCGGAGGCCTATATGCTGCGATTACCTCAAGAGACTGTTTGCCTACTGTTATCTTCATTCCCATCATCTCTACTTCCTCTTCCTTCCAGAGCACTGTCCCCTGAATACCTCTTTTAACTGCTACCATTACCCCCCCTCCATGCCTATCCCTATCTCTTCTATGCAATGTGTAACGATCTATAGTTAATTCACTTTCTGTAAATCCCCCTCCCAACCATGTCTCTACTGCCACCACCACTTCTGGCTGGTACAATTCTAATAGCGTTCTAAATTCATCCACCTTATTTGCTAAACTCCTACAATTTACTACCATTAGGTTAATCTCCTGGCATTTACTTTCCCTCGACCTATTTCCCCCCCCACCCACTCTCCCCCCCTTTTCTTCATTCATCGCACCCCCCTCAAGTCAAACCTGTGTTCCCAGCCTATCACCTACCCTCCCTAACAGCCCACCAAACATACGCTGCCCTTCCTTTGACAAATGAAGTCCATCCCCACCTAATCCTTCTCCTCTTAGCCAACAATTGGAGTCCACAAAACACACATCCATTCTTTCGCACATACGACTAAGAAAGTCATTCATACCATTGATGACCCCCCTCTGCATATCCCTACGATACAAAATCCCACTAACCACCACCCTACCTTCCCCAAACCTCCCACGAGCTACTTTCACTAGCCCCTCCATCTCCTGTACTAACTTGACCTTTCCCCACCCATCCCTACCACTCACGTCATTTGTCCCTACATGAACTATCACCGCCTTCCCTGCAGCATCCTTCTCACTAACCTGTTCCAACACTTTCTTCATCCTAACTACCCCTATTCCCGGTAAAACTGTGACGTCCAGCTTTCCCCCGGCCTGCGCTCCTACTCCCCGAACGAGTGAGTCTCCTAGCAGCATCACCCCTCTCAAGCCCTCCCTGTCTGCCTCAACCTCAACCTCCTCTGCAGCCCTACTCTGTCCCAGTCTACCACTATCTTCCTCTGTCCTAAGTACTTCCTTAGCCTTGGTTTTTCCCATTGCCTTCCCAACCTTAGCCCTAGCTTCATCCTGCCTATCACTGATTACCTTTACCACAGGTGTCTCCTTACCCTTATACTCAGCACTACTCCTAGGCCCGTTCCCCATGCTCACTTCATCTACATACCATCCCCTAACCTTACCCACTCTATCTCCCTCGAGATCCTTTCCCTCCTTAGCCTTCCTCAACTTCCGCTTTAACCTAGCAATAGTACTCCTTAACTGCTCTTCTAACTCTCCCCACTTCCCTGCCTCCTTTTCTACTACCTTATCTTTCCAATCCCCCACACAGCTACCACACAACCACACAACTGAACTGCATTTCCCCAGAATCTTATATTCCTCCCCCGAGACACGCGGCACACTGCATGCACCATGCTCCCACGACTCACACACACCACACTTCAAAGCCTTGTGCCTACTGCTCACAACCTTCCTACACCTATTACAACTACTAGAATCCTCTACACCTACACTACCCTGCATTTTCACACGAGCTGGACTGATATTACAAAGAATGTTACCCTCTAGAACTACCTCGACAATAATGACCCTACAAACAAGTAACTAGGCCCTTCACTACCTGAGCTTACACAGAACTAAACAAAACCAGACGCTCTTAACCTCAAAAACAATAGGCTAACACAGAGCAACAACACTGCCAAACTTTCAACTACTTATAAACACAACTAAAACTTTCCGAATTTCTTCACTAACACTTCACCACACTACTGTAACCTTTAACACTGAATTCCTCACAATACCCTTCAACTGTTCTCAAAAGAACATTGATTAAACTAAAATACACTAGCACACAAACTTCAAGCGTGTTTGCTGGCCAATTCAAGATGCGGTATAATTGTTTATAAAAGATGCGGTATGTTGATTCGGTATAATGTGTAGCGTCACAGATAATCGAGTCGATTATCTGTGTTAGCGTTTTTCGGTCTAGCTGTATCGGGGTAGGTCCCCACCGCGATCCCCACCGCAACGAGTGCCCACCGGCCAGCGTGGTGTCCTATTGATTGTTCTGCGTCGCACACGCACGTACGCTATGGCTGTGTCCCTTTTTCTCGGAGTGTCCACGGGTCTGTGCACTTAAAAGACCCGCCAGACAACACTGCGCCACCCGATGCCAGATTAGAACCGTCTCTTGCTCGCTATTCAAATTAGGGTCGCCGTTCGATATCGATATTTTTTATTAATGCGATATTCTAGGACTTCCGATTCGATATTGCATTGGAAAATTCGATATTCGAACTAATCTATATCGATTGAAATGATTGTAATGAACTGATATAAGAAATATCTATAACTTGACGTGACAACTCTCATAAAATTCATGATTTAGACTTATAACTTACAGCTACCCTTAATGAATTGTCGAGAATGACTTCCAACTGGCATTTTTGTTCCTATTCGATATCGATCGGAAGTTTAAAATTTTTATATATATATAAATATATATATATTTTTTTATATATTTTTATATATATAGTCGATATTTAAGTTTCGGTATGTTGCAATTGTCATCTCAAACGGTAATAATTCAAACTTACACATTCGTGCTCGCACAAAATGGCCGTTTCCGAATTTAAATAAACTCCACGAATATTTTAGCGCAGATTTTCATGTAGAACTTACACAATTGCGATCTCATAAATGGTGTAACTGTGATCCAAAATTAATATTTAAATTTTAAATTAAATTACGCACATTCAGCAGCTAATTTTTACACAAACTATGCGTGGAGTACGTATCCACATTGTCTTCTGGTTTTAGTGCATTTAATATCAGTATACCTTCTTCAGGATGCATTTTAATGTAGCTTGGTCGACTACTCTATATGAACGCAACCGTACGTATATAATGTCGATATAGGCCCTATACATTTTCGTCAGAATGCATTTTGATGTGGCAGTCAATCGTCCAAGTGTATAACAGAATTAATAAATGAAAGGTTGGAGCTTGTGTTGCCGAGGTAGTGAAATGTAAAAACAAATTATATAAACTTGACAACCACATAAATGATACTCGTAAAATTTGATAAGAACACTAACACATTGAAGCAGAGAACAGTAAAAACACAATAGTAGATTGTAGTAAAAGGTTCTTTCATTCCGTCAGGCGAACGAAACAATTGAAAACTATCGAAAGTTTTTGAACCCTATGCAAAATACGGACGAAATTGAAAACAGAAAAAGATGACTATTTTTTTTACTGGGGACAGGCGATGCTGTGCTTTGTAATCTAGACTTGGCGCCAGAAGGACGCGATTTCGCGTCCTTCTATATGCATGCATTTTAGACATTGCCCTTTTTATTTAATCATTAGATCGTTCACATTATCGTTGACGCATTCGTATCGCCATGTAACCCAATTTTTAGTGGGGTGTCATTGTGAGCTCCATTAGCAAAAAGGAAAGAAAATGAGGAGTGACAGTAGAACACGATTCGAAGTGGACAATAATATTCACCATCGTTTTGATAATTGATTCTTGGGAAAAAATATGCTCACTTATTACTCATACGTACAGTTATGGTTATTGTGAAACATCTGTCATATGCAATCTCGTGGTAGCCACGTTGTTATTATTATTTTATTTTTTTTATTTCGTCACAGTTCTTTCGTATAGTTGTTTCGTTCATTTTTGGATGGTGGAAATATTCTAGAGCAAATGTTCACTATTAGTGTCTAGTTTTGACAACAAAAATAACAGTAATTGTCGCCACATATACGATGAAGAGTCGGAATAACTAATGTCCACATTCTATATGTCATGTTGATGGGAAGTTGGGGTGACAAACTGACAATGAGATCGGTGTGAAAAAAAAGCAGGGTAACCCAGTTCTTACAACGTTTAGCTGAATCTTGGAAGTCAAAGTGACACAAAAAACTCGAGTCGAATAAGAATACAATATTGAAAAACAATGCATTTCGATAAAAAAAAAACGTATGAGCATTTCTGGAGTATTTAATTCAATTTTTGATATTTGATATTTATATTTAATTCTGATAAAGTAACCAGGGCTAGGACGTGTATTCTATATCTGATTTTTTGTTCGACATTTTGATCAATGCTTTTTAAGAAATGAATTGGTTCTAAAGAAGAGTCCCTTAATTCAAAAATACAAATTAAAAAGTTCCATGAAACTTCAGATTTAGTTCTTTATTGCTATAAATACATGTTTATTCATTTTAATGTGTTTTTAATTTGTATGCGCATTTTTACTTATCTTCGTATCTTTCTTCTTATTACAATCATTTATCTATTTATTTCAAACACTTTATCATAAAATTGACGGGGTTCATTTTATTTTTGGATAACTTGATTTTCAATCATTGAAACCTAAATTCTATTCAGTTTGTGATTTCATCCTATACAAAAGGTCAATTTTTGGTTCGCTAGTAATATTTCCCCCATCATTTATTTCAACATGTGAGTATGAATTTAAAAAGTTGATTCCTTGAATTATCTTCTATATATATTATCGAAATTTAATAGCACATTTTGGCATTTAAGGCGCATATTTGAGCACGGTTAAGTGCATATATTAGCATTCACTTTTGAAGGTTGTTCACTGCACAAACAGCCTAGACCTAAACGATTCGAATTCTTCCAGTGTGTTTCGTTTTTTTTATTAATTCATATAATTACAGCTCTTTATGTCAGGAGAAAATGTAATCAAAGTGACTGCCCTGGCCGAGCTCTGCACCGTGATAATGATATAGGCCCACGTGAGAATTTGTCAAAGGTTAGGCCTACCTCTCTTCAAGGTAACGATATACTGCTCATGCGTCACCACTAGTCACTTTTCCCTTCGTTTTGGTCACTTTGGCAACTTTTCCGAACCGGGTAAGCTAATGAGGTTGTATCATAAACATCATCTGCAAAACAAGTGTGATGTAAAATTTTCTATTGTGAAACAAGAGAACTGAAATGTATATGTTTTTGTAATTCTTTTCTTAGCCTCATTAGTTTCGTGGGTTTGAAAATATTTGTTTCTACTTTATGAAACTTGGTGGTTTTTTAATTCATATTATAGATGTAACCTTGTGGAAAGGAAGTGTACCTCTCGAAATAACTAACCTACAATTTTGATAATTCCATATTTGTATAATGGATGCACACGTGAAGGGATTTTTCAGATGTTTCAGGTTTTGTATTACCTAGTCCCAGTGGTGTAACTAGGAATTTTGGGCCCCGGGGCAATGCTCCCCCCCCAAAAAAAATATATCAATTCAAATGATGACATTTCGATATCATTCAACATACAACATACAATCTCCATATTTCATCTTTTTTCAATTCACTATTGAAGACGATTAAAAAACACTCAAATTTATGATCGAACAGATTCACAATTAGGCCTGTCATTTGATAAAACAAAATGGTTCTATTAAAGATAAAGAATGAATGACACTTGAGAGGAAAAATAGTTGACTTTTCACCAGAATGTAGGCGAAGTACAAGGTTAGTATACCTTGGGCGAAGTAGCAAGCTCATATTCATTATAAGGCGGGCAAGAAAGCATTTTCTTCCAAAAAAAATTTTTTATCTTTTCATTTCATGAATGAAGTTTTTATAGATTTATAACTGAAAATAATATAAGTTCAATATAACTATCTGGTATACGTGTCCACGAAAATAGTTTTAAAAAAATCCTCTTATTTATAATCAAGTGTTCATCCATTACCCAAATTTTATTAATTACTATGAAAACTGAACTTTATGTGATACAGTTCTTGTGTTGGTGGTTTTGGATTCAGCAAAGACTGGGAAATTCATTTTTCATGACTTGGTGGACTGTTATTTTCATTGGAAAAGAAGATAGTCACCATTATTTGAAAATCACATTTTTTACAATGCCTTTTACTGTTTGCTAACAATTGTTTAACAAAACTATACTTTTTCTTGTCTGGGTACACATATTTTCTGCAATTTTTGTGTTGAAGAGCTGAAATCTTCAGCATACTGACAGATAGATTCACCATGTAACTGGTGTGCAGGAAATTTAGTTTTTTTTAATTCGTCTGAAAATAGAAAAATATTGTTTGATTGAATGTGTCATAAAACTTAGTTGTTGCTCAAGAACATCGAAACACTGCCAAAAATTTTTGGCCAGCAAAAAAATCATACACACCAGTTGTTAAAAATGTACCTTTGTACTCACACAAAAAGTTGCGTCACTATAACTTACGGGAACTCTGAGAAAAGTGTACCTAAGAATTGGTATTTTAACATTGCCAATATAGGGCTTCTCCCCGTGAGTGCTGCATGTTCAGCGAGAAAAATATGACAGTGTTTCTACGATTTGTATTCAAGAATATACTCATTTAATAAGGTTCAAAATCAATTTCCTCATCGTAGAATTATTTTTAAAATTACATTTTTACTTGACAAAACGATGAAATGACACCAATTACACTTTAATATGACTTAATTGGACTCAATATACTCAATATTTGTCTCTAACACTTTAATATGACTTTGACTTGATGACGACATGATACTACTACTATAGTGAGTGCTGCTTCGCTCCACATTATTTTAGCATCTTCTTGCATGCTATCTTATCTGCAAAAATGTCAATAACTCAGTTATTTTTTGAGTAATTAGATGAGCGTAGGGAAGCTTTCCATTTCACACCCTGAAAAAAAATGGGCTTCGTTTTTATGTATGTTTTTTTTTTGTAATTATGTACGCGGCATACAGGTCAGAGAAATGAATCAATCAACTTGAAACTTTTTCTGAACGTTGGTGTTATACCAGAATAGGTTGGGATTGTTATTCAGAGGAATTGGTCGGAAGGTTTTTCCGGAAAATAATTGGAAAGTTTGGAAAATCCTCATAAGAATAACCCGGAGGAAAAATACTTGAAAAACAAGAATTTTTCAAAAGCTCTCAAATTCTCACAGAATATGAAAAATACCATTATACACCTTTTCAGAGATTTTTACAACAATCGAATGATAACAAATGAAGAAAACGCAATAAACGTGTACATTTTATTGAATATTTGGATCAATTGGTTTTGCAAAGTGTTTATGCGACAGGTGGCAGGTTACTATAAATATCAACAAATTGCAGGTGAGGTTTTTGAACGTTTGAAGTAAGTCAAGGTGTGTAGATGTAAATTGAGCTGACAAGTTATTTTTCACTCTAGATTGCCATACTTCTAAGCTCATCTCACAACGCGCATCTCGCGTTTTCCTAGTAGTAACCTGCAACCTGTCGCATAAACACTTTGCAAAACCAATTGATCCAAATATTCAATAAAATGTACACGTTTATTGCGTTTTCTTCATTATTTCTCATTTGATTGTTGTAAACATCTCTGAAAAGGTGTATAATAGTATTTTTCATATTCTGTGTGAATTTGAGAGCTTTTGAAAAATTCTTGTTTTTCAAGTATTTTTCCACCAGGTTATTCTTATTAGGATTTTCCAAACTTTCCGATTATTTTCCGGAGAAACCTTCCGACTGATTCCTCTGGATAACAATCCCAACCTATTCTGGTATGACACCAACGTACAGAAAAAGTTTCATGTTGATTGATTCATTTCTCTGACCTGTATGCCGCGTACATAATTACAAAAAAAAAACATAAAAACGAAGCCCATTTTTTTTCGGGGTGTGAAATGGAAAGCTCCGCTGCGCTCATCTAATCAATGCAATAGCTGTTGCCCAAGAATCAGAAAAATTGTATCCGCAATCGAACTTTTACACCCGTTAAAGACGTTACTCCACAGAAGAATTGTGGTGTATACAGAATACCTTGTGACTGCGGTTTGTGTTACATAGGTCAAACAATGGAACCACTAATACAACGCCTTAAAGAACATAAAAGGAGTTCACCTAATCTATCAGCTATTGCCACACATGCAGCACTTTATAGCTTATTCAGATATCAAGGTGTGTAGAATATCAGAGTCGATAAAGTAGCAAGGGTAGAACTACTTCAAGGACTTTACACCTTATTCAGATATCTCGCTCATCTTACAACGCATATTTCGCGTTTGACTAGTAGTTATATAACTATATATATAGTTATAGTGTATTATAGTTATCAGTAATTGATGAGCGTAGCGAAGTCTCCATCCCACTCTTATAGGGCTTTTTCTGTGTTTTTTTTTTTCTTTTGGAAGCACTCCACAGGTCGCAAGGGTTGACTGATCAACATGAAATTTTTTTTTTGTACACGCGAACTCATTCAACTTAAAACTGTATAGGTTTTGGAATGAATCGGTCGCACCAATTTTGAGAAAAATCATCTCAAAGTTTCTAAAAACCCCATAAGATTTGGCTGAGCGGAAAATGTTGGAAAATAAAATCTCTCCAAATGAGATGATATTTTCTCTAAATGTGTATACATAGATTTCACACATTTCCACGATCTTTTATGCAATTCCAATCAGCCGTTTCGAGGAAAAAACTAAAATAACTGATAATATTCATGAAATAAATCATAAAAATTGTGACAGAATCAAGTTGTCGAGATTCACTGCTTTCTGGATTCAAGAGTTGACCAACAATTGAGTATTTTTTATTTGCGTCAAGGTGTGTAGAATACCAGAGTCAATGAAGAAAAGGAGAATGGAACTACTTTAGCGACTTTTTGATGAGCGTAGCGAAGTCTCATCCCACTCTTATAGGGCTTTGTCTGTGTTTTTTTTTTTTTGTTGTTGTAAGCACTTCACAGGTCGCAAGGGTTGACTGATCAACATGAAACTTTTTTATACACGCGAACTCATCCAATTTGGAACTGTATAGTTATGAAATGAATCGGTCAGACTGATTTTGAGAAAAATCATCTCAAAGTTTCTAAAAACCCCATAAGATTTGGCTGGGCGGAAAATGTTGAAAAATGAAATCTCTCCAAATGGGATGAAATTCTCTCTAAATGTGTAGGGCCTATACATGGATTTTACACATCATTACGATTTTTTAAGCAATTCTGATCGGTCGTTTTGAAGAAAAAAAATAAAATGACTGATAATATTCATCAAATATATCATTCAAATTGTGACAGAATTAAGTTGTCGAGATTCACTGCTTTCTAGATTCAAGAATTGACCAACAATGGAGTATTTTTTATATGCGTCAAGGTGTGTAGAATACCAGAGTCAATGAAGTGGCAAGAGTAAAACTAATTTATTGACTTTTATAGCTCATTCAGATATCAAGCTGTGTAGAATACCAGAGTCGATAAAGTAGCAAGGGTAAAACTACTTCAAGGACTTTTATACCTTATTCAGATATCTCGCTCATCTTACAACGCATATTTCGCGTTTGACTAGTTTAATATAATGTTGAAATTTAAGAAGTTTTTTCCAGCTATATAATAAATAGGTCTCGTTTCATTATTTTTCGGTAATCGTTGAAACGTATTTCTGATGATACAGCGTGGGCCCGGGGGCGGCTGCCCCTGCGGTAGTTACGCCACTGCCTAGTCCATTCAGCCGTGTTATGAGAGTGGTTGAAAACAAATAGCATGGTGATAGCACTTGAAGGGGTGCATTCATGGTGCTTAAAATGGAGAAATTCGTCTTTACTATTTTTTTCCAAGTTCATGAACTAGTCTAACTGACAGAATGATACGTATTTCAACTCCCAAGATAATTTTATGTTCTTCAATTAATATGACATTCTATTTTTGTGAATTCAATCAGTTCTGAGATAATGTCAATGAATTTCATCATATTCTTCGTATTCGTTGATGTGTTATCTTCAGATTGATTGAATCCACAAAATTTTATGTCATTCATCAATAGGGTTGCAGTTTGATTTCGATCGATTCGATCAATTTTTGATTATAGGTTTTCGATTCGATTTCGATATGTACTTTTCGATTCGATCGATATCGAAAAGTTTTCGAAGATCAAACGCGTACTCGCTTCTATTGACGCCCATCGCTCCGAGATTTTCGGACGGTTAGTTGTCTCGAGTTAATACTTGTCACGCTACACGTGCACCTAGTCCTTATCTAGTCGTTTTGACGTGCAGTGTGGTTTTGACTTACGACAAGTGTGAAGTGATTGATTGACTCCCGAAGTGTATTATTGCTTTTTAAAATATCTATCATGACATATGAAATGAAATTATGCATGCGGGGCGGAGGAGTTTGGTTTAGAAAAAGTCGAAAAACTATGCGCATCACGTAGATGATGAAAACGTAATCTTAGATGAATAGTGTTCCCAGTCTAAGAGAAATCTAAAAGAAAAAAGAACACTAGAATATTAAAAATTGTCCGGAATATGAGCCGAGGGTTTTTCTCGCAATTTCAAGCCTAAAATTCACCCTAGGCTTATATGCAAATGTTGGCCTACAATGGGTAAAAAATACGTGTTTTGCTCATTTTGATTGGGCATACTCGACCCGCACACTCATGTTAACAAACTCAACTTGAAACTGCGAGATATTACACTAAAAAAACGTTTAATAAATGTTTCATCTTGAAGAAGCATGATTTTCCCAATTTCGATAATTTTTATTTGACGCCTAATTCCTACTGCGCCACGATTCTTCCGTGTGTGGTCCGTCATTGTTTGACCTTGACGAGCAACGAGACAAGACAAGACTTTAACGTGAGGAAACACTCGGGACGGCCGAGCACCAATAGAATCGCAATACAAAATTGACTGAATTCTACCCCGGACGTGATGATTTACGTCATTATTAGTTAGTCGATTTCCAATGACTGAGGAGAGAACGTAGTTGTGTGTATGGTAACATTATACTTATATACAGCACGTGCGGGGTATATAAACATGGTATTTTGCTACCTAACACAGTTTTTTTCGATTTGATTTTGATTCGATTTTGATTCGCCAATTCGATCGATTTTCGATAAAAATCCAATCGATTTCGATTCGATTGATTTTCGATATTGTACACTTCGTTTTCGATCACGATTTTTTTATCGAACGGCGACCCTATTAATTAAAGAGCATAAAATTATTTCGTAGTGGATAGATTTTGTATTCAATTGCTGGTACACTTGTTCGTGAGCAATGAAAAAAATAGTAAAACTGAATTTTGCTATTTTTATGAGCACTGTGCATGCACCCCCTTAACAAAGAGCTAGCTGCTCCCACTTGATTCATTCCAGCACTAAGGTGTATTAGAATGCACGATTTCTAGAAAATGCATTAAATCCGATAAAATATTGGTGATGCCGGTTTTAATTAGGTATGCTGGTTTTTAGTTGGAATGTAATTGGTCGAGTAACCTAATTAGAAAATGAAGAACGGATTTAAATGATGAATCTTTCATTTTTCAGTCATAACTTTTGAATTTAATGCATGTCAAAAATATCCATGAATATTTCTAAGCTTCTTGATTTTTTTTTTCAAGTCATCAATTTCTCAAGTATGAACTTTGTAATACTACATAGTCCCACCGGCACAGTAGCTGAGTGGTTAGCACACTTGCATCGTGATCCGGGAGGTGAAGGGACATATCGGACCCGGTTCGATCCCCGCCACCGTCCATCTTTACAGGGGTTTTTCGTGGTTTCCCTCTGTAGTCTAGGCTAATGCCGGGATGGTTCCTACAATATAGGCCACGACCGCTGCCTTCCCACTATCCTTCCCACTACCCATAAAAACCTTCATCTCATCATCCCATCATCTCATTAATCATTCATCCGACGCCAATAGATCTTAGTTATCATTACAGTGCGTCGTTAAGACCCAATAAAAAAAAAAAAAAAAAAAAAAAAAAAATACATAGTCCCATGTAATTCCAGTCATGTTAGCATTACGAGGCGACTTACAAGTTGAAAGCAAAACGGACATATTATAATATAGGCCTATATTATAATAATAAAATATAATTATAATACGGGATACTCGGTAATATAGAAATGTAAAGATTCTGGGAAATTAAAATTGGGAAAATTTCCTGATCTTCTGTTTTCTGTTATATAAGAGAGCCCAAGTTGTTAATGTCTCTTGGTCATTTTAATTAGATAGTATATGAAATAAAGCTTTTATTGTGCATTTTGTGACTAAAGCATGAAACTTTCAGGACTTGTTTATGACATAACAAGACATGATTCTGGATATGGACGTCGGCTGGATTTTGCCCCCGGGGGGCGGTACGCCGCCCCCAATTATCACTACGCGCGCGCGCTCGGTTTTCATTTATTATCTCATCAACTATATGTGCTACAGAAAAATGTGTAATATCAAACAAAAGGAGAAGAGTGGTTCTTCATAACAATTTACAATTCTTGAGGATTAGAACAACCATGTTGGAGAAAAAGAATGTTGAGCAAAATTACTGCATCTCAGACTTTCAGTTTTTGTTCAAGAAAAGTTGAAAAAATGAGAACTCATCATTTAAAAAATTACAATTTGTATCCTTCATTATTTTCGCATAATGATATATGATTTGTTGCGTTGACACAATTAGTTGTTACACAAATAATTATTGAACATGTTGAAGTGCGGCCGTGAGCGCGTCCGCCGCCGCTCGTCCCTTCCCGTCTATCGTCTTACCCGTGCTATACGTGTTCTCACTGTCTCGCTCAGCCAGTCAAATTATCCTAGTAATTGTATTTAAAACATTGCATTTTTCACTTTCATGTTTTAATTTTATGACTTTACAAAAATGTGTCACTTTTTAAGTCTTCATTAGATTTAGGCCTATGTACCTCAATTAGAGCTGATAATTTGATCTAAGAAAGCGATGTAAGTTCTGCAGTCAATAACCCCTCTAAAAGTAGATTTAGCAGTGAATTAAAAGTATATCAACATCTTTGGTATTGGTAGCACTAACGTATACGGAAGGTGATAAATAATTGTTTATATATGAGCGTTTATTTTCAGATTGTCGAAACTGCGCTGATTTTGCGGCCATTCACATTTTTTTTTATAATATGATAATAAATTGAGAGAAATGTAAACAACATCAGTTTCAACAGATGATATATATTATATTGTTCTCCTTATTACAGCCCCGTCTCCCCCCAACCTTCTTCGTACAAAAGCATAACACACTGAGACGAGTTGCCGAGTGGTTAATACACTGACTGAACCGTCATTTAGGATACCAGAGTTCGATTCTCGTCATGGTCGACCATCCTGACAGGGGGGGGGGGTCATGGTTTCCCTCTGTCGTTCAGGTCAATACTGGGATGGTTACTTATCGACAGGCCACGACCGACTCCTCCCCATTATCCAAAAGCACCTAATGAAATAACCTCTCATCTCATCATCCTACCATCTCATAATCGTTCACCGACGCCAATAGATCGTAGTCATCAGTAGAGTGCGTCGTTGAACCCAATTATGAATAGAATATAAATAAAACATAAGCAGAACATACGATTTGATTCGAGCATTTTTTTGAAATGATATGCCCAATTACAATCAAGGTACAGTGCAATACAAGCGAACTCACCAGGTTAGTCCTCCCTTTCACATTCTCCTGAGCACTTGAAAAGTGTACCCATAGCAGATTGTAAAATTGTTATATAGTATCATCGAAGATTATTTTGTAAGTGATAAACCAGAGGGTCTTCATAACATATCGCCTTGTTCCCATGAAGAAGCCGATACGAGCATCTTTCTTCGTGTCCACGATGCATTTCAGAAGGGATTTTCTAAAAATATTATTAGAATAATTGTAGATACAGACGTCGTGGTTTTAGTTGTATCAGCAGTTGTTAAACTTCGTTTAGATGAGCTGTGGGTTGCCTTTGGAACTGGAAGGAATTATAGGTACATTGGTGCACATCTCATTGCTAGCTCTATAGGACCACATCGGTCGACAGCTTTGCCAATGTTTCATTTATTTCTAAATATATTTCAATATAGATTCAAATAGACAATAAAATAAAATGGAACGAGCATATAAATTATGTCAACTCGAAACTCAGCTCAGCTTGTTTCATGCTTAGAAATCTATCAAAGACATCAAATCTTAATACACTTGAAATGGTTTATTTTGCATATATTAATATAAAAAAATATTAATATTTGTCTATTTATTGTCTATTTGAATTATTTATCACCTTCCGTATATGTTAGTGCTACCAATACCAAAGATGTTGGTATACTTTTAATTCACTGCTAAATCTACTTTCAGAGGGTTATTGGTTATTGACTGTAGAACCCACATCGCTTTCTAAGATCAAATTATCAGCTCTAATTGAGGTACATAGGCCTAAATCTAATGAAGACTTAAAAAGTGACACATTTTTGTAAAAGTCATAGAATTAAAACATGAAAGTGAAAAATTCAATGTTCTGAATACAATTACTAGGATAATTTGACTGGCTGAGCAAGACAGCGAGAACACGTATAGCACGGGTTAGACGATAGACGGGAAGGGACGAGCGGCGTTGGACGCGCTCACGGCCGCACTTCAACATGTTCAATAATTATTTGTATATCAACTAATTGCGACAATGAAACAAATCATATATATTATTGTGCGAAAATAATGAAGGATACAAATTATAATTTTTTAAATGATAAGTTCTCATTTTTTCAACTTTTCTTGAGCAAAAACTGAAAATCCGAGATGCAGTAATTTTGCTTACCATTTTTTTTCTCCAACATCGTTGTCCAAATCCTCAAAAATTATACATTTTTATGAAGAACCACTCTTCTCCTTTTGTTTGATATTAAACATTTTTCTGTAGCACATATAGTTGATGAGATAATAAATGAAAACCAAGAGCGCGCGTAGTAATAATTGGGGGCGGCGTACCGCCCCCCGGGGGCAGAATCCAGCTGACGTCCATATCCAGAATCATGTCTTTTTATGTCATTAACAAGTCCTGAAAGTTTCATGCTTTAGTCACAAAATACACAATCTTGCCCTTTTCTTGATTTTAAAACATATACTAAGACCGTGAGATGGTATGAAAAAATATTCTAATTCGTAAAGCTGATTAAAAAAATGATAGCTCACAATTTTTTAATAGAGTAATAGTTGATCAGGTTCAGACAGCAGCCCTCATTATAGCTCATACCTGCATTAGATTCTTGTGTAATATATAGCCCTATAAATGTCAACAATTCACAAGGAACTGCAGACCAATGTCCTTGACTAAAGGCATAAATGTGACATTTCTTGGAAAATTATGTCATAATTTTATTATTAATTTCTTTTTCATCTCAGAACACATGAATAATATTGATTGCATCATATCATATATTGTTAGCTTTAGGTGGGCCTACAAACTATATTTTTCACGCATTTTTTAATTTTCAAACAAAAACGAATTACCAAGTCGTCATATTTTTCAAGTTTATTACTTTTCGTGGTTATTTCGCATCTATTACGTTACGTCCTAGTGTTGACAAAATTTCTCTTGCCAATCAGACCTACCTCTACCAGCTTGGAAACATATTCATTATGAGGCAAATGTGGGAGTTTTACACTCATCGAAGGAAATATATTCTTGAATCTTGGAAAGTCTTGTATGTATTCTCAGAAGCGGGAGGTTGACTTTGAGGGCCAAATTTGAGGGACCACCACCAGCAGTCTTGAGTAGTAATTATCAACTTTATTTATTGGCAGAAAATGTTTAAATATATGACACACTCATGTTATCAACATTACTGGAGTGTATGATCTTATTTGAATATAGGCCTATATATTATTATTGAATAACACTTGAGCTACTCTGGCAAAAGTACATTCATTTCATAATTATTAGCAAAAATGTTGTGTACTCTGAAACTATCATGTAGCCAGATTAGTGTTCTCACCATGTATTTAAGATTCCATATTACAAAAATTCTGTGTATTAAAAAGCGTACCGGTATTAAAAAAGTAAATCTTCAAAAAGTTTCCTATGGTGCCAAAATGGGGTGTCCCCTTCCCATCCTCTCGACGTTGGCATGGCACTCGGCCTTGGTAGCGTACGAGAAGAGTGTCTGAGACGAGTGATTAATACACTGAACTGTCACTCAGGAGACCAGGGTTCGATTCCCGTCATGGTCGACCATCCTGATAGGCGTTTTTCGTGCTTTCCCCCTGTCGTTTAGGTCAATACTGGGATGGTTCCTCAACGACACGCCACGACCGACTCCTGCCCACTAACCAAAAACACATAATAAAATGAACTTTCATATCATATATCATTCACTGACGCCAATAGATCGTAGTCATCAGTACAGTGCGTCGTTAAACCCTATAAATGAAAAATAAAACGAGAAGGGGTATTGAAAAGAGCATGTGTCTCAAATTGTAGTGCGTTAGTTGGAGAAACTTCCTGAGTTTGCTGAATTCACACTTAATGTGATAGATGCTTCAAAGTTAGTAATACAGTATGTAAATTTTGTCAAGTCAATCAGACACACATTTTGGTTGTTGTGAACTGTATATATGCGGCCTGCATCACGAAAACCTCGGCTCGCTACCCTCCGTGACAATAATGGGGGGTGTAGATACCTAGCCATCCCTATAACAATTTAGTTGCATAGAGCTACAATCAAGCTGTTTAGTATGCAATACACAGCTATATTTTGAAAAGTATAGGTACAAATTTATGAATTTCACATAATAGTTCTTAGTACTGGGAAATACAGATAAATTCAATGTTTGAGACCTCTTTGTTTTCAACATCTAGCTGCGTAGGCACTGTGTTGAGTTTGGTATAGGCCTACCTATGTAACCCACTTGGCCGCCGTACGGTCGACAGCGGTTGCTTCACTATTTGTTTCACTGCTTCACACAGGCTCAGAAAACATGCGCTTATCAAAATTTAGTACGACTAGGGTAGAAATAGAATAAACAATTTTACAATAACGATTAGATTAGCATTTCTCTTCACAAAGTAAGACTTACTTGTTTCAAAGTCGGGCGAAGCCTTCAAAGGGGATCCATCTACAGCGCCAACATCACATATAAACTATCCTATTGATTTTCCGTTTGAACATATTGTAGTGAAAATTGCTTTGTAATGTTCAGAAAATGAAGTATAAAGTATTAATAAAGTATTTTCTAAAATATTGCCATTCCATAATAAACATTCACATCAGGTTACATGATATTTGTACAGTGGAACCTCTTTAGTACGTTTTTCAGGAGGCCAGACCAAAAAGAATACGAACGTGAAAAACTTACCAAAGAAACTATTTAAAATACAGAAGCATATTGATGGGATCAGAAAATAAATCTTACTATATGGGAAAATGTACTAGAGAGAAACTTTGTAAAGAGGTTCTACTGTATGTTTTGATTTGTGGTGATGTAAAATCAATTGTTGAAAATATCTGGTTTTACTATGTAATACAAATAATCTTTCTGCATTTGTTTCCACAAAATTCACCTCATTCTTATTTAGTACAATTATTATCTACACGTGATGGGTTTATTAATTTCTTATCTTGCCTTGCCAACGTTTAATGATCACTTATACTTTGTTAAATAACCTGGCGGCAACTTTTTTCCTCATTGTCCTGGATCCCTTTTAACAGAGTGTGTTATGTTTCAGGATCTTGTTAAGAGCCACCTAATGTTCGCCGTGCGTGAGGAGGTGGAAGTGCTGAAAGAGAAGATCGCCGAGCTTATGGAGCGCATAAGCCATCTGGAGGTAGAGAACAATCTGCTGCGCTCGCACGCCACGCAGGACACCCTGTCGCAGTTGAACAGCCTACCGCAACAGCAACAGCCATTCAATCAGACCAGCGGCTCCATTTCATAACCAACTTTTTTTTGTATTCCTTCAGAGTGAAAAACTTTCACTTACACCCTGTCGATCGCATATTACTCCGTATTTGTTGATTTGAGTTTTGATTAGGCCCTTATTTACGTAGACCATTAAACTGGCTTATATTTTGACATATTGGACATACGCAATGAGGCTTCGAGAGCTTGACTAATTTTTTGTAATAACACTACGAGACAGTTTAGCCAAGATTTTAACTCCCCCCTCCCCAGTCACTTTAAGAGTAAATTTTCCATGGCATTTTGAGTAACACTACTCGATGATGTGTACCAGTAATAAGTGTTTGGTATTGTAGGAAGGAGGGAGTAGAACATATTTATTGGAGATAACCTGCATTATAATAATGCTGGTCTCATGTTGCATCGCTTTGATTCCACAATGTTCCGACTTCGTGTGGGACGTTTGATTTCGTGGACTTGAGTATATTGAGCTTTTGCAAAATAGCAACAGATGTGTATGCTTGCACAAACAATCGCTTCCTAGTGATTTAAGCTCAATGTCTACGGACTGTGTACTGTGTTTTTTCTTTTCGTGTTTTTTTCTTGTATAGCTGCATTTAAAATAGCTCACAGAAATGTATGCATACCTTTAACTGAATGTATGAGCTATTCTTTTCAAGATTTTCAAACAATCCCCTAATTTTTGTTTATCCATGTTAAAATTCTTGTGCTATTATAGAGAACTTGATTAGAAAGTCATTTTGGCTGTGCTACGTAAAGATTAAATACATAATAAACCCTTAATAACAAAATGTTATTTAGTTTTCTACTTAAAATTTAATTGTGTGTATGTGATGGATAGATAGATATATATATATATATATATATATATAAATATATATATATATATATATATATATATATATATATATATATATATATATATATATATATAAATATATATATATATATATATATTCTATATATATATTCTATAGATATATATCGTCACCAGTACTGTAAAACGGCGTGCCCTGTGTCCAAACCATTTTATTATGTACGAGTTAGCTATGGGTTAATAATGAGACAACGTTACCTCTTGGACAGTAGGTACTCTTGTTATTTTATATAATGTGCATCTGGATCTGTTAATCTAAAACCAAGTGCTCAACCTTACGTGTTCTGTTATTGATTGACATTGCCTTCAAAATTCTGAAGTACCAAGTTCTTACAACATTGGCTGGCAATATGTTAACATAATGATGTGGCTATGTACGAGGTTTTACAGTACTGGCAGCATGTGTGTGTATTGTAAGTAATTTTCATATGTCTTACTCTTAACTACCTTGTAGTATTATTTATTATCAATAATAAGAATGCAAGTTGCTGGAAGAAAATCACTGTTTCCACCATACTTGTATTACATATTTTAATCTGGCAGTGGGCAGCTGAATAATACACTTCACGGGAATGGAAAGAAATCATGGCGTCATGTTGGCTATAATCGGAAAGTGGTGGTGAAGGATGCGTCATGTCGAGATATTTGGTTCTACAAGAAATGTATTCACATTTGGTGAATCTGACACTTGGTGGTCAGACATTGCAACAAGGGTAGTACATACTTGCTTACTTTGTTGGCTTTGAAAGTTGCACAACACTCTAATCTTAACCTTGTTTGGTTTTAGAGTGCATCTGTATAAGTTATCAAGTGATAATATATCGTAGTATGAAGTATATTATTAATATTAGGTAGGAATTAAAATGAATCTAATTACTTGTCTATAGCCCACTGTATAAATATAATGTATGCCTTTGAGAAAGTGTAAAGTGATAGTACCATTTTAATACTGTAGGTCTGGTTTATAGTAATTATTATTATTACTAGACCTGTAAAATATTTAGTTACATTGTCATATAGTTGAGGAAATCAGTTATTGGTGCAAGGCAAAGCCAACAAAAATTAAGCACTGATATCATTTTATTCCTTGCCCACATTATTGACAAAGGCTTTGGCTTTGCCTCGAATATGATGTATGATGGGTTCAGCTGCTTGTTTATACATCGTAATCATAGTGTATATTATTAAATTGATTTGTATGTACTGGTAATGATTGGATGAAGGCTGTGGCATGATAGTTGTATCATACACCGTGGCATGTACGTGCTAATCTTGAGTCACCCAAATACAAGGTTTATACAATACCAGCATTATTTGACAAGCGCTATTATGGTTCCTCGAAAACTAAATAAGCTGATGATTATGCTTACTTATTAAAAGATAATGTTAACATTACTACAGTATTTACTTATACCAATTCATCATACCTAGTTCTTTCCCATGGCCTCCTTTTTTCCTCATAGTTCTTGATAGAATATTATGTGAGGATAGTTTAAGAGCAGGCAGGTGTTTGAGACCAACTAAATCGTTCGCGTAGTCAATCACGTGCCAAGTGCAGTGTGTGTATTTTATCAAAATTCTGTACTGACATAAACATGGCGTATTTCTGTATGAACAAAATGAAAAAACAAATGGGAATTTTAAAACTGATGAGAGGTAGGCATACTCTCTAGTCTATAGCATACCAAAACCTATTTCTGCCCCCACTGGCTAATGAGCGTGATGTAATCAATGTAAGTAGATGTAGACCTAATTTCGTCCTTTGATTACTCATTATTTTTACACAAATTGCAATAAAATTACTAATTCGGCTTGCCGTTCAATTTGAAAATTGCAAACGATTTATCAAACTGTAATATGATTGTTTACCGATCAAATGATATCGAAATTTTCAATTGAATTGAAAAAAAATGCAAGGTTGAAAATCATGAATCTCGATCATGTATTATTGTTTCAGTTTCAGTTCATTTTCCATTCATGTTATAATAAATAAATATCTTTATCCCGGTTCCAACAAGTCAGGTCGGGGGGTGTCGAAACACCATCATCTAGGGCCTCTTAAATGATGCCGGCTGGCCAATCCTGTCGCATCTTCATCCTCTTCTTCACTTTCTTCTTCCATTTCTATCAATATTTGCCATGCCTTCCATTCTTCCCACAATCTTCCCTCTTCCACATCTTCCCAGATACCTCCTCTTCTCCTTACACTTTCACTTATCTGATCTCTCCATCTTCCTCGTGGTCTACCAGCTTTTCTTCTACGGTCTAATACTCTTTCGAATTCTTTCCTTGGTATTCGATCTTGCTCCATTCTACGCATGTACCTATACCATCAGTCCATCACAGTCTTTCTGTATCTATCTTATTTCCAATACTTCTGATGCTCAACCTATCCCTAATCTCACTACTTCTCATTCTGTCCATCTTTGTTACGCCCATAATACTCCTCAAAAATTTCATCTGCGAGGCTGCAAGCTGACTCCTTTCCTTTTCCGTTACTGTCCATGTTACTGATGCATAAGTTAAAATAGGTAGAAAATAAATTTTATATGAAAGAATTTTACATTTCTCAGGTATTTCTTCTGCCCATAAAAGTTTTCTCACAGTCTGGTAAAAGTTTCCTGCTTGTTGCACTCGTCTGTTTATTTCCGTTGCAATTTTTCCATCTGCTTAAAATACTTCCCAGATACTTAAACTCATTCTGTACCTTGAGCTCTACCCCTCGGAGCATCATTACCGGCTTTGTTACCTTCGTATTTCTTGTCATCATCATTACCTCGCTTATTTTGCATCGGTGGTTCAGTGGTAGAATGCTCATGTTATAATAATATACAAAATTATGTTTGACACTTGGGATTGTCAATTCCTTTCTGAAATCGAAAAGTAGTTATTCACAAATGTTCAATTCTATATCGATCATCGTTTCAATATTGAATTTATCAAGTTTTCCAATTAGATATTGATGTTGATATTAAAATATTATTTACTGACTGAAAGGGGCGGGCCCGGGCCCCCCTGACTTTATTCTTTTCATTATAAAAATCGCGAGGGCTACTTTTTCAAATTTCCAATATCGTTGAATGTATAGGCAGGCCTACAGATGTTGTCAGGGAGAGTCGAGTCTGACGTCAGAGCTTTTTTTCTCGCCACGTTACCCCGACTACTGACTTTGTTGGGACTGGGGGTGCGGTCCGAAGCTCTCGACGGGATCGTATAGCCGGAAGGATTTATTACCTGCACCGGAAGGAACAATAGAAGTTGAAGGACAATTAGAGAGATGAACTGAAATCGCCGTCGAATAAGTATGATCAATATATTCTGAAGATATGCATTGGAAATGTAAATCTGAGCAATTTATTTTTTTACTGTAAGAAATTCACTCATATGCGGCCGAGATACGTCGATATGTTTGTGGGAGTGATTTTTATTCATCTGCTCGAATTTAACGTATCTCGGCCGAATATGAGTGAATTGATTGCAATGAAAAAGTAAATTGCTTAGATTTTAGTGACTGGAAATTGGGATGCCAATTATTGAAAAACTATAACTAACATCAACTCTACTAAAGAATATATTAGCTTATCTTAAGTCTGAAGTAAAACTTTACAATACTTGACTGTAAAATGATCAGTTACCTGATCTGATCTGGGATAAAAGTTGGAAATAGAAATCATCAGAATTAGACAATATATAGACTCTGAGACATTGTTGCAGCTAGTGTGACAGACAGGTTTTGATTTATGTCGACATCAGAATGTCTGAGATACAAGAATAAGTGTGTTGGAGAAAACCAACATTACCTCTTCCATCGCATTTTAGCACCAAAATAATCAGTCAGTGATGTATGAGTCTATGGAACAGTTCACTTGTCCATTGGAGTATTTTGTTAACTCTGTGCTCGTTGTTAAGTAACTGTGTACTATGTATAGAAATAGATGTTTGGAATTGTTTTTACGGCTTTTTGCATTGATGAAGGAGCGGCGTATTCAATTCATGAACTGTAAAAGTCTGTGAGTAGTACATCATTTGTACAACACACAGTTGGGCTTCACAAATATTCTATTTGGATCCTGTGAACATGTAAAAACGTACGCTGCTTTCCATTCTTTCCGTCGCTTTCCGACAATAAAGAAAGTAAATATATAATAATTGCAAACATAGATGGGTCCTCCTCCCAACTTTTTTGGTCTAAAACTGCCCCTGCTGACTGAAGAATAATTGCAACCATAGCATGACTGTTGTATATGTTAGGTTGGTAGCACTGGTATAGGCAGATCATCTAAGATGGCTGACATAAGCAGTCACGGTATTGTATCTCCTTAATAATAATTAATAAATATTAACATACCTACACCTGTGTATTATTAATAAAATACCAACAAGTAAACATGGTGTCAGCAGTGAAAGTTTAAGAGCATCATCTAAGTGAGTTCCATAAAACAAAGTGTTTAAACAGCAAAAAACAAAGCCTACACAATGGAGGATCAGGGAGTAGAAGCCGCCGCAGTGCGCGTAGTGTGCAACCAACGCGTGCACAAGCCGCCATCAGAACTAAGTTTGATAGAGGTGGCCTTACAATGAGAACTAAGACTAACACTAACGCTAAGAGCTAACGCTAAGAGCTAAGATTAAGAGTTGGCAGATAGGAAACCAATGCTAGCTCTCACAGTGCAGTGCATAACCTTGAAAAGTTGACTAACTTTCAACTCTTAGCTCTTAGTTCTTAATTCTTAGCCAAGAACTCTTAGCTCGACCAATCAGATGGCGTCATTTGACATGTGACATCCACAGACCAATGGTGTATCCTGTAATAGTAGCTAAAATCAACCGCTATTGTGAGTACATCATTTGTTACTGTTAATCTTAGCCTTGGTCATAATCTTAATTGTTAGTCTTAGTTTTCATTGTGAGGCCACCTTAGGCAACGTGTCGGAAAACTGGAGGAAGTTCAAACAAAGATTCGATATATACATTAAAGCAAGTAGGTCGTACCAAGAAGATGAAGACGTACAGGTAGCTTTATTATTGAGCTTTGTTGGGGAGGACGCATTAGACACCTATAATACTTTCAAGTTTCAAGATTCAAATGACGCAAATAATCTTAAAAAAGTCCTTGAACAATTTGAACACTATTGTTCACCTCGCAAGAATGTCGTCTACGAAAGCTTCCTATTTTTTAAAATATTTCAACAAGAAGGTGAAAATTTTGAACATTTCCTGACAGAACTAAAGAAGCAGACTAAGCTGTGTGAATTCGGCGTTATAGAGGACAGACTTATACGTGATAGGATTGTTTCGGGTATACGTGATCCTCGTGTACAAGAGCGATTGCTAGGAGAACCAACCTTGACGTTGCTGAAGGCAGCTGATTATTGTAGGGCAGCTGAGGACAGCAAGCATAAAGCTAGAAATGTGCAAGAATGTAGTTCTACAGAAGTACACTCGGTTAAAAATAAATCAAAGCCTCTTAAGAGTGTCATCCAGAATAAGAATAAATTCAGGTCGAATCATCGGTCAAATGACTTTATATGTGAAAAGTGTGGGTATGAACATGGACCAAGAGCATGCCCGGCGTATGGAAAAAAATGTGGGCTGTGTGGACAGCTGAATCATTTCGTCGTTGGATGTCAGAAGAAGTCAGTCCATGAAGTTGAAGAGACGTCATCTGAAGGTGAAGAAGAAGAAGAGGATGAAAACAATATCCTGCATGTTGGTGTCATCAAGACTAGTTCTAGGTCTATAGTTAAAGACATAGGTCTAGAAGTTAGGCGTGATCCTAATAACAGGCAAGTAAATGCAGTTGACCTAGAAACTGTAAGTAGCAAACCTAGAGCTTGGATAGAAAAGCTAACCATAGGTAATGACATAATAAAGTGTAAACTTGACTCGGGTGCCGAAGTAAGCATCATGTCTAATGAGGTATTAGCCACAGTCATGCCTAATGCAGAAATAAGCAAAACAATGACTAGACTAGTTCCGTTTGCCAGTAAGGGGCAAGATGTAATTCCAGTAGGAACTGTCAGATTAGAATGCATGAATAAGAAAGGTTTCAAGCAGGAAGTAACATTCATGATAGTAAGCTGTAAAACAATAACTTTACTAGGCTTGAATGATTGTGTTGGTCTTGAGTTAATGTCTAGAATAGAATCAGTTGAACAAGCAGCAACAAAAGCTGAACTAATCAAACAGAATCGAGATGTATTCACAGGCTTTGGGAAGTTGCAGGAAGAGCATACCATAATACTCAAGGATGACGCGCAGCCTGTAATACATTCTCCTCGTAGAGTGCCTATCAGTCTTGAGAAAAAACTAAAGAAAACCTTAGATGTCCTTGTAGAGAAAGACATAATTGATAGAGTAGATGGACCTACTGATTGGGTGAATAGTCTTGTAGTGTTTGAAAAACCAAATGGTGAGCTGCGTTTATGCCTAGATCCTAGTGACCTTAATAAGGCAATTAAGCGTGAGCATTATCTGATCCCTACCTCTAACGAGATCATTGCCCGTCTTAATAATAAGAATGTTTTTTCCGTGTTGGACATGAAACAAGGTTTCTGGCACATACCATTGTGAGACAAAAGTGCAGATCTTTGTACTTTTCAAGCTCCCTCAGGCAGGTTTAGATTTAAGCGACTTCCTTTTGGATTGGCATCAGCGCCAGAAGTCTTTCAGAAGACTAATGCCAAGTTGTTCGGTGATATCCCAGGAGTAGAGATTTACTTTGATGATATTATCATAGCTGGTCAGACAGAACAGGACCATGATGTCACCTTAAAGAAAGTACTAGAACGTGCTCGAGAAGTTGGAGTTAAATTCAATCCAGAGAAATTGCAATATCGAGTTGATGAAGTCAAATATGTGGGTCGCATAATTTCTAATAAAGGGGTATCGGTAGACAAAGAGTATATTAGAGCAGTAGTAGAAATGCCAACTCCAGAGTCTAAAGTAGAAGTACAGAGATTGTTAGGAATGTTAAAACACATTGCACAGTTTGTTCCAAATCTGTCACAGTTAACAACGCTACTACGTGAACTTACGAAAATCAATGTTCCGTGGCATTGGACAGCAAATCATGATGCTGCACTGAGTGTAATCAAAGAACAACTTGTAAGTTCCCCTGTATTGGCAATCTATGATAGTACAAAGCAGTTAGTGCTAGAGACAGATGCTTCCAAAGACGGATTGGGTGCTTGCATACTTCAAAATAATCACCCGATAGCTTATGCATCTCGAGTATTGACAGAAAGTGAAAAAAATTATGCTCAAATAGAGAAGGAACTGCTTGCCATTGTGTTTGGACTAGAAAAGTTCAATCAATTTACGTACGGCAGATTAGTAAATGTATCAAGCGATCACACACCCCTCTCTGTTATTTGTCATAGAGAGCTGTCAAAATCAACCGGACAAATCCAGAGATTATTGTTAAGATTATTAAAATATGACATAGTTGTGTCGTATGTCCCCGGTAAACTTTTGAATTTACCAGACACACTATCTAGGGCATATCTTCCAGACCCTGTAGTGGATGACCCTAGTCATACAGTAGTAGTTCATGTAGTTGAAAAGTACTTGTCAATGTCAGAACCTAGAAAAGTGCAGTTTCGTAAGGCAACACAGGAGGATGAAGCGTTATCAACTCTAATTGACTTCAATAAAAATGGGTGGCCTACTCATAAACATCAAGTTCCAAACAATGTTAGAAACTATTGGGGCATGAGCACAGATATTGACGTATCTGACGGATTAGTATTTGTTAATGACAAACTTTTAGTTCCAGGGAGCCTTCGCAAAGAAATGTTGCATGTTATACATGAAGGTCACATGGGTATGGAACGATGTAAGAATCGAGCAAGGGAAATGTTATTTTGGCCAGGGATGTCAAAAGACATAGAGTTGATGGTTTCACAGTGCCAAGTGTGTGAGATGTTCAGGAAGAAAAATGTAAAGGAACCAATGATTCCTCATCCTGTACCAGATCGAGCATGGCAAAAAGTGGGAACTGACATTCTAGAATTTGGGGGTGAATCATTCATCACAGTGATGGATTATTATAGCAAATGGCTTGAGCTATCAGAAATACCAGGGAAAACTGCACCAATAGTCGTGAAAGTCTTGAAATCCATTTTTGCTAGATTCGGTATACCGGAAGAAGTTTGCTCGGATAATATGCCTTTCAACAGCATTGAATTTCATGCTTTTGCCAAAGAGTGGGACTTTAAAATTGTAACCTCGAGTCCCCACTATGCCCAGTCTAATGGTCAGGCTGAGTCTGCTGTTGCTATTGCAAAGAGTATATTAAAAAAGTCAAATAAGGAAAATAAAGATCCTTATATTGCCTTAATGGAATACCGGAGTACTCCTCTAAAATACATTCAATTGTCTCCTGCCCAAATCTTATTGAATCATCGCATTCGTACAAAATTACCCATTCAGGTGAAATTGTTGAAACCTGATATTCCTCTGAATGTAAAAGCACAACTTTTAGATAAACAACAGAGGCAAGAAGAGTATTATGATAAAACAGCACACCATCGGCAGCCTCTACAGCCTAATGACAATGTACTCATTGATAAGGGAACTAGATGGGAAGGGGGAAAAGTGGTTGAAAAGCACAGTGCTCCTAGATCTTATATTGTAGAAGATTCTGATGGCCGATTACTCAGACGTAACAGTAGATATCTTAGAAAATCCATGAATAAACATGTACCACATGGAAATGTAGTTATTGATAATAATGATCAGTTTGAAGATGTAATCATCAATCAAAATGATGTTGTGCAACCTCCTCAAGGAAAATGTACTGTCGAGAAAGCAATGGACCACGACCCCACAGTTGTAACCAGGGCAGGCAGAGTAGTTAAACGTCCTGCTAAGTTTGATGATTTTGTATAGTCATTGTATGGGTAGTGGTTGTGGTAATAAGGAGAATATCTATGTAAAAGTAATTCAAATTGTAAAAACCTCTTTAGTCACATGAGGTTTATATGTAATATTTTGGTATGATAAATACTCATCTTAGCATTAAGAGAAAGGATGTTGTATATGTTAGGTTGGTAGCACTGGTATAGGCAGATCATCTAAGATGGCTGACATAAGCAGTCACGGTATTGTATCTCCTTAATAATAATTAATAAATATTAATATACCTACACCTGTGTATTATTAATAAAATACTAACAAGTAAACACAGACAGTATTAGTTCTGATCAGTGGTGTCAAAAACCAGACGAGCCCCGCAGCTGACTGCCACAGCTCTCAGTGTTCTTTGCCGCCGTGCTCCTGACGATGAAGAACAATGCGTGGAGGACAGACAGTATTAGTTCTGATCAGTGGTGTCAAAAACCAGACGAGCCCCGCAGCTGACTGCCACAGCTCTCAGTGTTCTTCGCCGCCGTGCTCCTGACGATGAAGAACAATGCGTGGAGGACAGACAGTATTAGTTCTGATCAGTGGTGTCAAAAACCAGACGAGCCCCGCAGCTGACTGCCACAGCTCGCAGTGTTCTTCGCCGCCGTGCTCCTGACGATGAAGAACAATGCGTGGAGGACAGACAGTATTAGTTCTGATCAGTGGTGTCAAAAACAGGAAGAAATAGTTCCACAGTTCAAATACTGGTCTACAGTTTTAAAGAGCTGGAACTCATTCTTCTTTGATTTATTCTTTCAATTCGCAGCGCTGATTTCAAACTGTGCAAGAAGATGCTTCCTGAAATTATCCCGTGATGCTTTGCCCTCAACCTTACAAATTACTCGCGCTGGCTGACTACTGATCTCAGAGATGTGATGGCATCAGAGCACAACTGTCCTGATGTGCATGAAGAGTACAAGAAGGGAAACTTTCTGGTGAGGAAAACTGGAAACACTTTTCTGCCATGGCCATAGATCAGGCATTTGAGCAGACAAATGCTATCATGAGAAGAGAGGGTGGTGCTATTGGTATTCTGCAAAACACGGTAGCACTGCGCAGATAGGTGATCGTCGGCTCAGAAATGTCACGAATTGTAGGCCTACCAGTAGCCGAGTGCGAATGTGTGGATCGGAAAGATAACAAACATCATGAGCAGGATACCAGTTTTCAGACAGCTCGCATCTGACGTGGTCAACGTGGTAGATGCTATGGAAGATTCTGGGAATCCCTTCAAAGAAACTGAGAATAATCTTCTACGGTCACGTGATGAGGAATTGTTACCTATGACAGCAGTCACGACACACTGAAACACATTGAATGGCTCGGTAACGAACAGTTCAATGCATTCGTCGACGATCGCCTCCATTCTCATACGTTTCCATTCACGTCGGACGAAAGAATAACCTACAACTTTTCGCGCCTCCTTGCTGAAAGGTTAGATCAAAGCAACAGGTACAAGTCATGTCTATGCAAAACGACTGTGCTTCATTTTCACGCTTCAACATCGGCTGTCAACGAGAAATGTAGACCTACATAATCGTTCTAAACACGATAATAAATTAATAATCCCTGTCCTCCATCCATCCATCAGGATAGACATTTGGGGCAGAGAAAGAAACATGCATTTTTTTCTGTATGCTAGACGTCTCATCAAACTTGGTGGAGATTACCTAAAGTATTGACACAATTATTCAAGATGGAGAAGTGATTGTCACATGCTGCAACCACATGAGCAGCAGTTGAGAACTCTTGGTCACTTTTCACTTATGCTACCAAATGTTCGTCCCTCACATCGTGTCTCAGCTGAAGAGAGACCCTCGAGTGGATATCATTCGGGATGTGTATTCGGCCAACTCACTCGAATCGTTCACAAGACAGAAGAGCATACACCTCATCTGATAATGGTCGAAGAAAATTCAGATATTATTCAATATTCAAATTCCTTGAACAATTACCTTCAAAACGAATGCTCGCAAGACGGAATTCAAGTGAAAATAAGTTGTAGGTAGATAAAAGGTCCAAGGTCAAGAGAGTGGTCGACCTTGAGGTCAAATGACCGTTTTTTCAGATTGAAGTATCTATTCATACCATTTATTGGCCTATTATGTAAATTTCACCCCATTCAAGTTGCGTAGACTACCCTCAAGAAATTAATCAATTTTCTCCACCCCCAAATTTCAACCCTCTCCCATCCCTACACAGGAAACATTTTCGAAGGCCTTTCCGATCCATTTTTATTCAAATCGCGATTCAAATGTGTGGTGAAAAGTTCACGCTTCTATCACTAACCCCGAATAATGGTCCTACTTCAATCTAGCGTGCCTATAGCTAGCAATAGCTAGCAATTCCTCATGCGGCTAGCGAGAGTTTGTATCGAACTTTGAATATTCTACCAATTGGAAGATTATTCAATTACCGGTTCATACTCAAGTATCCAGTGTCGGACTGGGTCCAAAAGTCCCCGGCGGCAACGTCATTCAGAAGGGCCTCTCACAGCTTGAGCGAGGCCCGAGCCACAACGGGGTCGTAGGCGTAATCCCAGCCGTAATTCCAATATTCATATTCGAGAGATGAAATGTCAACTATTCCTCTATCACAGTGGAATATCCACATAATCTATTCAAGACAAATAATCTTCCTCACAAGCTACACTAGGTAGGCCTACTTGTATGATTGAGGAGTTAGATACAATCAAAGCAATTGGTGTGTGACACGCTGCATTTCTCTCATTCATTGAAAAGTCAGCGCTCTCAAAATATAAATTGGATAGCATTAAAAGAATCTTGCGGGAGAAATAACCTTTATTGGTCCCTGACTATATTATAAAACAGGATAGCAATCAGTATAAAAAAAATACATAGAATAATATAGAGAAATAGATTGAAAATATTATATATTGATACATGAAAAGGGAACTGATCGAATAGAAAAAATGTGGAAAGAAAATAGGATTGAATAAAATAATAAGGAGATTTACTGATTACAATATTGAAAGTGATATATTGAAAAGTCAATTATACGAATGATTTCTTACAATTCTCACGGAGTCTTTGAGTGCTGACACTTCGATTTGATATTTAAAAAAAAAAAGAACTTGAACATCTGATGTGGTACCTGTAACTCTATTTTGTATGCAGGGACGTCGCTAGGAATTCTCTATCGGGGGGGCGCACAGGTTACATGAATGAAATGACCGCCCGGCTGGAAAACAGCTTCTCGCGAAAAGGGGGTCTGAGGGTCGGAAGTCCCTCAACAGAGCCCCGCAGGGAATTTTTGAGAATATGGACATTTTTCAAGTAATTTTTGCGATACACAAGTAGTTTCGAAGTCTTATAATTAAATCGTCATGGACATTTTCGAAAATATACTTGTGCGATTTCTCCCAGCAAAGCCCCGCAGGGAGTGTTTTGGAATAGGCCTACGGCATTTTTCAAGTGATTTCTTGATATTTATAAGCAGTTTTGAAGTCCAATGATTGAGTCACTGTGGACGTTACCGAAATAGTTCTCAATAGTATAGCCACCCTCGGTAGCTCGGTTAGCTGAGGCACCGCTTCAGAAACTGAAGTTACCGTTGGGCGTGGGTTCGAGTCCCGCGTAAGGCATGGGTTTTTGTAAACGTCTTTTCACTTATCATCACTTCATAATTTCATTATCATCCGCTCATTCGTATCCCCGTATAACCTAGCTGTTGGTGGGGTCGTTAGGCAAACAATAATCATTCTCAATAGTATAATCATTATGGACATTTTCGGAGTTATTTTCGCGATTTCCAAAATTCCCAGCAGTGATTTTTTTAAAAAAGGTCATTATTTAAGTGATTTTTGCGATTCACGAGCAGTTTCAGAAGGAAATAATAGAATCATTTCCGAAAAGAAAAAAAGAAATGTGAAGTAGTAGAGTATATGGGCCCACTGATAAAATTCATATGATTAAATAATAATATTTTATTGTGTGTTTATTCGTAGGTCAACATTATATATTTCAAAAAGAGGATAATATATTGAAGGGGCGCATATACCATTGTTATCGGTGATTTCACTTTGAAATATAATTATCAAGTATAATTAATATGCGATGGTAGATACTGGAATATAATGTATAAGAACAACAAGAGAAGGACAGAACGTGCCCGCAAGAGTGACTTCAACGGTGAAACAGAACAACACATTAGAAGTCAAAAGAGCAACTGGCAAGTATACAAGATACATTGTAGTGATTTGATTCACTTGCATAAGGGGGGCCGCCCCCCTACAACATTACTATTGAATTCTGTATTTCAGCAATCTAGGAAATGAGCGCAAAATATGGAATATTAAGATATTATTTACAAAGCACAAGAATTGTACTGTTGCATTCTGTTTATTATTAACCACGAAGGTTCACAGAACATGAAGGATTCAGGGGCCTCCGAGTGCCAGAAAGCATCGCATATTGTGAATGAAATAACCTAATTCGCTCATCACCTTCAAACGCCACAGTTGTCACGCCAAGGGAAACATACATATGAGTACAACATCGAGCATTCATTTCCTATGCAATATGATACAGAAACATTCCTTAGTCTAGGCTCACGTATCACAGACTGAAACAAGCCATGTGCACCTCTCACCACAGTTCGCTATAATTGGGCTACAATAATGTCGTACACAGGTGGGCCCAGACGCAGGCAATCAATATTTCATTACATTCTGACATGTATTCAGTATTGAATTGAAATATTTTCGTAAGTCAAGTATTATTGCGGACTTATATATTTTGGGGGCTCCACTGGCCAGGGGCCCCACTGGCCAGGGGCCCCCACTAGCCGCCCTAGCCAGTCCGGGACTGCAAGTATTACGACAATAACTAGTATGACATACCAACGAATGTAATCGTAACACAAGACTCGGAACGTTAGAGTTATACGAGATTCCTGCCTATAATAACTTGGCAAACGCGTTATGTGTTTCCGCGTTGATGGATGAGCTGGAACATATCAACTTATACCTTTGGATTGGTTATTATATATATATATATATATAAATATATATATATATATATATATATATATATATATATATATATATATATATATATATATATATATATATATATATATATATATATATATATATATATATACACCTTGAGATCCAAACAATTACGTCACTGCCATCCTATTTTTCATCATTAATTTCTATGATAATAAAGAAGGCTTTGTTTGAATCGTTCACAATTGAGTGTGGACACCTGTTGCTGGGTTTCTAAATAGCCTCGAGTGATTTGATTTTTTTTTTTTTTATATATATCAAAACGGCTGATTCCGGTTGAAGAAAGTTCGGAATAAGATTTACAGTTAAAATATTGGAATTCCATGAAAATTTGAATCCTTTCGGGGGAAATATTTTCGACGATTTTTTTCCTTCGGGTTATTTTTATGGAATTTTAGAAAATTTTGATATGTTGTTTTTCAGAAGTGGTTGAACCAATTGAGCCTTAAAACTATACAGTATCGAGTTAGATAAGGACACTTGTGTGTGCCAAGTTTCAACTGATTTGGAACTCTTGTTTGACCTGTGGAGCGCCAAAAAAAGCACTTGTTTCGGGTATGGTGAAATTGAGTCTCCGCTTCGCTCATCCAATTATTCAACGGAATACCTCTCGGTTGGAGGAAGTTGGAGAGATATTAACATGTTGAAACAGAAATTAGGAAATGATTAATTAATTATACTAATTTTGAGAATTATTGATCCAATTGTGCAGTTAATTAAGTAAGCCTACACTTATCAGATATTCACTGAATTATTCTTGTTCATCAACTTGTCATGTATTCAGCTGTGCGGATATGATTTGTAATTCTTGATGTTTAATGATATCAATTCCTCAATTCCATGTCCACTTCATATATATACCGGTACATATATTTATATATATATATATATATATATATATATATATATATATATATATATATATATATATATTTATATATATATATATATATATATATATATATATATATATATATTTATATGTAAATATATATATATATATATATATATATATATATATATATATATATATATATATATATATATATATATGAATATATATATATATATATATATTTTTTTTTTTTTCATATATATATATATATATAAATATATATATATATATATATATATATATATGTATAAAAAAAAAAAATATATATATATATATATATATATATATATATATATATATATATATATTCATATATATATATATATATATATATATATATATATATATATATATATATATATATATATATATATATATATATATATATATTAATATTCTTATTCCAGTATATACTCAGTGTTTTTCCGTCACTACTGAATCTATCATTATATGTCTCATTATGTCTTTTATCAACCATGGATAGTTGGCAGAGCGGCATCGCAGCGAGCCTCGCCATGTTGCTTCCCAATGCCAACTATGAAGGCAAATGTATAACTGTGCTGAGTTTCGAGGAAATTAAGACTTATAATGATAACTGATTGATTGACCGCCAGGAAGCGTGACCGCCAAGAAGCATGACCGCCAAGAAGCATGACCGCCAACAGCACAACGCGTGCAGTGTAGTGGGTCCCGACCCACGCTGGGCGCAAGCATCAACGCAGTTGGCTCCTCCAATAGAATAGCCAACTCAATTCATTTTGTTTATATCTATCGGGTTCAACGATACACTCTACAGATGATCACGATCTATTGGCGTCTGTGAATAATATATGAGATGATGAGATGATGAGGTGATGAGATGATGAGATGGTAGGATGTTGAGATGGTGAGATGATGAGATGGTGAGACGATGAGGTGGTGAGATGGTGAGACGGTGAGATGATAGGTTAATCCATCAGGTATTTTTGGATGGTAGGGAGGAGGCGGTCGTGGCCTGATGTTTGGGAACCATCCCAGTATTGACCTGGACCCTTGCCTAATAAATGTCGTGCCAGTGTTAGCTAGCTCCAAGAGGCCAAGACTCTGATTGGTCAATATCTGTCAGAGGAGCTACCTGTCATAACAACGTGTCTGGTCTCTTATTGATGTTAGCACAGAATCCTAGTACTGCTCTTGAGGTGAGCTACGAAATGTGATGAACTATTCAGTCCAAGAGACCGTGGATTTGTTTTCATGATATATTGTCATTGTTGGTGGCTTATATGGTAAACATTAGACCAATGGGTGTCCTAGTCTCGTGGAGCTAGCTGGTACTAGCACGAGATTCATTAGTTGAGGGTCCTGGTTCTCTCTGAATCTTACCTCGTCGTCGAAGTTGTCTTCCTCGGACATATTGGCGTGCTGCGATCAGTTCTGGTCTTAATCCTGTGGCTACGAGCTTCCAGCTGAGTCTATACACCTTGGCACAACACCAACACCGTGTTTACAAGCCGCTTTCTGCGACCGAATGCAAATAGCTGGACGAGACCTGCGAGGAACGGGAACCTAGTCAACTTGCGTCAATCGAACATGTGCTACGCTCTCTCTCTCTCTCTCTCTCTCGCTCTCTCCCTTCATTCAATACCAGGGCACGGTTAGATTCAGAGCGGCCAAATCATTCGATTATTTACATGATGCCACGATTAGATCGGGAAAGCAATTGCTGATTTATTGTCAATAATTAAGTTCTTCGGAACATCAAACTTTCAAACTGTCAGCTCAGTTTTAAAAAGTTAGTTCATCAATATCTCAATAATTTAAAACAATAATATCAGATTGCCCCCAAATAACCTGGCTGTGGGTGGGGTCGTTGAGGAAATGATCGACAACAGATATAGTGTATTGACGTGTGTGGATATCAGATTGCCCCCAGATAACCTGGCTGTTGATGGGGATGTCAAGAGAACAATCAACAACAGATAGAGTGTATTGACGTGTGTGAATATCAGATTGCCCCCAGATAACCTGGCTGTTGATGGGGATGTCAAGAGAACAATCAACAACAGATAGAGTGTATTGACGTGTGTGAATATCAGATTGCCCCCAGATAACCTGGCTGTTGATGGGGATGTCAAGAGAACAATCAACAACAGATAGAGTGTATTGACGTGTGTGAATATCAGATTGCCCCCAGATAACCTGGCTGTTGATGGGGATGTCAAGAGAACAATCAACAACAGATAGAGTGTATTGACGTGTGTGGATATCAGATTGCCCCCAGATAACCTGGCTGTTGATGGGGATGTCAAGAGAACAATCAACAACAGATAGAGTGTATTGACGTGTGTGAATATCAGATTGCCCCCAGATAACCTGGCTGTTGATAGGGATGTCAAGAGAACAATCAACAACAGATGGAGTGTATTGACGTGTGTGGATATCAGATTGCCCCCAGATAACCTGGCTGTTGATGGGGATGTCAAGAGAACAATCAACAACAGATAGAGTGTATTGACGTGTGTGGATATCAGATTGCCCCCAGATAACCTGGCTGTTGATGGGGATGTCAAGAGAACAATCAACAACAGATAAAGTGTATTGACGTGTGTGGATATCAGATTGCCCCCAGATAACCTGGCTGTTGATGGGGATGTCAAGAGAACAATCAACAACAGATAGAGTGTATTGACGTGTGTGAATATCAGATTGCCCCCAGATAACCTGGCTGTTGATGGGGATCTCAAGAGAACAATCAACAACAGATAGAGTGTATTGACGTGTGTGAATATCAGATTGCCCCCAGATAACCTGGCTGTTGATGGGGATGTCAGGAGAGCAATCAACAACAGATAGAGTGTATTGACGTGTGTGGATATCAGATTGCCCCCAGATAACCTGAATGTTGATGGGGATGTCAAGAGAACAATCAACAACAGATAGAGTGTATTGACGTGTGTGGATATCAGATTGCCCTCAGATAACCTGGCTGTTGATGGGGATCTCAAGAGAACAATCAACAACAGAGAGAGTGTATTGACGTGTGTGAATATCAGATTGCCCTCAGATAACCTGGCTGTTGATGGGGATGTCAAGAGAACAATCAACAACAGATAGAGTGTATTGACTTGTGTGAATATCAGATTGCCCCCAGATAACCTGGCTGTTGATGGGGATGTCAAGAGAACAATCAACAACAGAGAGAGTGTATTGACGTGTGTGAATATCAGATTGCCCTCAGATAACCTGGCTGTTGATGGGGATGTCAAGAGAACAATCAACAACAGATAGAGTGTATTGACTTGTGTGAATATCAGATTGCCCTCAGATAACCTGGCTGTTGATGGGGATGTCAAGAGAACAATCAACAACAGATAGAGTGTATTGACTTGTGTGAATATCAGATTGCCCCCAGATAACCTGGCTGTTGATGGGGATGTCAAGAGAACAATCAACAACAGAGAGAGTGTATTGACGTGTGTGAATATCAGATTGCCCTCAGATAACCTGGCTGTTGATGGGGATGTCAAGAGAACAATCAACAACAGATAGAGTGTATTGACTTGTGTGAATATCAGATTGCCCTCAGATAACCTGGCTGTTGATGGGGATGTCAAGAGAACAATCAACAACAGATAGAGTGTATTGACTTGTGTGAATATCAGATTGCCCTCAGATAACCTGGCTGTTGATGGGGATGTCAAGAGAACAATCAACAACAGATAGAGTGTATTGACTTGTGTGAATATCAGATTGCCCCCAGATAACCTGGCTGTTGATGGGGATGTCAAGAGAACAATCAACAACAGAGAGAGTGTATTGACGTGTGTGAATATCAGATTGCCCTCAGATAACCTGGCTGTTGATGGGGATGTCAAGAGAACAATCAACAACAGATAGAGTGTATTGACTTGTGTGAATATCAGATTGCCCTCAGATAACCTGGCTGTTGATGGGGATGTCAAGAGAACAATCAACAACAGATAGAGTGTATTGACGTGTGTGAATATCAGATTGCCCTCAGATAACCTGGCTGTTGATGGGGATCTCAAGAGAACAATCAACAACAGATAGAGTGTATTGACTTGTGTGAATATCAGATTGCCCTCAGATAACCTGGCTGTTGATGGGGATGTCAAGAGAACAATCAACAACAGGTAGAGTGTATTGACGTGTGTGAATATCAGATTGTCCCCAGATAACCTGGCTGTTGATGGGGATGTCAAGAGAACAATCAACAACAGATAGAGTGTATTGACGTGTGTGGATATCAGATTGCCCCCAGATAACCTGAATGTTGATGGGGATCTCAAGAGAACAATCAACAACAGATAGAGTGTATTGACTTGTGTGAATATCAGATTGCCCTCAGATAACCTGGCTGTTGATGGGGATGTCAAGAGAACAATCAACAACAGATAGAGTGTATTGACGTGTGTGTATATCAGATTGCCCCCAAATAACCTGGCTGTTGATGGGGATGTCAAGAGAACAATCAACAAAAGATAGAGTGTATTGACGTGTGTGAATATCAGATTGCCCCCAGATAACCTGGCTGTTGATGGGGATGTCAAGAGAACAATCAACAACAGATAGAGTGTATTGACGTGTGTGAATATCAGATTGCCCTCAAATAACCTGGCTGTTGATGGGGATCTCAAGAGAACAATCAACAACAGATAGAGTGTATTGACTTGTGTGAATATCAGATTGCCCTCAGATAACCTGGCTGTTGATGGGGATGTCAAGAGAACAATCAACAACAGATAGAGTGTATTGACGTATGTGGATATCAGATTGCCCCCAGATAACCTGGCTGTTGATGGGGATGTCAAGAGAACAATCAACAAAAGATAGAGTGTATTGACGTGTGTGAATATCAGATTGCCCCCAGATAACCTGGCTGTTGATGGGGATGTCAAGAGAACAATCAACAACAGATAGAGTGTATTGACGTGTGTGGATATCAGATTGCCCCCAGATAACCTGGCTGTTGATGGGGATGTCAAGAGAACAATCAACAACAGATAGAGTGTATTGACGTGTGTGGATATCAGATTGCCCCCAAATAACCTGGCTGTTGATGGGGATGTCAAGAGAACAATCAACAACAGATAGAGTGTATTGACATGTGTGAATATCAGATTGCCCCCAGATAACCTGGCTGTTGATGGGGATGTCAAGAGAACAATCAACAACAGATATAGTGTATTGACGTGTGTGGATATCAGATTGCCCCCAGATAACCTGAATGTTGATGGGGATGTCAAGAGAACAATCAACAACAGATAGAGTGTATTGACGTGTGTGAATATCAGATTGCCCCCAGATAACCTGGCTGTTGATGGGGATGTCAAGAGAACAATCAACAACAGATAGAGTGTATTGACGTGTGTGGATATCAGATTGCCCCCAGATAACCTGAATGTTGATGAGGATGTCAAGAGAACAATCAACAACAGATAGAGTGTATTGACGTGTGTGGATATCAGATTGCCCCCAGATAACCTGGCTGTTGATGGGGATGTCAAGAGAACAATCAACAACAGATAGAGTGTATTGACGTGTGTGGATATCAGATTGCCCCCAGATAACCTGGCTGTTGATGGGGATGTCAAGAGAACAATCATCAACAGAGAGAGTGTATTGACGTGTGTGAATATCAGATTGCACCCAGATAACCTGGCTGTTGATGGGGATGTCAAGAGAACAATCAACAACAGATATAGTATATTGAAGTGTGTGGATATCAGATTGCCCCCAGATAACCTGGCTGTTGATGGGGATGTCAAGAGAACAATCAACAACAGATAGAGTGTATTGACGTGTGTGGATATCAGATTGCCCCCAGATAACCTGGCTGTTGATGGGGATCTCAAGAGAACAATCAATAACAGATAGAGTGTATTGACGTGTGTGAATATCAGATTGCCCCCAGATAACCTGGCTGTTGATGGGGATGTCAAGAGAACAATCAACAACAGATAGAGTGTATTGACGTGTGTGAATATCAGATTGTCCCCAGATAACCTGGCTGTTGATGGGGATGTTAGGAGAACAATCAACAACAGATAGAGTGTATTGACGTGTGTGAATATCAGATTGCCCCCAGATAACCTGGCTGTTGATGGGGATGTCAAGAGAACAATCAACAACAGATAGAGTGTATTGACGTGTGTGAATATCAGATTGCACCCAGATAACCTGGCTGTTGATGGGGATGTCAAGAGAACAATCAACAACAGATAGAGTGTATTGACGTGTGTGAATATCAGATTGCCCCCAGATAACCTGGCTGTTGATGGGGATGTCAGGAGAACAATCAACAACAGATAGAGTGTATTGACGTGTGTGGATATCAGATTGCCCCCAGATAACCTGGCTGTTGATGGGGATGTCAAGAGAACAAACAACAACAGATAGAGTGTATTGACGTGTGTGAATATCAGATTGCCCCCAGATAACCTGGCTGTTGATGGGGATGTCAAGAGAACAAACAACAACAGATATAGTGTATTGACGTGTGTGAATATCAGATTGCCCCCAGATAACCTGGCTGTTGATGGGGATGTCAGGAGAACAATCAACAACAGATAGAGTGTATTGACGTGTGTGGATATCAGATTGCCCCCAGATAACCTGACTGTTGATGGGGATGTCAAGAGAACAATCAACAACAGATAGAGTGTATTGATGTGTGTGAATATCAGATTGCCCCCAGATAACCTGGCTGTTGATGGGGATGTCAAGAGAACAATCAACAACAGATAGAGTGTATTGACGTGTGTGGATATCAGATTGCCCCCAGATAACCTGGCTGTTGATGGGGATGTTAGGAGAACAATCAACAACAGATAGAGTGTATTGACGTGTGTGAATATGAGACTGCCCCCAGATAACCTGGCTGTTGATGGGGATGTCAAGAGAACAATCAACAACATATATAGTCTATTGACGTGTGTGAATATCAGATTGCCCCCAGATAACCTGGCTGTTGATGGGGATGTCAAGAGAACAATCAACAACAGATAGAGTGTATTGACGTGTGTGGATATCAGATTGCCCCCAGATAACCTGGCTGTTGATGGGGATGTCAAGAGAACAATCAACAACAGATAGAGTGTATTGATGTGTCTGGATATCAGATTGCCCCCAGATAACCTGGCTGTTGATGGGGATGTCAAGAGAACAATCAACAACAGATAGAGTGTATTGACGTGTGTGGATATCAGATTGTCCCCAGATAACCTGGCTGTTGATGGGGATGTCAAGAGAACAATCAACAACAGATAGAGTGTATTGACGTGTGTGGATATCAGATTGCCCCCAGATAACCTGGCTGTTGATGGGGATGTCAAGAGAACAATCAACAACAGATAGAGTGTATTGACGTGTGTGAATATCAGATTGCCCCCAGATAACCTGGCTGTTGATGGGGATGTCAAGAGAACAATCAACAACAGATGGAGTGTATTGACGTGTGTGAATATCAGATTGCCCCCAGATAACCTGGCTGTTGATGGGGATGTCAAGAGAACAATCAACAACAGATAGAGTGTATTGACGTGTGTGAATATCAGATTGCCCCCAGATAACCTGGCTGTTGATGGGGATGTCAAGAGAACAATCAACAACAGATAGAGTGTATTGACGTGTGTGGATATCAGATTGCCCCCAGATAACCTGGCTGTTGATGGGGATGTCAAGAGAACAATCAACAACAGATAGAGTGTATTGACGTGTGTGAATATCAGATTGCCCCCAGATAACCTGGCTGTTGATGGGGATGTCAAGAGAACAATCAACAACAGATAGAGTGTATTGACATGTGTGAATATCAGATTGCCTCCAGATGACCTGGCTGTTGATGGGGATGTCAAGAGAACAATCAACAACAGATAGAGTGTATTGACGTGTGTGAATATCAGATTGCCCCCAGATAACCTGGCTGTTGATGGGGATGTCAAGAGAACAATCAACAACAGATAGAGTGTATTGACGTGTGTGAATATCAGATTGCCCCCAGATAACCTGGCTGTTGATGGGGATGTCAAGAGAACAATCAACAACAGATAGAGTGTATTGACGTGTGTGGATATCAGATTGCCCCCAGATAACCTGGCTGTTGATGGGGATGTCAAATGAACAATCAACAACAGATGGAGTGTATTGACATGTGTGAATATCAGATTGCCCCCAGATTACCTGGCTGTTGATGGGGATGTCAAGAGAACAATCAACAACAGATAGAGTGTATTGACGTTTGTGGATATCAGATTGCCCCCAGATAACCTGGCTGTTGATGGGGATGTCAAGAGAACAATCAACAACAGATAGAGTGTATTGACGTGTGTGAATATCAGATTGCCCCCAGATAACCTGGCTGTTGATGGGGATGTCAAGAGAACAATCAACAACAGATATAGTGTATTGACGGTTGTGAATATCAGATTGCCCCCAGATAACCTGAATGTTGATGGGGATGTCAAGAGAACAATCAACAACAGATAGAGTGTATTGACTTGTGTGAATATCAGATTGCCCTCAGATAACCTGGCTGTTGATGGGGATGTCAAGAGAACAATCAACAACAGATAGAGTGTATTGACGTGTGTGAATATCAGATTGCCCCCAGATAACCTGGCTGTTGATGGGGATGTCAAGAGAACAATCAACAACAGATAGAGTGTATTGACGTGTGTGAATATCAGATTGCCCCCAGATAACCTGGCTGTTGATGGGGATCTCAAGAGAACAATCAACAACAGATGGATTGTATTGACGTGTGTGAATATCAGATTGCCCCCAGATAACCTGGCTGTTGATGGGGATGTCAAGAGAACAATCAACAACAGAGAGAGTGTTTTGACGTGTGTGAATATCAGATTGCCCCCAGATAACCTGGCTGTTGATGGGGATCTCAAGAGAACAATCAACAACAGATGGAGTGTATTGACGTGTGTGAATATCAGATTGCCCCCAGATAACCTGGCTGTTGATGGGGATGTCAAGAGAACAATCAACAACAGATAGAGTGTATTGACGTGTGTGAATATCAGATTGCCCCCAGATAACCTGGCTGTTGATGGGGATGTCAAGAGAACAATCAACAACAGATAGAGTGTATTGACGTGTGTGAATATCAGATTGCCCCCAGATAACCTGGCTGTTGATGGGGATGTCAAGAGAACAATCAACAACAGATGGAGTGTATTGACGTGTGTGAATATCAGATTGCCCCCAGATAACCTGGCTGTTGATGGGAATGTCAAGAGAACAATCAACAACAGATATAGTGTATTGATGTGTGTGAATATCAGATTGCCCCCAGATAACCTGGCTGTTGATGGGGATGTCAAGAGAACAATCAACAACAGATAGAGTGTATTGACGTGTGTGAATATCAGATTGCCCCCAGATAACCTGGCTGTTGATGGGGATGTCAAGAGAACAATCAACAACAGAGAGAGTGTTTTGACGTGTGTGAATATCAGATTGCCCCCAGATAACCTGGCTGTTGATGGGGATGTCAAGAGAACAATCAAAAACAGATAGAGTGTATTGACGTGTGTGGATATCAGATTGCCCCCAGATAACCTGACTGTTGATGGGGATGTCAAGAGAACAATCAACAACAGATAGAGTGTATTGACGTGTGTGAATATCAGATTGCCCCCAGATAACCTGGCTGTTGATGGGGATCTCAAGAGAACAATCAACAACAGATGGAGTGTATTGACGTGTGTGGATATCAGATTGCCCCCAGATAACCTGGCTGTTGATGGGGATGTCAAGAGAACAATCAACAACAGATAGAGTGTATTGACGTGTGTGGATATCAGATTGCCCCCAGATAACCTGACTGTTGATGGGGATGTCAAGAGAACAATCAACAACAGATAGAGTGTATTGACGTGTGTGGATATCAGATTGCCCCCAGATAACCTGACTGTTGATGGGGATGTCAAGAGAACAATCAACAACAGATAGAGTGTATTGACGTGTGTGAATATCAGATTGTCCCCAGATAACCTGGCTGTAGATGGGGATGTCAAGAGAACAATCAACAACAGATAGAGTGTATTGACGTGTGTGGATATCAGATTGCCCCCAGATAACCTGGCTGTTGATGGGAATGTCAAGAGAACAATCAACAACAGATATAGTGTATTGACGTGTGTGAATATCAGATTGCCCCCAGATAACCTGGCTGTTGATGGGGATGTCAAGAGAACAATCAACAACAGATAGAGTGTATTGACGTGTGTGAATATCAGATTGCCCCCAGATAACCTGGCTGTTGATGGGGATGTCAAGAGAACAATCAACAACAGAGAGAGTGTTTTGACGTGTGTGAATATCAGATTGCCCCCAGATAACCTGGCTGTTGATGGGGATGTCAAGAGAACAATCAACAACAGATAGAGTGTATTGACGTGTGTGGATATCAGATTGCCCCCAGATAACCTGGCTGTTGATGGGGATGTCAAGAGAACAATCAACAACAGATAGAGTGTATTGACGTGTGTGGATATCAGATTGCCCCCAGATAACCTGGCTGTTGATGGGGATGTCAAGAGAACAATCAACAACAGATAGAGTGTATTGACGTGTGTGAATATCAGATTGCCCCCAGATAACCTGGCTGTTGATGGGGATCTCAAGAGAACAATCAACAACAGATGGAGTGTATTGACGTGTGTGGATATCAGATTGCCCCCAGATAACCTGGCTGTTGATGGGGATGTCAAGAGAACAATCAACAACAGATAGAGTGTATTGACGTGTGTGAATATCAGATTGTCCCCAGATAACCTGGCTGTTGATAGGGATGTCAAGAGAACAATCAACAACAGATAGAGTGTATTGACGTGTGTGAATATCAGATTGCCCCCAGATAACCTGGCTGTTGATGGGGATGTCAAGAGAACAATCAACAACAGATAGAGTGTATTGACGTGTGTGGATATCAGATTGCCCCCAGATAACCTGGCTGTTGATGGGGATGTCAAGAGAACAATCAACAACAGATAGAGTGTATTGACGTGTGTGAATATCAGATTGTCCCCAGATAACCTGGCTGTTGATGGGGATGTCAAGAGAACAATCAACAACAGATAGAGTGTATTGACGTGTGTGGATATCAGATTGCCCCCAGATAACCTGGCTGTTGATGCGGATGTCAAGAGAACAATCGACAACAGATAGAGTGTATTGACGTATGTGGATATCAGATTGCCCCCAGATAACCTGGCTGTTGATGGGGATGTCAAGAGAACAATCAACAACAGAGAGAGTGTATTGACGTGTGTGAATATCAGATTGCCCCCAGATAACCTGGCTGTTGATGGGGATGTCAAGAGAACAATCAACAACAGATATAGTGTATTGACGTGTGTGGATATCAGATTGCCCCCAGATAACCTGGCTGTTGATGGGGATGACAAGAGAACAATCAACAACAGATAGAGTGTATTGACGTGTGTGAATATCAGATTGCCCCCAGATAACCTGGCTGTTGATGGGGATGTCAAGAGAACAATCAACAACAGATGGAGTGTATTGACGTGTGTGGATATCAGATTGCCCCCAGATAACCTGGCTGTTGATGGGGATGACAAGAGAACAATCAACAACAGATAGAGTGTATTGACGTGTGTGGATATCAGATTGCCCCCAGATAACCTGGCTGTTGATGGGGATGTCAAGAGAACAATCAACAACAGATAGAGTGTATTGACGTGTGTGAATATCAGATTGCCCTCAGATAACCTGGCTGTTGATGGGGATGTTAGGAGAACAATCAACAACAGATAGAGTGTATTGACGTGTGTGAATATCAGATTGCCACCAGATAACCTGGCTGTTGATGGGGATCTCAAGAGAACAATCAACAACAGATGGAGTGTATTGACGTGTGTGAATATCAGATTGCCCCCAGATAACCTGGCTGTTGATGGGAATGTCAAGAGAACAATCAACAACAGATATAGTGTATTGACGTGTGTGAATATCAGATTGCCCCCAGATAACCTTGCTGTTGATGGGGATGTCAAGAGAACAATCAACAACAGATAGAGTGTATTGACGTGTGTGGATATAAGATTGCCCCCAGATAACCTGGCTGTTGATGGGGATGTCAAGAGAACAATCAACAACAGATAGAGTATATTGACTTGTGTGAATATCAGATTGCCCCCAGATAACCTGGCTGTGGATGGGGATGTTAGGAGAACAATCAACAACAGATAGAGTGTATTGACGTGTGTGAATATCAGATTGCCCCCAGATAACCTGAATGTTGATGGGGATGTCAAGAGAACAATCAACAACAGATATAGTGTATTGACGTGTGTGAATATCAGATTGCCCCCAGATAACCTGGCTGTTGATGGGGATGTCAAGAGAACAATCAACAACAGATATAGTATATTGACGTGTGTGGATATCAGATTGCCCCCAGATAACCTGGCTGTTGATGGGGATGTCAAGAGAACAATCAACAACAGATAGAGTGTATTGACATGTGTGAATATCAGATTGCCTCCAGATGACCTGGCTGTTGATGGGGATGTCAAGAGAACAATCAACAACAGATAGAGTGTATTGACGTGTGTGGATATCAGATTGCCCCCAGATAACCTGGCTGTTGATGGGGATGTCAAATGAACAATCAACAACAGATGGAGTGTATTGACATGTGTGAATATCAGATTGCCCCCAGATTACCTGGCTGTTGATGGGGATGTCAAGAGAACAATCAACAACAGATAGAGTGTATTGACGTTTGTGGATATCAGATTGCCCCCAGATAACCTGGCTGTTGATGGGGATGTCAAGAGAACAATCAACAACAGATAGAGTGTATTGACGTGTGTGAATATCAGATTGCCCCCAGATAACCTGGCTGTTGATGGGGATGTCAAGAGAACAATCAACAACAGATGGAGTGTATTGACGTGTGTGAATATCAGATTGCCCCCAGATAACCTGGCTGTTGATGGGGATGTCAAGAGAACAATCAACAACAGATAGAGTGTATTGACGTGTGTGAATATCAGATTGCCCCCAGATAACCTGGCTGTTGATGGGGATGTCAAGAGAACAATCAACAACAGATAGAGTGTATTGACGTGTGTGGATATCAGATTGCCCCCAGATAACCTGGCTGTTGATGGGGATGTCAAGAGAACAATCAACAACAGATAGAGTGTATTGATGTGTGTGAATATCAGATTGCCCCCAGATAACCTGGCTGTTGATGGGGATGTCAAGAGAACAATCAACAACAGATAGAGTGTATTGACATGTGTGAATATCAGATTGCCTCCAGATGACCTGGCTGTTGATGGGGATGTCAAGAGAACAATCAACAACAGATAGAGTGTATTGACGTGTGTGGATATCAGATTGCCCCCAGATAACCTGGCTGTTGATGGGGATGTCAAATGAACAATCAACAACAGATGGAGTGTATTGACATGTGTGAATATCAGATTGCCCCCAGATTACCTGGCTGTTGATGGGGATGTCAAGAGAACAATCAACAACAGATAGAGTGTATTGACGTTTGTGGATATCAGATTGCCCCCAGATAACCTGGCTGTTGATGGGGATGTCAAGAGAACAATCAACAACAGATAGAGTGTATTGACGTGTGTGAATATCAGATTGCCCCCAGATAACCTGGCTGTTGATGGGGATGTCAAGAGAACAATCAACAACAGATATAGTGTATTGACGGTTGTGAATATCAGATTGCCCCCAGATAACCTGAATGTTGATGGGGATGTCAAGAGAACAATCAACAACAGATAGAGTGTATTGACTTGTGTGAATATCAGATTGCCCTCAGATAACCTGGCTGTTGATGGGGATGTCAAGAGAACAATCAACAACAGATAGAGTGTATTGACGTGTGTGAATATCAGATTGCCCCCAGATAACCTGGCTGTTGATGGGGATGTCAAGAGAACAATCAACAACAGATAGAGTGTATTGACGTGTGTGAATATCAGATTGCCCCCAGATAACCTGGCTGTTGATGGGGATCTCGAGAGAACAATCAACAACAGATGGAGTGTATTGACGTGTGTGAATATCAGATTGCCCCCAGATAACCTGGCTGTTGATGGGGATGTCAAGAGAACAATCAACAACAGAGAGAGTGTTTTGACGTGTGTGAATATCAGATTGCCCCCAGATAACCTGGCTGTTGATGGGGATCTCAAGAGAACAATCAACAACAGATGGAGTGTATTGACGTGTGTGAATATCAGATTGCCCCCAGATAACCTGGCTGTTGATGGGGATGTCAAGAGAACAATCAACAACAGATAGATTGTATTGACGTGTGTGAATATCAGATTGCCCCCAGATAACCTGGCTGTTGATGGGGATGTCAAGAGAACGATCAACAACAGATAGAGTGTATTGACGTGTGTGGATATCAGATTGCCCCCAGATAACCTGACTGTTGATGGGGATGTCAAGAGAACAATCAACAACAGATAGAGTGTATTGACGTGTGTGAATATCAGATTGCCCCCAGATAACCTGGCTGTTGATGGGGATGTCAAGAGAACAATCAACAACAGATGGAGTGTATTGACGTGTGTGAATATCAGATTGCCCCCAGATAACCTGGCTGTTGATGGGAATGTCAAGAGAACAATCAACAACAGATATAGTGTATTGATGTGTGTGAATATCAGATTGCCCCCAGATAACCTGGCTGTTGATGGGGATGTCAAGAGAACAATCAACAACAGATAGAGTGTATTGACGTGTGTGAATATCAGATTGCCCCCAGATAACCTGGCTGTTGATGGGGATGTCAAGAGAACAATCAACAACAGAGAGAGTGTTTTGACGTGTGTGAATATCAGATTGCCCCCAGATAACCTGGCTGTTGATGGGGATGTCAAGAGAACAATCAACAACAGATAGAGTGTATTGACGTGTGTGGATATCAGATTGCCCCCAGATAACCTGACTGTTGATGGGGATGTCAAGAGAACAATCAACAACAGATAGAGTGTATTGACGTGTGTGAATATCAGATTGCCCCCAGATAACCTGGCTGTTGATGGGGATCTCAAGAGAACAATCAACAACAGATGGAGTGTATTGACGTGTGTGGATATCAGATTGCCCCCAGATAACCTGGCTGTTGATGGGGATGTCAAGAGAACAATCAACAACAGATAGAGTGTATTGACGTGTGTGGATATCAGATTGCCCCCAGATAACCTGACTGTTGATGGGGATGTCAAGAGAACAATCAACAACAGATAGAGTGTATTGACGTGTGTGGATATCAGATTGCCCCCAGATAACCTGACTGTTGATGGGGATGTCAAGAGAACAATCAACAACAGATAGAGTGTATTGACGTGTGTGAATATCAGATTGTCCCCAGATAACCTGGCTGTAGATGGGGATGTCAAGAGAACAATCAACAACAGATAGAGTGTATTGACGTGTGTGGATATCAGATTGCCCCCAGATAACCTGGCTGTTGATGGGAATGTCAAGAGAACAATCAACAACAGATATAGTGTATTGACGTGTGTGAATATCAGATTGCCCCCAGATAACCTGGCTGTTGATGGGGATGTCAAGAGAACAATCAACAACAGATAGAGTGTATTGACGTGTGTGAATATCAGATTGCCCCCAGATAACCTGGCTGTTGATGGGGATGTCAAGAGAACAATCAACAACAGAGAGAGTGTTTTGACGTGTGTGAATATCAGATTGCCCCCAGATAACCTGGCTGTTGATGGGGATGTCAAGAGAACAATCAACAACAGATAGAGTGTATTGACGTGTGTGGATATCAGATTGCCCCCAGATAACCTGGCTGTTGATGGGGATGTCAAGAGAACAATCAACAACAGATAGAGTGTATTGACGTGTGTGGATATCAGATTGCCCCCAGATAACCTGGCTGTTGATGGGGATGTCAAGAGAACAATCAACAACAGATAGAGTGTATTGACGTGTGTGAATATCAGATTGCCCCCAGATAACCTGGCTGTAGATGGGGATCTCAAGAGAAAAATCAACAACAGATGGAGTGTATTGACGTGTGTGGATATCAGATTGCCCCCAGATAACCTGGCTGTTGATGGGGATGTCAAGAGAACAATCAACAACAGATAGAGTGTATTGACGTGTGTGAATATCAGATTGTCCCCAGATAACCTGGCTGTTGATGGGGATGTCAAGAGAACAATCAACAACAGATAGAGTGTATTGACGTGTGTGAATATCAGATTGCCCCCAGATAACCTGGCTGTTGATGGGGATGTCAAGAGAACAATCAACAACAGATAGAGTGTATTGACGTGTGTGGATATCAGATTGCCCCCAGATAACCTGGCTGTTGATGGGGATGTCAAGAGAACAATCAACAACAGATAGAGTGTATTGACGTGTGTGAATATCAGATTGTCCCCAGATAACCTGGCTGTTGATGGGGATGTCAAGAGAACAATCAACAACAGATAGAGTGTATTGACGTGTGTGGATATCAGATTGCCCCCAGATGACCTGGCTGTTGATGGGGATGTCAAGAGAACAATCGACAACAGATAGAGTGTATTGACGTGTGTGAATATCAGATTGCCCCCAGATAACCTGGCTGTTGATGGGGATCTCAAGAGAACAATCAACAACAGATGGAGTGTATTGACGTGTGTGAATATCAGATTGCCCCCAGATAACCTGGCTGTTGATGGGAATGTCAAGAGAACAATCAACAACAGATATAGTGTATTGACGTGTGTGAATATCAGATTGCCCCCAGATAACCTGGCTGTTGATGGGGATGTCAAGAGAACAATCAACAACAGATAGAGTGTATTGACGTGTGTGGATATAAGATTGCCCCCAGATAACCTGGCTGTTGATGGGGATGTCAAGAGAACAATCAACAACAGATAGAGTATATTGACTTGTGTGAATATCAGATTGCCCCCAGATAACCTGGCTGTGGATGGGGATGTTAGGAGAACAATCAACAACAGATAGAGTGTATTGACGTGTGTGAATATCAGATTGCCCCCAGATAACCTGAATGTTGATGGGGATGTCAAGAGAACAATCAACAACAGATATAGTGTATTGACGTGTGTGAATATCAGATTGCCCCCAGATAACCTGGCTGTTGATGGGGATGTCAAGAGAACAATCAACAACAGATATAGTATATTGACGTGTGTGGATATCAGATTGCCCCCAGATAACCTGGCTGTTGATGGGGATGTCAAGAGAACAATCAACAACAGATAGAGTGTATTGACGTGTGTGAATATCAGATTGCCCCCAGATAACCTGGCTGTTGATGGGGATGTCAAGAGAACAATCAACAACAGATAGAGTGTATTGACGTGTGTGGATATCAGATTGCCCCCAGATAACCTGGCTGTTGATGGGGATGTCAAGAGAACAATCAACAACAGATAGAGTGTATTGACGTGTGTGGATATCAGATTGCCCCCAGATAACCTGGCTGTTGATGGGGATGTCAAGAGAACAATCAACAACAGGTAGAGTGTATTGACGTGTGTGAATATCAGATTGCCCCCAGATAACCTGGCTGTTGATGGGGATGTCAAGAGAACAATCAACAACAGATAGAGTGTATTGACGTGTGTGAATATCAGATTGCCCCCAGATAACCTGGCTGTTGATGGGGATCTCAAGAGAACAATCAACAACAGATAGAGTGTATTGACGTGTGTGGATATCAGATTGCCCCCAGATAACCTGAATGTTGATGGGGATCTCAAGAGAACAATCAACAACAGATAGAGTGTATTGACGTGTGTGAATATCAGATTGCCCCCAGATAACCTGGCTGTTGATGGGGATGTCAAGAGAACAATCAACAACAGATAGAGTGTATTGACGTGTGTGGATATCAGATTGCCCCCAGATAACCTGAATGTTGATGGGGATCTCGAGAGAACAATCAACAACAGATGGAGTGTATTGACGTGTGTGGATATCAGATTGCCCCCAGATAACCTGGCTGTTGATGGGGATCTCAAGAGAACAATCAACAACAGATGGAGTGTATTGACGTGTGTGGATATCAGATTGCCCCCAGATAACCTGACTGTTGATGGGGATGTCAAGAGAACAATCAACAACAGATATAGTGTATTGACGTGTGTGAATATCAGATTGCCCCCAGATAACCTGGCTGTTGATGGGGATGTCAGGAGAACAATCAACAACAGATAGAGTGTATTGACGTGTGTGGATATCAGATTGCCCCCAGATAACCTGGCTGTTGATGGGGATCTCAAGAGAACAATCAACAACAGATGGAGTGTATTGACGTGTGTGGATATCAGATTGCCCCCAGATAACCTGGCTGTTGATGGGGATGTCAAGAGAACAATCAACAACAGATAGAGTGTATTGACGTGTGTGGATATCAGATTGCCCCCAGATAACCTGGCTGTTGATGGGGATGTCAAGAGAACAATCAACAACAGATATAGTGTATTGACGTGTGTGAATATCAGATTGCCCCCAGATAACCTGGCTGTTGATGGGGATGTCAGGAGAACAATCAACAACAGATAGAGTGTATTGACGTGTGTGGATATCAGATTGCCCCCAGATAACCTGGCTGTTGATGGGGATCTCAAGAGAACAATCAACAACAGATGGAGTGTATTGACGTGTGTGGATATCAGATTGCCCCCAGATAACCTGGCTGTTGATGGGGATGTCAAGAGAACAATCAACAACAGATAGAGTGTATTGACGTGTGTGGATATCAGATTGCCCCCAGATAACCTGGCTGTTGATGGGGATGTCAAGAGAACAATCAACAACAGATATAGTATATTGACGTGTGTGGATATCAGATTGCCTCCAGATAACCTGGCTGTTGATGGGGATGTCAAGAGAACAATCAACAACAGATAGAGTGTATTGACGTGTGTGAATATCAGATTGCCCCCAGATAACCTGGCTGTTGATGGGGATGTCAAGAGAACAATCAACAACAGATAGAGTGTATTGACGTGTGTGGATATCAGATTGCCCCCAGATAACCTGGCTGTTGATGGGGATGTCAAGAGAACAATCAACAACAGATAGAGTGTATTGACGTGTGTGAATATCAGATTGCCCTCAGATAACCTGGCTGTTGATGGGGATGTCAAGAGAACAATCAACAACAGATAGAGTGTATTGACGTGTGTGAATATCAGATTGCCCCCAGATAACCTGGCTGTTGATGGGGATGTCAAGAGAACAATCAACAACAGAGAGAGTGTTTTGACGTGTGTGAATATCAGATTGCCCCCAGATAACCTGGCTGTTGATGGGGATGTCAAGAGAACAATCAACAACAGATAGAGTGTATTGACGTGTGTGAATATCAGATTGCCCCCAGATAACCTGGCTGTTGATGGGAATGTCAAGAGAACAATCAACAACAGATAGAGTGTATTGACGTGTGTGAATATCAGATTGCCCCCAGATAACCTGGCTGTTGATGGGGATGTCAAGAGAACAATCAACAACAGATAGAGTGTATTGACGTGTGTGGATATCAGATTGCCCCCAGATAACCTGGCTGTTGATGGGGATGTCAAGAGAACAATCAACAACAGAGAGAGTGTATTGACGTGTGGGGATATCAGATTGCCCCCAGATAACCTGGCTGTTGATGGGGATGTCAAGAGAACAATCAACAACAGATAGAGTGTATTGACGTGTGTGAATATCAGATTGCCCCCAGATAACCTGGCTGTTGATGGGGATGTCAAGAGGACAATCAACAACAGATATAGTATATTGACGTGTGTGAATATCAGATTGCCCCCAGATAACCTGGCTGTTGATGGGGATGTCAAGAGAACAATCAACAACAGATAGAGTGTATTGACGTGTGTGAATATCAGATTGCCCCCAGATAACCTGGCTGTTGATGGGGATCTCAAGAGAACAATCAACATCAGAGAGAGTGTATTGACGTGTGTGGATATCAGATTGCCCCCAGATAACCTGGCTGTTGATGGGGATGTCAAGAGAACAATCAACAACAGAGAGAGTGTATTGACGTGTGTGGATATCAGATTGCCCCCAGATAACCTGGCTGTTGATGGGGATGTCAAGAGAACAATCAACAACAGAGAGAGTGTATTGACGTGTGTGAATATCAGATTGCCCCCAGATAACCTGGCTGTTGATGGGGATGTCAAGAGAACAATCAACAACAGATAGAGTGTATTGACGTGTGTGGATATCAGATTGCCCCCAGATAACCTGGCTGTTGATGGGGATGTCAAGAGAACAATCAACAACAGAGAGAGTGTATTGACGTGTGTGGATATCAGATTGCCCCCAGATAACCTGGCTGTTGATGGGGATGTCAAGAGAACAATCAACAACAGAGAGAGTGTATTGACGTGTGTGGATATCAGATTGCCCCCAGATAACCTGGCTGTTGATGGGGATGTCAAGAGTACAATCAACAACAGATAGAGTGTATTGACGTGTGTGAATATCAGATTGCCCCCAGATAACCTGGCTGTTGATGGGGATGTCAAGAGAACAATCAACAACAGATAGAGTGTATTGACGTGTGTGAATATCAGATTGCCCCCAGATAACCTGGCTGTTGATGGGGATGTCAAGAGAACAATCAACAACAGATAGAGTGTATTGACGTGTGTGAATATCAGATTGCCCCCAGATAACCTGGCTGTTGATGGGGATGTCAAGAGAACAATCAACAACAGATAGAGTGTATTGACGTGTTTGGATATCAGATTGCCCCCAGATAACCTGGCTGTTGATGGGGATGTCAAGAGAACAATCAACAACAGATAGAGTGTATTGACGTGTGTGGATATCAGATTGCCCCCAGATTACCTGGCTGTTGATGGGGATGTCAGGAGAACAATCAACAACAGATAGAGTGTATTGACATGTGTGAATATCAGATTGCCCCCAGATAACCTGGCTGTTGATGGGGATGTCAAGAGAACAATCAACAACAGATATAGTGTATTGACGTGTGTGAATATCAGATTGCCCCCAGATAACCTGGCTGTTGATGGGGATGTCAAGAGAACAATCAACAACAGATATAGTATATTGACGTGTGTGGATATCAGATTGCCCCCAGATAACCTGGCTGTTGATGGGGATGTCAAGAGAACAATCAACAACAGATATTAAAATAGACAAAAATTGAATATCAAGCTGGTATTCATCGTTACCAGTTTTTAACCTAGAATTGATATAAGGTTTAGAATAGTAAGTGTCAGAATTACCAACGTGGTTGTAGCGTTAATTGGCGGTTAAAACCGGCTATCATCATCGCTACGAACAACATGTTTTATCACTAACTCTCATAGTAAGGCTATCTGGAGGTGATAATGTCGGACCTAAGCTGATACAATTAAATTATTATTTATTCACAGCTCATCTCTCAGCATGTATATTTGTTTATTTATGTGTTGTTGACGTTGCTGTTGGCATGGTTTAGTCACGTGATAAGATGAGATGGTGTCGACCCTGTTAACTGCCACACACACACGCACTAGCACTGCCGGCCGAGCACTGTGCGGCGGGCTCCTGCTGCCCCTGCTGTGCGCATGCGTGTGACGTCACGAGCCCTATTGACCTAGCACGCCGTGCCGCTGCGCGCGCAGCAGCCCACGAGGCTATTGATTGGCTTCATGCGGTCATGTGTGCACTGTTAATAATGTAAACATGTCGTGCGGGCAGCATAACATCACGGCGCGATATAATACATCATTCACAACACTTAAATACACACGAGGGATCTTGATGTATGGATATATTTATATATATATATATATATATATATATATATATATATATATATATATATATATATATATATATATATATATATATATATATATATATATATATATATATATATATATATATATATATATATATATATATATATATATATATATATATATATATATATATATATATCTATATGTATATATATATATATATATATATATATATATATATATATATATATATATTTATATATATATATATATATATATATATATATATATATATATATATATATATATATATTTATATATATATATATATAAATATATATATATATATATATATATATATATATATATATATATATATATATATATATATATATATATATATATATATATATATATATATATATATATATATATATATGAATATATATATATATATATATATATATATATATATATATATATATATATATATATATATATATATATATATATATATATATATATATATATATATATATATATATATTCATATATATATATATATATATATATATATATATATATATATATATATATTTATATATATATATATATATATATATATATATAAATATATATATATATATATATATAAATATATACATATATATATATATATATATATATATATATATATATATATATATA
>OZ023327.1:33564559-33584582 GCA_964007535.1 Brachyptera risi
ACATATACATATATATATATATATATATATATATATATATATATATATATATATATATATATATATATATATATATATATATATATATATATATATATATATATATATATATATGCATATTGAATATGTGTGTGGATGTTTTCACGAGTAAATTAATATGTGACTGCATTTCTTTCGGTGAATGTTCATTATATCCAATAAATCTCACAACAAACAAAGCAGTCTATACCCTACAACGTGTCATGTTTATTTTTGAACATATTCCTAAAGGCTCCAACAGGAAAAAAATATATGAGAATGTACCGAATCGTTTGTACAACTATGAATATCAATTGACAAATTAATTCATAACTCATTGTTATTTTTCGAAAATGTATTTTTTCATTTGTTTAGTAGACTGTCAATTCGATAAGAATAATTGGTTACAGATTCATTTTTCAATCAATATTTAAAGTTGTATAAACTTCTGTACATCTTTATTCTTCTGTCAAAGCCTCGCGAATATGTTTTGAAATGAGCATGTAACATTGGCGTATCAAAACTGTTATATTTTGGTCATGTTACATTATATTGCACAATTTACCATGAATTATTGTATCTTCCTCTCTCTCTCTCTCTCTCTCTCTCTCTCTCTCTCTCTTTCTTCATATATATATATGTATATATATATATATATATATATATATATATATATATATATATATATATATATATATATATATATATATATATATATGTATATATATATATATATATATATATATATATATATATATATATATATATATATATATATATATATATATATATATATATATATATATACATATATATATATATATAAATATATTTTTTTTATATATGTATATATATTTATATATATATATTTATATATATATATATATATATATATATATATATATATATATATATATATATATATATATATATATATATATATATATATATATATATTTATATATATACTGGCCCAAGTCACAGGTTAGAAAAGACAGTAAACATACTGAACACTAAAATTAGTGACGTACGTTCTATGTTATTATAAAACATATGAACTGAAAAACTCAAACTAGAACTGTATCGTTTCGTTGTAGATAATGTCAAGATAAGAGCCTGAAATAACACGATATAATCATTCTACCATAACAATATCCCGGTAGATAGGAATCAGTCTCAAAAATACAATAATATTTGTTCGAACAAACGTTCGCTATACAAAACTTGGTTGATTGATGTATATTGTTTGTATAAATACCCCATCAACAGCTAGGTTATTCAAGTGTATGAATGAGTTGGTGACAATGAAACTATTGAATGATTGATAAGCGACAGGACGTTTAAAGAATCCTTGCCTTATGAGACTCGAACGCACGCCCAAAGATGACTTCAGTATCTAAAGTGTTGCCTTTAGTTGACTGAGCCACGGGGGGTGGCTGATCTGGGTAGAGACAGCTTTTAAAAACGTCATTGAGTGAGCTATAGCACTTTCGTTAGTCCCTATAGGCCTAATCTCACTTGAATGTTATTAGTTTTATGTGTGAGGTTCATGTTCTTTATCTTAGAAACGATTGACTGATTATGTTCTCAAAACAAATCATATGTATACTCATTTTGATGAATCTTTGTAACGTTTCACGTAGATGCCGTGTATATGATTTCAATGTCCGGTAATACCAAATATTTATGTTGAACAGATAAAGAAATAAAGACGATTTTAAAAGAATAAATGAGTATTCATATGAAATGAATACATATCAATATGAATCATATTTGTCAAGTATGAATTGACGAACCAATAATTTACTGAATTGATAATTTCATACATTTTTATATCTTTATCTTTGTTAATTTTTTTCCTGTGTTGTGTCTGTTATTAATATGTAGATTGATCACATTCTGAAAATAATGAAGTAAGTATATAATATGAAATTATTATCACTCAAAATATTTATGTACAATTTTAAATGGTTTATGATTAGCAAAAAGGTTCTCCTACAGATCACCAATATTGAACACAAAAATACTCTCCACTAGTGCAGATAACTCCTGTGTGAATATGCTTTAGCTCTCTGCAGCATGCCTTTTATGACCTCAGTCGTCCACAATTACACCATACATACAGTCATCTCACACCAACTGCAACAGTTGAAGCTAGTTACGTCGCTCACAGTAGTCATTATATGAAATTCATTTTGAAACACAATCACAATGCCACTGATAATCTAACATTTGCAAAGGCATAGTAGATGGGATTTGAGTTAATCATCATTAACCTATTGACGGGTGTTTTTGTACAGCGCCCATAGGTGCCTGATAGCAATGATGAGAATAACATAGCATTGAACTGGAGGATATATAATAAATATAGCTACATCCGGGATATGACCATAATTATAACAGGAAGGCTTATAGAGAGAAGACTATGTTTACATATATATATATATACAAGAGTTATTCCAGGAATCACATCAACAACGAAATAAAATCCAATGATGATAAAATTTATTTATTCATAAGAGATTTGTCATCTAAAAACAAGAAAGTGCCAAAACATTACATTGAACATTTGCTTGACGACTTCACCAACAGTCAGGTTAATTGGGGGTATCAATGATCAGATGCTAGACTAATGATGTTTAAACAAAATAAAAATCATTAAATAACTAGACTTTATGAAAAAACACATGCAGATTGTATCATATTTGTCCTCATTGTTCGCTGTATTCTACTTTCAAATTTTTCTAAATCCATTTTTTCATAATTTACAACTATTTGATCCACATCCACGATCCAATTCATTCCACTTCCTTTCTATCCTGCTAATAAAACAAAAATTGCCCACATCTTTCCTGAGATTCTTATTCACAATCATCTTATTATTCCCCTTTCTATAAATATATCCTTCAATTCATCTCATACTCTTTTATTATTAATTTCCTTTCACCCAGCTCTACCAGTTGCCATTCCCGATATACGTCATTCATATAGGTATACGGTTGCGGTAACATAAAGTGGTCGATCAAGCTACATTGAGAAGCGTCCTGAAGAAAATATACTGATATGATACGCACTAAAACTAGAAGACAATGTGCATACGCACACCACGCATCATCTGTGAAACAACTGGCTGTCAAATGTTTGTGGATTTTATTCAAATTTAAATTTCAAATTATATCATTTCATGTGACCACAACTGTACGTTATCTAAGTACCATACGTTATCGGTACGACACCCACACAATATTTGTGGGGTGCTAGAGTGAAGCTGGCCCTACACATATATGACACTGATACACATACACTGATATGACATTAATACACGATTTTGCACATTAATTTATTGCTGAAGTGAGATGACACTGAGAAAAAAAATGTGTGGCACTAACCAGCACTAACGAACATTCAAGTGTTGTATACACTACGCCATAATTTGTCATGTGCGGGGCTGCACAGCATAGGGCGTATGTCATTTTTTATTTGAACAAGTAGGCCTACACAGCACTAACGAAAATATGATCGGCACTGACGAAACAATCATGATTTAAGATAATGATTTAAAGAAAACATTTTTCGACCATGTGCGGGGCCAGCGTGAAGTTGGCCCCGCATATGGATAGTACCGTCGCTCAGCTTTTTCTCGATTTTGTTCATCATTTTTATGCAACACTAAGATGGCACTAACGAACATTTTTGTGGAACTAAACAGCACCAACTAACACTCAAGTTTAAACACTATATACACGCTATAATTTCTCATATGTGGGGCTGCCCCGTACATGGCTTATGTCGTTTTTGATCCAAGTTAGTACAGCAGTAATAACGAAAAAGATGATAGGAACACGATTTAAGACAATGTTGCAAGAAAATTTCCATTTTCGATCATGTGCGGGAGCTAGCGTGAAGTTGGCCCCGCACATTGATTCGGTATATTGTCAGAACTATAATAGCACTAATGATTTTATTTGCATCACTAACCTGCACTAACGAAGCACTAACGATTGGCATTTTGCACAAGTGCGGGGCTAACTTCACGGAGGTAAAGATCAGCCGCCAAGCTGGCTTTAAGACCAGCTTAAATAGCTAAATGAACAATAATTGATGATATATGTCCCCTTCATATGCAAGTATATGTAATTCAGTTGTATATATCATTGTAATTCAGCATGCCTGTATGGCTTTCTAGCGGTCTGCATAGGTACTATACATATGTAACAGGTGAGGGGGTTAGAAGAGAGGGGTGATGCAGTAGTGGGAGTAGAAGTGAATATCAGTTTTATTTAACAAATTAAATTACGTGATGTCATGTTCCGTTACTATATCTTTCGTCTACGATTAGACGATTGTCACTTCTCTATTAATTTGACTGTTAATTGCACATTCGTTTAGGCCTACTACTCGTTCGTTTCACCGCGTGTGAGATCCATTGATAATTATTGTTATTTTGTTTTGTTTGAAAATCTTACGACAAACCTTGTCGACGTAAGTTGCAGCTTGCAACCACGTCGTTGATGCGCTGTTGAACCCCAATATTCAATAATTCGATCATATGTTGAGAAGGACCTACCCACTCATATAAACGATCGTAGTGACTCCCTCTGAACATTCTGTAGTGAAACTGCTTCACACCATTCAAGGAAGAATCTTATAAAACATTGTCGATTCATAATAAACATTTACAAAATGTAACTTGTTATTTGTATGTAACGGTGAAAATCCCGGTGGTGAGTCACGGTAGGGAGGTGAAAATTGATAGCAATAATATTGAGTGTTATTGTCACATACAACTGATCTTTCCACAATAATTGTTCTTATACAATTTGAATCATTAGCATTTTCGATGAGTATTTCATTTCATTTCATTTATTTATTAATCCATGTTGATCGTTGCATATAAATGTGCGAACAATATATGGCAAGTCATAAATATACAGCAGTTTAAAAATAATAGCAGAGTCAGTGTTATTTTTTATAAATATCTAACACATACACATTGTCCAATAAATAAAAATTACAATAATAAGAAAAAATAATTAACTATATATGAATATAAAAATACTAGTGATTCAATAGTGTTATTAGTAGTAAACTCAACAAGTATAGGCCTTAATCAATCTTGTAGGAATGACAACAATAAAAACAAATATTAATAATACATTTCATTTTAATATAGGCCTAAGAATACATGGATAAATTATCCAAGAAAGCTAATAATTCATGAGTCAGAAATTCTAAAAGCTCTAACAACATCTATGATCACATCCCAAAAAATATTCTTCAACACTGTAAAGTGATTTTTTTATTAAAAATTGTTTAAGGGTAATTTTGAAAGCCTGTAATGACGCAATTGATTTTATACACGCTGGAAGAGCGTTATATAACAATATACCCTGATATTTTGTGTCCTGTTGGAACAAGGTCGTTTTGTGTGAGATACCACGCAATGCATTCTTGTTTCTTGTATCATGTTGATGGATATCTGCATTGGTAACAGCGGATGATAATGTTTCTTGAGTTGAATAATGAGTTCATATATATATAAGCTAGGCAAAGTCATTACACCAAAAATTTTGAAAATCCTTCTATACAAGAATGGGATTTACATTTCTTAAAAATTATAACTGTTTTCTGTATTTTAAATATCTTGATACTACATGATTGACTGCCCCAAAAAATGATGCCATAACGTAAATGGGACTCAAAATAACCATGATAAATGGGCTTGATCAAAATAGGATTGAATTTCTATCTTAGAATACGGATTGCAAAACATGACTTACTTAGGCTCTTTGTCAGACTATTTATATGTCCATGCCAATCAAGATGTTTGTCAATTTGAACACCTAAAAATGTTGTAACATTGACAGCTTCAATAGAATATGTATGATTTACAACCGGATGATTGTTTACTAGTTTAGTGTGGTTCCATTTATTACTAAAAATCATTAAATTAGTTTTCGCATTATTTAATACCAACTTATTCACTTCAAACCAAAGGTTGATCTGCTCAATTGCCAAGTTCATATTATCAGTGGCTTTTTCCACGCTATCAGCAGATATAACAACGGTGGTGTCATCAGCAAAGACTGTGAGTTTATTATCAGGTATATTAATGTTTAGATCATTCATGTACAATATAAATAGTAATGGTCCAAGAACTGACCCCTGTGGAACCCCGCAACGAATATAACCTTTCTCTGATTGTATTGCCTACATCTTATGATGCATTTGTTAATTGTATACCTTGCACGGCTCAAGTTTTATGATTATTGACATCTGTGAAACTGAAATCCCCTGGCGGAACTTTTTGCCCTATGTAGACTGCATGGGGACGCCTTACGTTCATGGCGGACAGACGCTCGAAATGAACTCAATAGTTCACATGGTCAATCACGCGCCGAGTTACATATGTTTGATCAACATTCTCTACTGGCATAAATCTATAACTCCTTCATTCAGAAATAAGTGAGAAAGTCGATAATTTAAAAACTATTTTCGTGAAAGTTTACTTTTTACACGCTTGCACACATACGCTTGCACAGTCTCTTAATAAATACTAATCGATGATTGCGGTCATGAAAATGATACAATTCAATGTCAAATCGTTTGATTGTATATATGATATTGTAACACATTATTCATAGTTATACATCAATATTAATACACCTAATACACATAAATATATTATTATATTTTGTAACTACAAGAAGAAAAGTTGGTAAACCCCAATATATAATTTATCGTTTAGATCAGTGGTTTCCGACCTTTTTTGATCACCACCTATTTTCAAGACTTTAAATGAATGTTTTGCATACCGCGAGGACGATGATTCAATCACTTCCCCCAAATTATCGTTAATCATATTATTAACAATAATTGTTGTTGATGAAAATATTACTACTATATACCCTAATGCAAGGTATTCTCAGAGTGAGTATATTTTTTTACAACTGTTTTCCACTTCTTTCATACATAGTCGAAGGTTTGAGTATCATACAATTTTTTCAATTTTCCTACCAGACCTATCAATCTTACTATAGTAGACTTTAGATATACTTATGAAAAATCTTATTCCCTCTCTCAAATTCATCTATTCTATTTCTGAAAGTAGCTTCAACATTCAGGTATTGATGCAAGCATTCCTAGTGCATAAGCTAAATAATTGATGCAAGCATTCCTAGTTGATGCAAGCATTCCTAGTGCATAAGCTAAATAATGAGTTCAAAAAAACCCACCACCCCATGCAAATATACCCGCGACCCAATTTTGGATTACGACCCAAAGGTTCGGAACCACTAGCGTATGAATAAGAAACGAGAGCATACTTTACTCGTTCTGATTATGTAGATTGTGTCTCTCCTAGATACACAGCAATTATTTGTATCTCGATCTCCAAACGCTATACATAGTGACAATCTAGATTTTTAGGTCTCAATTCCAGACTTGGTTGCAATTTGTGAGTCGCATTCACAAAGAAATGAAAAATAAGCAAAAGTTTTAACCGTTTTTCATTTTGGCCTGACAACACGCCGAGATTGGTTTCAGTCGTAATTCGGATTGTTGATTTTGAATATTTTGCTCACTCAAATTTAATTACTAGTCCTACACATTTTGTATAGCGAAAATTAGAATTCGGAGTTCTGGGAAGTAGGCCTATATCGTTTACTCGTCCCTATCATTCAATTATTATATTAATTATTCGATGATAGCTTTACATTTCAGGAATTTCTACCAACATCTATGAGAAGTAGCGGTACAAAAGCAAAGGTTTCTCCTGTCGACGTTAAAAATGGTAAAGAATCGCAAAATACAACCATTAAAAAATGAACAAAATCAAAAGTACATTATTTATTTTATTTTATTCATTTAATATTATATAATTATTTCAGTTACATGCACAGAAAACAAGTAACCTTTCGCATAGTGTGTATATATTATAAACAGGACGTTCGTGGCACGAGTTTCGTGAATTCAAGGTAAAGAAAAACTTAACACGAGTTTTCGTGCCACGGTGCCACAATATATAAGCTCAGGTTAGGTTAGTTAGTGTTAGGTCGACAGAATTAGTAAGATTAGATAGCATGATTTAGGTTAATTCAGGTTTGTTTAATGTTACTGTCGCTCTCCGGCACATTCGCACTGCATGATTATGCCAGAGTCTACGAAATCCGTGTCTTGGTACCTCGTTATACACTGACTTGCACCTTGTTCTCGTTGTTTGTATACGACGTCTCACGGCAACGTCACGAATAGTTGGTTATAAAGTGACACGATGATCATTTCCTTGTAACTAATTAATTTTTTATTGGTCCTACTTTTAAAAACTGTATGAATAGTTACAACGTTTCAACTCAGATATATTTAACACCTGTTTTAGAGCCACAACAATCTAAAATAAAGCTAATTTGTGATGTTCATTGTAATTAGAGATGGAACAGTGTTCATGTTTAGGCAATTGTACTCCATACCGTACATTTATATTGGCTTCAACAACACACTTGAATGATTATTAATTCCTACTGGAGTCGTTTAACGAAGAATGAGATTATGGAAAGATGAGATGAAAGGTTATTGCATTAAGCTTTTGAGGAAGTGTGGTGGAAGTGACCGTGGACTGCTCTTTAAGGAACCCTCCCAGTATTAATTTCAATAATAGAGATAATCTTCATTCAAACTTGACACAGGATGGTCGACCGTGACGAGAATCGAACTCAGGTCCCCTGAATTATGGACAGGGGGAACAACTGATCTACACCTGAATTGTCGTTCATGACGAGAATTGAACCCCGTGCCTCCTGAATCACGTGATAGTGAGCCAACACCCGATCTACCTACCACTTCTACAGGGCATACAAATATAATTGTGACACCTACATTTTGTTAAATTTAATTTTAAATCGCTAATTTTATATTACGTTGTACACACAACATATTATGAGTATTTTATAATGATAAACCACTTATTACTAGTGGCCTAAACTTCACGGTCACCGAGCCTGCATTAAACTAACAATGCACACAAATAATATTCGGTGTCCTGTGGTTTATTGAGCGAAGTAAGTCCAGATACATAGAAGAGGCGTTATGATCATTTAGGCTATCGTAGTGTTATGCACTAGAAATGCTTCAAATAAGCATATTTGTATCTGTGTACCGGTAAATGAAGTGCCAAATAATATGCACTGATAAATTTCCCCAGGGTTTCGTGATATTTTGAGGATTTCGACTTTAATAAGATGTAGATAATAAATCCCGGTCAATAAACACCGTGATTGAACCCCGGTCTCTAGAATGACATTTCAGTGCGCTAGCGACTGATCTACCCGTCTCAGCGATAGTGATTCTTATCGAATCTTGGGAAATTGTATTCGTACATTGTTACAACGTATATCATATTCTATTACTGACCTTCCTGAGCCAAAGAGGTTTTATGCTTATAATAGTTAATACACACACACACACACGTCACACACACACACACACACACACACACACACACATATATATGTATACATATATATATATATATATATATATATATATATATATATATATATATATATATATATATATATATATAAATATATATATATATATATATATATATATATATATATATATATATATATATATATATATATATATATATATGTGATGGTGAAGGTTTTGAGGGCCGGTGATGGATGTTACAATGGTCTCATTTTGCGGATTGCCCTTCCATGAAACAGTTGGCGGTTCTGAAAAGAACTTTGTCTCTCGACGTTTCGGCCAGCTGCGGCTGGCCATCTTCTAGACTCTAACCCGTGCTATACGTGTTCTCGCTGTCTCGCTCAGCCAGTCATATTATCCTAGTAATTGTATTTAAAACATTGAATTTTTCTAGAGTCGTCTCGTCCGTGAACTGGTAGGTACCGTGAACATTCGATTCCAGTTCACGGACGAGACGACTCCTAGAGATGGCCAGCCGCAGCTGGCCGAAACGTCGACAGACAAGGTTCTTTTCAGAACCTCCAACTGTTTCATGGAAGGGCAATCCGAAAAATGAGACCATTGTAACATATATATATATATATATATATATATATATATATATATATATATATATATATATATATATATATATATATATATATATATATATACATATATGATAAAATGTCACTTTTCGGAGATTTGCCCTTCCTTGAATCAACTGGTGGCTCTGAAAAGAGCCTGGGGTTTCGACGTTTCGGCTGAAAACGTTCAGCCATCTTCAAGCCTCGATGTAGGTATGGCAGCCGGCAATCAAGTGACTAGGCGCTCCCCGAAGCCAGGCTTTAAACATGATGTCTGGGAGAGCACGCGGCCAGTAGGAAGTGAAGCCTGGCTTCGGGGAGCGCCTAGTCACTCGATTTCCGGCTACCATACCTACATCGACTCTTGAAGATGGCTGAACGTTTTTAGTCGAAACGTCGAAACCCCAGACTCTTTTCAGAGCCACCAGTTGTTTCAAGGAAGGGCAAATCTCCGAAAAGTGACATTTTATCATCATCTTCCGGCCCTCAAAGTCTACGCTACAACATATGTATATATATATATATATATATATATATATATATATATATATATATATATATATATATATATATATATATATGTATATATATATATATATATATATATATATATATATATATATATATATATATATATATATATATATATATATTTATATATATATATATATATATGTTTAGATACATAAATATCTCCACTGGAAAATGTTGTTTGAGTCGCATGTCCAGTGTTATATCATTATGCTATTAATTGTATCCACGAGAGATGGAGGTTCCGATTGACCGTCGTCACTATCTCACGCCACTAGCGCACGGGTCGTTCACGTCTTCATCTCTCGTGAATAAAAAGTTTAATATGATACTACTAATCACGTAAGAAGAGATCTGTGTATTGCATATCCATCATAAAGTATTGTTATTGCATAGTAATATTCAATATAACTATAGTGAAACGCCAAGAGTATAATATGTAAGCCTTATCTTAGACGAACGAAACTTATTGATATCGATCATATCATTGTATTTTAATGCTAGTATTCAATTTATTAACTTCTATGAAATGATGGCACTGAATTAGTAGTAAATGTATTTAAAATACGGCGTTGAACAAATGTTGGTATACATATTTTAAGTTTTTGGATTTTCAAAATTTCCTAATTCTCTCTACTAATATATTCATTTTGTTCCTATAATTCAACAGGCATATTTTGGGAAGACACAATTACTGTAAAAATGTGTCAGTTGATTGATGCTTTCCTTCCATCATTGTTGACTATAAACTTGAATGTTTGAGTGAGACCAAATAAAAATAGCGCAGATGAAGTAGCATATTTTCAAAACTGTTGGAAAAACTTGCTAAAACTGATGAGGTAAGTTGTATGCAGTTTCAAACCTGGGCCTGAATAGTTATTGAACTTTATGGATACGGTAAAATTACGTCTTAATATTTTTCAAGAGCACTTATTCACTCAACAATTCGGATACCTATTACTTAAAATATTTTCATAGTACCAGACACAATCTATGGTATTTTTCCTGTAGGTTCACACACCAAGATTAGAGGTGCTTGAAAATGTGTGTATGCATTTTTTAGTTTCAATTTTTGAATATTGAATTTTGAATTTTCGTGGTCGTTGGGTGGTTTTATGGCTAAATTGTCGAATTACCAAGCATTCATGCATTCCAGAATATATGTGGTGAGATTAAAGTAATTCCAGAATGAAGAATCAACTGTGTGACCACTTTGAAATAACAAGACTATATTGAAAACCCGCAAATTAATTAAACAAAATGATACCCCCGTATAACCTAGCTGTTGGTGGAGTCGTTGAGAAAACAATAATCATAATCAAAATGATCAAACTCATAAGACATTCATTATATATACGAATTTTAAAAGTGATTCGAAGTTTTAACATGATATTGAGGCTGTGGAGAAAAAAGGAATAAATTCCGTGTATTTTTCTGTCGGGAAACAATCGATCAGTAAAGTCGTTCGGGAAACAAAAAATTGAAAAATGAAGATATAACTTATAGGTCTATCATTATTTTCTATTCTATCCCTTCAAAAATATGATGCTATTTCTTGACATGCGAAAAACACTCCTCCAACAATAATACAGTGAGAGGTTTATTTATAGTCACTTTGTTTGATATGCTTGATAATTATCATCATATTTCCTTGTCATGCTTGACTATGCATATTTACATAATCATGATCAAGCAAAGATTGAAACGTTGCACGATTTTCAAACATATTATATAAACACAAATATTCACGAAGAAAGATGAGAACCAGAAAATAATTCTCCATATTTATAACCTTGCAAGTTTACATCATTAAGTTTATTAAAAATAATTAAAATAGTGATATGATATAATTTCATATACAATTTTGAAATTAGTTTAGCGCTGGTATGTCAAATTACTGTATATTATATATTTTTTCTTATTATAGTTATTGATATGATTTTTTTTTTTTTTACTCTCTCATATCATAATATTAGGGTAGGTTGGTTTACGCTTTTACACTTAATTATTACTACGGAGGTTCTTGGATTTATTTGAAGTTTTCATACCTCTCGGGAGATATCACTTCATTCCTGTACTTTTGGTTTCGAAATAGTTTTTTCAACTTTGATGTTGAAAAAATACAAGATTGGTTCACTTCAAATTTTTGAAAGAAACCTTGATAAGGTTTCCTCTAATTTTGATCTATGAAATTAGGTTCATCTCCAGTTTAAAATCAGCTCATTTATTGTCAGTTAATATATGTTCAGAAGCGTATTCGTGTGTGATTACGCTATAACATACTAGAATTATTAGGGATACAACAATTTTGCCTTTCGTTTCTAAATATTTTGTTCCCTTTCCGCAGCTTTTCAAACAAATTGGGCATTCAACATTGTTTGTGTTTATGAAAAATCTGAATGTCAATCATGAATCAAAATACTGGAATCTAGAGAGGATTTATCATTTTCAACAATAAATTCCTACCGTAATATCATTTTCAACCAAATACATTTAATATTCACATTTTCATTCAAAATGTTGATCCTATTTGAAAGATACTCGAAATTGAAACCAAGATAACACAACATGCATGCTTAATCCCTCATTCATTCAATGACATTCCTCAGGAATTTTAAAACAATTTCAAAAGGTGGTTCAAGTAAGAACCGAATTGTACATATCATGTATCAAACATCATTTTCGAGGAAGTTTAACATATTTCATGATGTTGGTTCATGAAATGTTTGCCGCTTTTTCTGAATATTAATGAAACTAATGATTCATATTTCATATATCTATCTATCTATCTATCTATATATATATATGTATATATATATATATATATATATATATATATATATATATATATATATATATATATATTTATAAATTCATAGTTTTCGGATTGTTCTTGTGTGTAAAATATTTAATTATCAATGTAACGACGTTACAAACGAATTGCATCGTTTATTCTGACGTTACAGAAATTACAAAATTGATGCAATTCGTTTGAAACGTCGTTACATTTATGATAAAATATTTTACACACAAGAACAATCCGAAAACTGTGAATTTATCAAAACATGATACTTGTGAAAACTTACATAAATCAATATATTCATATATATTTATATATATATATATACCGGTATATATATATATATATATATATATATATATATATATATATATATATATATATATATATATATATATATATATATATATATATATATATATATATATATATATAGGACCCTATGATATTTTCATTCTCATCCAGGCAACTTGATTCAAGTATATTAGTTTTTCATTTCATGTTGACAGACCGCATACAAGCCAAAATTCCTGACGTTGTGAGCCTATCAAATGTAAACGTGCTGTTTCTTGTTCAATAATAAAAAATATCTAGGAAAAAACTATCGGAATGATTTCATTTTACCGGCACAGTAGCTGAGTGGTTAGCGCACTTGCTTCGTGTGACCCGGGAGGTGAAGGGACATATCGGACCCGGTTCGATCCCCGCCACCGTCCATCTTTACAGGGGTTTTTCGTGGTTTCCGTCTGTAGTCTAGGCTAATGCCGGGATGGTTCCCACAATATAGGCCACGACCGCTTCCTTCCCACTATCCTTCCCACTACCCATAAAACCTACATCTCACCATCCCATCATCTCATTAATCATTCATCCGACACCAATAGATCTCAGTCATCATTACGGTGTGTCGTTAAACCCAATATATATATATATATAAAAAAAAAAAGATTTCATTTTTCTATATTGGGCGCCAATTAGATGAAATAATAAAATACTCATTAGTTTCATCGTCCACGATTTCATGATATCATTGTATCATGAGAATGATAAAATTAATTCGTCATTTCCATTTATCATTCATTCATCATTTCATTCATCAATTAATTTATCAATTCATTTATAATTTCGCTCTGCCTATAGTGACGGCCAGTGAGTAGGGCCCAATAGCTGTACCGACAATCTCTGATTAAAGACACTCTACTTTGACTCAGTTATATTCGATTCAATACGTTATTATATAATCTGTGATATCAACTTTATCGGCTATTATGTTGCATGGTCTGTTATTCTATACTTTGACTGAGATCAGGTTGTAAACCAACCTGTTCAATAAGCGTTAATAGCCTTCAGAAGTGGCAAGGGTACATCATTGTCAGCTTAATAGGTACTATAGCAAAATTCTATGAAAAACCATTTCAGCCAGATAATTATTCATGTCCGTCCGTTATCAAGTCAAAGTAAGCTCTATGGTCTGTCAACCGTTCAATTAAAACACGCTACTTCACGTACAAATACCCGCTATATACCGCTACACAGTAGGCCTACACAACAGCATTATGTAACATCCCAGTATTGTATCATTCGGGAATAATATTATTATTCGATAGGCGAGTAGGCATATACTTTGTAATTATAACTTCGATTACTATACGCCACCTTTTCCGAGTTGAGAGGAATCATCGGACATGAACGAAGTATTACCAAAGTCCCAAAAACCAAGCATAATTGGCAAAATGTTGACTAATCTTACACTAGTTATTGTGTCCAAATACCACTCCAAAGAATACTGGTCCGTTCTATTTTGTATAATTGAAAAATAGAACGTGATAATTTGAAAAGTTAATTAGTATACGCTCATACCGCCTAACAGCCTATACATTCTCCAACTTCTATAGAAATAGAATCATTAGAATGTCAATCATCAGTATAGTACAGAGATTTGAAATCAGAATGTACTTCAAAGTGTCGAGAATAATGTCCGCAATAGACCCATATAGAATAATAGTTTTAGAATTAAACAGTGAGCAAATTTTACTCTCCGTCTTTTTTTATGTAGTAATATCTAATCATTAATAAAGGTCGCATCTAGAATTATGCTGTCATCTGTATCTGTTTTACGTACCCTATAGTATTTCTTAATCAACCAAGCGAATGAGAGAAAGTGAGTACGCAAGTGTACTCGATGGAGTGTTAGTTAGTTCAATACTTATATTTTGCATTGAACTTGACACGTTAACCTGACCAACATACTTTTACCTAGATTTTTCACTGGTTGCTCCTATCAGTGGCGGCCCGAAGTGGCCCAAGCACGCGAGACCAGATAAGTAAGACACCACCACCCACCCACTGCAGGGGTGGATCGATGAAATATTCATGGACGGGGGGGGGGGATTTCAGTTCGTAAAAGAAAATGCCATATAAGATCAGGATTGCGAAGCCGGCGACCCGCGGGGGGTAAGGGGGGAAGGCCCGCTTACGGCCCCGCAGGGAATTTTTTGAAATCACACCCATTTTCAATACTGTTTAGCGTGTTTCAGATAACGTTTGGATGCCGAAATCATTTTACCTATGGAAATCAAAATAGTGACAGAATCAATATTTGTAGCTGCAGGTTCGTTTCGTGTCATTTTAGCGCCCCAGGCAAGCACTCAATTTGTGCGCCCCCAAAACTGAGTGAGCATATAAAAGGTAAATGCCAGGGGGGAGCCATGCCCCGCAGGGACATTTTTGAAAATCCCCCATTTTCAATACAATTTCTACGGGTTTCGGGATCTAGACGAAATTTCTGGAATACATGGATTCTTCACTGTGGTAACAAAACTTATTGACTGTTCCAAGCAGATAAAACTCTGAATCAATCTGCCATTCAATACCTATAATATTTGAATGAGAACATTTAATTACATTCAGTGATGTGAATAGAATGGGATAAATTGTATAGGATACGCACTGAAAGAAAGTCACAAATGGGTCCCGATAGCACCTCTCAAATTTGGCCACCAGGCAGCATCCCTCTTCGCCCCCCCCCTCACCCCTACAAACGACCGTTATGATCATCGTTATTTACAAAACTCAAGCTTCATTCACAACCTGAAAAAAGCACGGTAGTGTTGTTCGTTGATTTGTGCCAACTAAACTACATAAGCCTACTAGATCTGACATTTTGAAACAGTACGGAGGCCTAGAATGCTCAATGCAATTATGTAAAATACGAAATCGTGGCATAAACAGTCTTTAGAGATATTTATTTCCTTCCTTCTCTCTTCCTATTTTCTTTCTTCCTTTCTCTTGTTTTTCTCACTACTAATTCATGAGGGTGGGTGGGGGGAAATTGCCCCTATCGCACACCTTTGTATCCGCGATTGAACCGACTGAGTTCGGACTACCAACTATGGCCACGGTTTTAAATACGGTAAATTTGTATCTGTTGTATTTAATCGAGTAACTGACAATGAATTATGAATGCTCTACAGAAAAACAAGGATATCGTTAGGATTTCCGTATTGAGGAGCGTACGTGAGAAATCCAAATAGAAAAGTGGACAAATGCAATAATTGCAGAAAACACGGATGAGGCGGTTAGAGATACAACAGCCCCGCAGGGAGGTTTTTCAGAAAGTATTATATTTTTTGCACTTTTAACATATTCTGGGGAAGGATTCTGTTACATATTCAGGATATACTATGAACAGCTTGGCCTATTCTTCACGTATTCCTGTCAGAGCCCCGCAGGGATTTTTTTCACAAGGTATATGGTATTTCAAGTGGTTGTGATCTTTGAAGTCTTTTTAAAAATATATTTTTTTGTTTGTGAGATATTTCAAGCCCTTACTTGATAACTACCCACCCTGAATAGAAGGAGCCCCGCATGGATTTTTTCCCAAAATGATGTATTTGAAGTGTTCTTCGGGGTAATTTTCAAACAGTGATTTTCTGTTGGTAAGATATTATGAACCTTCACCTGATAACCACCCACTTCAAACATAACTTTTCCATAAATATTGTACTTGAGGTGTTCTTTGAAGTAATCTTAAGACAGTCATTTTCTGTTCGTGAGATATTATGTCTTTGAAGTAATTTTGAATATGTAATTTTTGGTTTGTGAGATATTTCGAACTTTTACGTGACAACCACTCAATTCAAATAAAATCGCCCTGCAGGAGAGTATTTTGAGATTATAATATTTCAATAATTTTTTCTCAGCACATTTTCAAAGATGTAGTCCCATTGTTTTATGGTGTATGCAGAAGCATTGCTTCCTTCTTAGTTCTAACCTGATCCAATTTCGATGGAAGGAGTGATTAACAAATTCCACTTCTCATGTAACCTCAACGAATGGCCATGTGTTTGAGTTTATAAGCATATTCGCGAGAAATTGTCAACTAAGAAACAAAACAAAAAAAAGATTTTCGCCATTTTGATTTCCTTCTCCCTTTTACAACCGTTCCTTTTATTTTCCCTTAACAACGTCCACAAGATATGGAAAAACTAGACTTCCACCTCAACACGATGGGCGAACGTTTAATGGTTTCGTTCAAAATCATAATTAGGATTAGATAAAATGAATTTCCTACACGTTGCATGTGTACCTTATGAAGTCTACGTCTATATAACTGCATACATTCGCATTTGTTTTCAGCTGAAATATGTAGACATACGACATACATGGTAACACATCTTTTAATTCAGTATGACGATCTACGTTAAAACTCATCAAATAATGTCTGGTCCCAGAGGGACCTACCTGACCAGACACCCACCCACCCCTTTCGGGCACGGGGCCATGGACCCAAATTTGTATTGTCGGGCCGCCACTGGCTCCTATACAGCCTATAGGTTCAAACTCGCTTAGATGTGTTTAGTGTGTTTGTGCCGAGAGACCGCGCGAGTACCGGTGCCGAGTTCGAATATGCGCGTACACTTACAGACTTATATATATTTTTTTATGCGGCACCGTAACTACAGGACAATTAAAGATCAGTTCTGATATCGAGTTGTAGACCTCACACCGTACATATAGATAGGCCTATTAGCCAGTTAGAGGTAGCAGTGGCCAGATGGTGATGATACTTGCCATGGCACAAAATGAAATGCATGAGTGGAAGGTACGACGAGCAAAAAGTCTAAATGTTTCTTGGAATAATTTAATTTAAAAAATAGATGAACAGTTCTTTGATCACGAGATATAGAAAAGCGTATTCATAGGTATATAATTTAATGTGTTCACAAGAAGCTCAGATTCTGTGAACCAGTGCCTTAAACTGACTCAGCCAGACTGGCGGCTGAGGTCAAGTCGGGAGTGGATTCGAGTCCGGCATAAGGCACGAGTTTTTCTTAAAATCACTTATCTTTCACTCCAAATTACTCACCTGTTGTTGGGGTCGTTGAGACCGCGTCTTACGAACTGATTAGTGAATTAAGCAATTATTAGCGAATTAACTTGTCAGCATCCCTCCCCCGTGGGGGCCCATGTTATATTTTATACCTCAAGTAATAATTAATTATTAATTATTACTCAATCATCAGTTGGTAACTAAGACTGTCTCAAAGCATAATAATGATACATTCAATATGAAAGGAGTATAGTTTATAGTTTATATCGTTATACTTTTATTCACAAAAGAAGGTGTCGATCGACCGTCCTCCCTATCCCACATCACTGGCGATAGGATGGTTCTCGCTATCTTCTCTAGTGTGTACAAGTATCTCTCTTTCTCTCTCTCTCTCTCTCTCTCTCTCTCTCTCTCTCTCTCTCTCTCTCTCTCTCTCTCTCTCTCTCTCTCTCTCTCTCATCTCTCTCTCTCTCTCTCTCTCTCTCTGTCTCTCTCTCTCTCTCTCTCTCTCTCTCTCTCTCTCTCTCTCTCTCTCTCTCTCTCTCTCTCTCTCTCTCTCTCTCTCTCTCTCTCTCTCTCTCTCTCTCTCTCTCTCTCTCTCTCTATATATATATATATATATATATATATATATATATATATTAAATATATAAAAATGAATGTTTGTGTGTTTGTTTGTTTGTTTGTTTGTTTGTCCCTTGTGCGTTCCTATACCGCTATCCGATTGCGATAACAATCGGTAGGTTGTTGCACGTTCGCCCGCGAAGGTTTCGCGGGGGGAGCGGGTCGGGGGAGGGGAAGGGGGTTAAAATTTTGGTGAGTTGTTGTACGCGAGCCCGCGAAGGTATCGCAGGGGCTGGGTGACTGGGGGTCGGGGACTGGGGGGCCTGGGTCGGGGGATATGGGGAGTTGATGGTGCACGGGGGGGGGGTTGTTGTGCGTACGCTTGCGAAACTTCGGGAATATTCAAGACGGCACTCGAAATTGCATTGTACGCGAGCCCGTGAAGGTTTCGCGGGGGATTGGGGGGTCGGGGGGGGGGGGTTGTGGGGGGAGGGGGTAGCTGGGAGACTGGGGGACGGGGAATGGGGGACTGATGGTCGGGGGCCATAGAGGGGTCGATGGTGCGGGGGTCGCGAGGGTGGGGGACTGCGGGGGTGGGGGAGAGGGGAGGAGGGGGAGAGGGGAGGAGGGGAGGGGGGAGGGGAAGGGGAGAGGGGAAGGGGGAAACGCAAACAGTTTCTCTCTTTCCCTGGCATTGCAACGCATGCCAGGTACTCGCTAGTA
>OZ023327.1:33584782-33697282 GCA_964007535.1 Brachyptera risi
GGTACTCGCTAGTATATATATATATATATATATATATATATATATATATATATTCATATATATATATATATATATATATATATTATATATATATATATATATATATATATATATATAAATATATATATATATATATATATATATATATATATATATAATATATATATATATATATATATATATATATATATATATATATTTATATATAAATATATATATATTCATATATAAATATATATATATATATATATATATATATATATATATATATATATATATATATATATATATATATATATATATATATATATATATATATATATATATATATATATATATATATATATATATATATATATATATATATATATATATATATATATATATATATATATATATATATATATATATATATATATATATATATATATATATATATATATATATATATATATATATATATATATATATATATATATATATATATATATATATATATATATATATATATATATATATATATATATATATATATATATATATATATATATATATATATATATATATATATATATATATATATATATATATATATATATATATATATATATATATATATATATATATATATATATATATATATATATATATATATATATATATATATATATGTAGGCCTATATGAATGACAAATTGAGAAAAATTTTGAGCCCAGATCAAAAAAACATGTCATAACTAATAATAGTGACTTATTATAATATATGCACAATATCATGAAATATATGACTATTGTTAAATGTAATTGTCGCCCAACGAAGGCCGATGTCGATCACCGAGCCAGGTGAATGGCGAACTAGGTCGCCGCAAACCTATAACTAATGGATTCAAATAATTTTCAAACTATCAGTTCACGAAAAGTGAGAATGTCTTGTTGAGCTTGGCAAGTTGAGATCCACGCGGTGACAATATCAGTGCAAGAAAAAATATCCCTGGAATAATATTCCAGGCACTTCACTTATTCATTTATTCATTCATTCAATTATTCATTTATTCATTCATATATAAGGTCGAGAGGTTAACAACTCCTGAAATTTGATGTGTACACTTTCATGAAATCTAACTGAAATCCCTTGAAAACTCCCTGAAATCCCTTGAAAGCTCCCTGAAATCCCTTGAAAGCTCTCTGAAATCCCTTGAAATTTGGAGTCAGGTGTACACCAAATTTACTAGTTGTTTACCTCTCGTATTAGGTTTAACGACATACTGTAATGATAGCTGAGATATTGACGTCGGATGAATGTTTAACGAGATGAAGAGGTGATGAGATGAAGATTTTTAACATAATGGTAGCCCTAATAATTGTAGGAACCACCTCGGCATTATAGCCTAGACTACAGAGGGAAACCATGGAAAACCCCCTGTATAATATGGACGGTGGCGGGGATTGAACCGAGGTTCGATATGCTCCCTTTTATTATGATACCTCCCGGATTACATGAAGCAAGCGCGTCAGCAACTGAACTGAATGTGCTTGTTCCAAGCATGTTATCTTCTTGAAAACATCCCCTGAATGCACTGGAAAATTCTCAACGGAAGACTTTCTGGGAAATATTCCCACATTATGTTTCAAATAACTCGTTATTCTTATCTCCGGGAAAAAAACGAGGAAAATAAATAATGATTGACGAATGTTGTTCGCTTAACGACCCCAACAATAGCCAGGTTATTTGGGGGTACGAATGAGAGGGTGAGAGATGGGTGATGTTCACAAAAACAATCCATTATGAAGAACTCAACCCACGTTCGACTCGACTTCGGTTTTTCACGCAAAGCATTAACTGACTGAGCTATGCAGATATAGATGTCCGGGAACCCCCTGCCCCCATATTGAATATCTCCAAATTATTTTTCAAGGCGACATATTTCTTGAAAATCTGAATTGAAAAAATGTTCAGAAAATTCTACACATTTTTGTGAACTTCCATGATATTTTCATTTATAACAGTCCCATTCCAAAATATATGTATTAACAAGTTTTTAAAAATTCTATTGAAAATTAATTCGAATGGCTTCATACATATTTTTGGGAATTTTTCCTGAGATATTTCAAATATCGTATCTACAGAATAATTTTGAAATAGACAATGAGCCAACCTTTCATAGCTTTAGAAAATAGAAACTGAAGTAGTATAGGTATAGGTATGTGTTTTTAGCAATGGTTGCCATTTTCAACATATCTGTTACACAGATACATGGATGGAATCTTATCAGTCAATCAACAGAATCGTTACAAAAAATGAATAATAAATAAAACAGAACTACACAAATACGTTGTATTGTGATTATAGATAGGCCCACCTGAAGACATAAATATGAGAAGAACTAATCAAGCAGGTCCCAGAAAAGCAGCTTTTCTTTTGGATTTGGGCATAACTTTTCTTGCTGATTAGAGAACAACACTTTCTTCTACTTTTTGAAATTGCATCAATTGAATCTTAGAATTTTGATCTTTGAAAAGAAAACGGAGTGTCAATGCTTTGTTCAACAGTTAACCAAGATAATGCTATGCATACACATCTTCTTTATTGATGTTTCTTTTCTTAGTTTTTACTTTTCTTACTTACTCTGGAATCATCGTTGGGCGTGGGCATACGAATCTCACATAAGGCTCCACTAGTCACTCTCAAAACTATTTCGGGCAAGATAGGCAAGCCCTTTATACAGGGACGAAATTTGAGTTGCCTAGATAGGTTACAGGGTTTGACCCGTCAGCTGACAAATTGGTAGTTTGATTTATTACTGTCAAAGCAAAATATGCCGCCTAACGTTTTGCAGGATCGAAGCTTCCAACCGTTAGTGATAATTGACATGATAGACGGTCAATTGAGACCCTCAATACAGTGGAATGAAGATATTGAAAGTGATCGAGCTCAGGAATAGATCAGGTTACAGCGTTATCAGCTGCTCTGACGTGATATTTATTATGGACGATTCACTGGACGCAAGGGAAAAACAATCATGAACTCGCAATCCTTTGCTGAGCGTGTAGTTTACACGAATGATGAATTTGTCAACAAGTTTTTTATATTCTAATATTTGTATGTTTATAGATAGGCATTTCATTTTTATGTATATATTTATTTTTACTCTTCATCTATCTCATAGTGATATATTTCTATTTTTTTAAATGTATATTCAATCGAAAAAAGTTGATTTCTACAACCAATGGTCGCCTAATCTTTAGGGTCCAAATCTGCAGTGGATATAAAAATAATCGCTTTCTCAATTCAAAATCAAAAATCCACTTGTTTTCTGAAAAATATTTACCTTTTAATTTATCATGAACACTTTAATGATTTTCACTAATTCATAGGCTCATATATAAATACTTGAGCCCTGAAGAGAATGATACCATTGCTCGTAAGTCGTAGGGTCGATTAAGTAGGCCTACACATTGTCACGATTTAAATAACCCAATGTTGTATATTTCATTTATGAGATGGAATAACTTCATATGTAATCTGATTTCATCTGTAAAACAGAGAACTGAAGAAACTGTCTATATAGGACTGTCTATAAAATAATTAATGTAACATCATTTTAATATCATTTTTTGAATGAATACATTATTTGTAGTGTTGCCGTTCAATCAAGAAATTGTAAGCGATACCGAAGAGTGCTATATCAAACATATCAGAAAATCAGTAATTCCATTCGAACGAATCGAAATGATGATAGGCCTATTGAATATCGATCGAAATTATCGATTTTTTGGTGTCTAAATCACGTTTTTTTAAAGTTTTCGAAAATCTAAAAGTCGTGTTAAAAGTCCGCCTCTACCGAAACTTGCCAGCCACAGAATTGTTCTACTCCCGATAAGATTTTTCTCAGAGGCGGACTTTCTATTCCTCCAACTTCCGAAGCCCAATCACAACATACTCGCCAAAGACAAATTGCGAGTTCGCGGGAATCGAACCCCGAACACCCCCGGGAAAGTTTTTCTCGTTTTCGGTGAATGTCGTACACCAAAATAGTACGATAATTCTCCACCTCTTGCCGAAAACCGTCGCGGGGGTTCGGGGTTCGAGTCCTGCGGACTTGTCTTTCATTGCCGGAAAAACGAGTTTTTCACAAATATCTTCCGCAAATGTCCGACGACTACGAAATTTTCCCCGGTGATACAGGTGATCGATCCCCGCCAGAATCTAGAAACTGCATTCCCCTTTCGCACTTCCGTCGACGGAGGCGGCGTCGAAAGTCCGCGGGACCGCGCCGACACGTACCCGGTCGAACCAGGAGTCCCATCTTATTCGACCGGCACTCTTATGAAAGGACTCGACTAGACCTTTCCGAATCTGTTCATCTCGAGTTCGTGCGTTTGTCTGGTAACTCGCAATATCACCGGGAAGGTGAGCACTCTTCGGCCGCCGACACCATTGCTCGGAAAATGGATTTTCCGAAAATAGTTCGGGAAAACGTCGTCTCCTATCCTGTGGTTTTAACCCCGATCGATTTGGCCCACCCGTTCACCCGCCACGGCATGTTTTTCTTTGTGACCACGGCGGCCGACACATTTCAAAAAAAAATCGTCAATCGAATTGTATGCGAATTTTTTTCGATAAATTCGTACATTATCTTATTCGAATTCACGTGCTGGAAAACTCGCTGAATCGGGTCACCGATGTGGAAATGGCGAGCATTTCACTTTCGAAAAGAATCTGTTCCGTATTCGAGATCAAGGTATAGGTGGGTATCGCAAATCCTACGCCGACCTGATTGGCCAGTTTGAAACCCAGAAATTAATTTCTTCTAATCGCCTTTCTCGTCCCGATGGTGGCCATTTTGGGTCATTTTTCGTGTAAACGGACTTTGCAGGAGGGTCCGTAAAGCAGCCGGCGGCCGTCCTTCGACCGTTTCGGACGTATTTTCCGGTCACAACTTTGGCAACGTTTTTTGCCGACGGTGAAATTTTCATCGGCTCCAGAGGCAAGATTGCCGCCTGAATCTGAAGACCGCATCGCGCTACCGCACTCGGATCGACGACGACGCCGCCGCCCGGCATCGAAATAGCCGGCACCTTCGGGCGACGTTGCGGTCGATTGGAATTTTTCAGCGAGATTTCGTGTCCAGATTCGGATCCATCGGACTGTTTTACGTCTCGAAAAAATTCAATTAAAAAGTGAAAAATCAAAAAACCACTCAATTATTTTCAGGGAATTGCAATTGTTTCATTTTTTCAATATAATATATAATTTTTTTGAAAACGACCGAACCAAATTAATTGTAACTTCGTAAAAACATGTAGGTAAGGGCCTATCGAGATCATATTACCATTCTGTTGAAATTTCATCTCGGCGTTTGAATAAAATTGACAAAAATAACCCGTTGTTATTCTCTTATGGGAATTTGCCAAAATACCCGATTTTACTCAAAACCAGTAGAGGTCTATTCTGGTATGACAGCATTCAGCAATTACTTGAACCCTGAGGAGGATGAGACCAGTTACTATTATATGTCCATGATGAGACCTTTGCTCGTAGGGCCGATTAAGTACACATTATCACGATTTAAATAACCCAATTTTGTATATTTCATTTACGAGATGTAAAACTTCATATATTATCTGATTTCGTTTGTAGAACAGAATACTGAAGAGACTGTCTATAAATATAATTTTTTGAATGCATACATTATTTGTAGGGAGCGAGAATTTGTGAGCGATACCGAACAGTACTTTATCGAAAATCGATCGAGAATATTGAAATATTAGGAATTCCATTCGATCGAATCGAAATGATAAATGGAATATCGATCGAAATCATTATCGATTTTTTGGTGGTCTGAATCTTTATTTTTGTTGTAGTTTTCCGTAATTATTTTGTGACGCGCATAAGGAATTGTCAGTCCCGACATGCACACTCCAAACTCAACAAAAAGGACTATGACGTGAGTCCTGACCAAGGATAAGAACCACACAGAATGGTCTCTCTCTATGATGTCTTGTTCGGTAATGCCAAGGGGGAAGAAGGACACCAAAAAATTTTTTACAAGTATTATTACGTTTCATCAACATATTTATTGTGACATTTTTATTTTTTAATGTTAACGGCCAAATTGATTCTTCGCTTACGCTCATCCATGATTATGTGAATGGATCATTCATAAGAAATAAGAATTCTCGTTCTGCTTACGTGATGAATGAATCGTTATACGAATTAAAGGAATAAGGATGAGTGAAATGACGCAAGGTCGTGGCTCCTGGCATCAGTGACCTATATTTCGGAAGGCCTTCAGCTTCGTCTCGGATATTTACTGTGCAACTGACACTGGTGGTCGATTGGCTAGCGCACTGAACCATAATTCAGGAGACCGGGATTCGATTTCCGTCCTGGTCGACTATCCTGACTGAGGTCAGAGGTGCATCGTGCTTGCCCTCTGTCGTTCAGGTTGATACATGGAACAGGCCAAGGACGACTCCTTCCCACTATCCCCAAAAAGCATAATAACATAACTTTTCTTCTCATTATCCCAGTATCTCATATATCATTCACCGAAGCCAATAGATCAGGCTGATCATCAGTACAATCCGTCGTTAAACCCAATATAAATAGAAGATATCGACTGCCGCGCGGCGCCGTATATAATGATCATTTTCAATAATAACAATAACATGACTATTTTTTATTTTTCATTTTATTTAGTCCAAAGATTCGCACATGGTACAAATATAGGAAATATAAAAACTTACAACCAGATATAAAAATGAGGAGACAGAGAGATATGATTGAAGAAGACAGAATGATATTATATAGGGCTATGCTATGATGCAATGATTGTCTAACTCTAGTGTGACTTCGAAGTAAGGAATTCATTGAGGTCATAGAAGGGGTTCTGGAGTAGGAAAGATTCCAGGTTGTATTTGATAGATGGAAGTTTGGTGAGGCTAGTTATAAGGGCAGGTAGTTTAGATGTAGAAATAAATGGCAAGAATCATATAGATCCTATAAAACTTCTTAAAACATGAATTCGTAAATGGTTGTGCAAAGAGTTGTGCAAAGATGGAGAGGGCTGTGTGTGAAAAAAGCGTGAAAAAACTAATAACAGTCAATAATCAATAACAATGTTCTATGACCGTGAGGTGACAACTAACCAACCTAGGCATAACACAAGTATGTTTAGTAATTACTAATTTTTTAATTGGTTTCTTAATTCAATACGATTACCTAATCGATAGCATCACATTTTTGGTATAGTAATGAATGTAAAGTAATGTTTTGGTTTGAGACTTCTAGGTCATTTTGTACCGGTAAATGAAACATTTTTTTCTGCGAAAACATACACACAGTCCACATGGTCAAATGATTGCTTTAGCAATCTCTACTTTTAGCCGACTTCTAGTTGATACGTTTTGACAAAATGACTTCTAGTCTGAATGTGACAGAACCGATCGAGCGTCTCCACTATCAATTAGCACAAACGGCTTGGTGTGTCGATACGCCAAATGAGGTAGCGGCAAATATCATCTGTCCTTTGCGTTCTTATCTTGACATATTTTTGCTAATAAATAATCTCTTTTGACTCGGCGGCGAATGATTGTGTACGACGTGTTATCGGGTGACATCGATAGACTACCCAATGTACAAATATGTATAAGAAGGCGTATACCCCTCAGGCGTTTGAGTTTCTTTAGATATATTAAAAAATGTGTAATGTGGTCACACTAGAAAAACACGCTAATTGTAAACAGTAACTGTGAAGAAACCAATCGAGCGATTGTTGTCAAATTTTTGGGGTGTATAGTTAAAGGATGTATCTTGACTGTAACGTAAATTAAATGTCATGTGTGCGCGATCACCGAGGCGCTATTACATGACATGAAATCAGAAAAATCACTGAATTTCGCCTTAGTTTGATTGAAGTTTATATATGAACAAAAAAATATTTGAGATACAAAAGTACCTCGATAAATCAGATTGACCTGTGACTGAATTACATTCGAAATTTGAAAGTCATCGAACGCGTCGTTGGCTCATGAGAGTTGAATGAAAATACATCCATTTTATGCTGAAATCGCGACCGACTAGTAGCATCATAAGACATGGGTTTTTGTAATCGTTCTTCCACCTATCATCACTTCAAAGTTTTATCATCACCTGCTCATCCTTACACTCTATAGCTTAACTGTTGGTGGGTTCATTCAACGATAATGATAAAAAGACCCCCATTCCTACTTCCACTCAATTAAACATCATTTTCCTCATTTTAAAGTGACATATCTGATTGATTCATAAAAAACAAACTCTGGTAACGTATCAAACTAGAGAGAGAGGTATGTTTTTATTTAAATAGTTTCTCCGTTGATTCTATTTTTCATGAGAGTTTTCCAGGTTTATTTTTCGTGAGGAGATTTCTTCATGAATATTTCGGGAAAATTATTTCCTGATTCGTATATGTGCGCCTACATGGTATGCTTCTCCATGGCTTAATTACCAACTGTATATAGAGAGAATTGTGTATCTTTGATTAGGCCGTACCTATAGGAGAATGTTATACCAAAACGAAAGTTATGTTACCAAGTCATGTCACGCATTGTTATAATAAAACTGATCCTCACTTTTACTCCCACTACTTTAACACCACTCACTTCTAGCACCCTCACCTTATAAAGCACCTGTAGTACCAGTGCAGTTTGCTAGAAAGCGCTATAAGCATGCTGTATTGCCATGATACCTAGCAATCAGCAGGGACGTTCCTCCAGTGGCAAGCATAGGTACTAATTGTAGACGTAGGCGAGGGGAATGGAGGTGTGCACGGCAATTTATTCTTGTTTATCCATAAGAGTGAACCGTCTTGGTAGTATATCGATCTTTCGTAGACTAAATCCTCTTAGGGCCGTACGTATGTCATATTTTGTACGACCTTACCTCAGTCTACATGCAGTGGTGTATTGGTAAAAAAATAAGTAACGGAACGCATTGAGTAACACAATTATTTTTAAATTGACATGTATATGATAGACTGATTGATTGAACATGCCTACGTTAAAGCCCAGCCTCAATCTACCATAAGAGTTGCAAGTGCTTTCAGAAGCCCAATTTGGTACAAATGACTAACTGACTACGAAAGGAGAATACATTTACAACATTTCAAATGTTTCCTAGCACAAACATTCAATCTTTTATATTTCGTGAAGCATTTGAACCATTCGAATACAAAAATCAAGTCAACCAGGGCTCGAAAAAGGTTCCGGAACGTCGTTCCGGTTCGTTGAAAGGTACCGGAACGTCGTTCCGGCCCGTTCCGACCCCAATACACCACTGCCTACCGGTAACATCATATCAATTTTCCGTTCGAACATATAGCAGTGAAATTGTTTCATACCATTAAGGGAAGTATCATCTTAGATATAGTGTCAATTCAGAACAAACATTCGCATATATATTACACGGTACATTTGAATTATACGATCCACGGTGAGGTAAAAGTGTAAGTTAGTTGGAAAATATTTGGTTATCTTATAATCAACCTTGAATCTTTCCACATACGCTTTCCAAGAGTTTGACTCAAAATGTTTTGTACAATCATTTACTGTATTTTGTGTAGTTGTAAGTAAGCTTGCACTGCCATTTTTTTCATTTATTTATATTGGGTTTTAACGGGGACGTCCAAACTCGACCGATTCCAAACTTGACCGATTCCAAACTCGACCGATTCCAAACTCGACCGAAATCACACTCGATTTCGCCCAAACTCGACCGAATCCAAACTCATCTGAATCCAAACTCGACCAATGTCTCAACTCGACCGAATCCAAACTCGACCGATTCCTAACTCGACCGATTCCTAACTCGACTGATTTTAAAAGCCGTTAGCCGAGCTCTCAGTACGACAGTCTTAACTCGTCTGATCTGACTAACTCGTCCGATTCCAAACTCGACCGAATCCAAACTCGACCGATTCCAAACTCGACCTATTCTTAATAAATCCCCCATGGTAGCCGTCTGAACTCGACCGAATCCTAAGTCGACCGAATCCAAACTCGAACGATTCCTAACTCGACCGAATCCTAACTCGACTGATTTTACAAGCCGTTAGCCGAGCCCACAGTACGGCAGTCTAAACTCGTCCGATTCCTAACTCGTCCGATTCCAAACTCAACCGAATCCAAACTCGACCGAATCCAAATTCGACCGAATCCAAACTCGTCCGTTTTACCATTTTACCTGCTTCGGTCGAGTTTGGAATCGGTCGAGTTCGGACGTAGCCGGTTTTAACGACGTACTCTAGGCCTACTGATGACTATACGATCTATTGGCGTTGGTGAATGATTTATGAGATGATAGGATGATGAGATGAAAGTTTACTTTTTTTTGATAGTGAGAAGGAGTCGGTCGTGGCCTGTTGTTAAGGAACCATCTCAGTATTGACCTGAACGACAGAGGGAAACCACGAAAAACCCCTGTCATTCATGATGGTCAACCATGGCGGGAATCACACTCCAGTCTCGACGGTTTAGTGTATTAGCCACTCGGCCACACGTCTCAGTTGTACTGCTATTGTTTCAAGGACATTTGTATCTGTAAAATACTTCTATTTGGAATTATTTACCTCAGAGAAAGGGACCCCATCATCTCATTAATCATTCATCCGACGCGTTTAGATCTTATACCATTACAGTGCGTCGTTGAACCCAATAACTTTTAAATATAAATTACAGAAAGAGATCGTGAAGTCATCATTGCAGTTCAACATATTATGTAAGTTTATCTATGTTGCAGGATTATCTCGAGCTATGCAGATGAGCAGACTAGCAGAATAGCAGAGTAGCAAACCAAGCGGCTCGAGTCACCAGAACAGAATCGATCATGGCGAATATAGTGTTGACTTTTCTCAATAAATTCTTCCAGCGGATTATCAAGGACTTTCAGTACAAACAACTCCTACCACTGAAGCTTCTGTTTTTCGTACATGCTTCGAGTACGTATATACACTATTACTATTAGGGTTATTGTTTCTCAATGTAAAAACTGATGTCGGTTATCGTTCACATCACGTCGATAATTGATCTCAATATGTCGATATTTTTTCTACTGTTTGATAGTCATATCGAATGTTCAAATAGTAGTGGAATTTTCAATGTATGTTGTGGCACTTCGATTGCATTTGAAGCCCGTGTCTTCGTCAAAGAAAGAGCCTCGATACAACAATAAAATAAGATGTTACAGTAATACAGACAACGTGATTACGCTGTATTTGTTTCAAGATATTTATTCAGCTATCAGCATCTGCATGTGTATGTGTAAACATCAAGATACGTCACCACATATTTCCATTTTACCAGTAGAATATTATATGGGGGGAGAGTGTTCAATAGAATACGAAATTCTTTCGCACACAGATTGAAGGAATCATGTGAACAGAAGGGAAAGACGTTTTGAAACAATTATGAGATAGTTTCGATGATAAAAAATATCGTTTCGTGAAAACTGAATTGATAAAATATTGATTGTAATAGATATACCGATTACTGTTCGCAACTCAGTAATTATAGTATCTTGATCAATTATCCTCAATAACGGAAACCTAGTCAAGACTTGAGAGAGATCTTCTGTTTTTAAAACTTATGCTATCAAATTGAGTGAAATTTAGTTTCATACCTAATATTGATTCGATTGCTTAATTGAAGCTGAAAGTCGAATCACTCATTTTTCTTGTCAGCTAAAATATTCTCTGCTCGCATTAGTAGATCTACCAAATTACAAATTTGTGTATGGTATGGGAAAATTGGACATCTTCCATTTTCAATAATGAAATGAATTGATTTTTAATTGCGATTACCAATGGTGTAAGTTTGCTACACCCAACTTTGTGCACCTTTTCCTGTAACTTATTTAGGAGAAATTACGTATTTCAGGAGAATCTTTTCAAAGTAAGAGGAGACGAGCATACCAACAAGTACGACTATCCAAATATATAAGTACCGTATATCGTTCAAAAATTGCGAAAATTACGAGTCTCTTTCTGTTTCAAGGGTCGCATTAGTAGATCTACTAAATTACAAATTTGTGTATGGTATGGGAAAATTGGACATCTTCCATTTTTCGAATGGTTTCAAAAAGTTATCATGCCGTCCTCCGTAGCTCACTCAGCTAAGGTAATCACTTCGAGCGTAGGTTCGAGTCTCGCATAAGGCATGTGTTTTTGTAAACGTCCCTTCACTCATCATCACTTCATTGTTTCATTATATTCTGTTGATTCCCCAAATAACCCAGCTGTTAGTGAGGTCGTTAAGCAAACAATAATCATCATCATCAAAGTTACCATTGCTCAGCCATTTTCGCGATGGCCAATTTATTAAACACTTCATTATGTCATTGACTAATTGAATAAACTCAATGGTCAGTATGACCATTATGGTTATTCTAGTATCATAATTTATCTTTGATAACGAAGGTCGAAGCTCTTGAGTCTCACTACAACCTCGTGTTCATTTCTTCCAGCCATCTTCGTCCTATACCCTTACTTGACGATCCACATGCGAGAGCTTGGCATCAATGTCGAGGAAACAGCTATCATGTCAGCGGTGACCCCAGTGGTTGCCATCATCATGCCACCGATGGCAGGTATGATCGCCGACAAGATTGGTAACTTTAAGGTGAGTCTGTAGTAAGATGAAGAACCAAAGGCACAGAAGGAGAAAGCTCCTTAATCTGTGACCAAAGCAGTGCCAATCAGTACACAAAGGCCTAAATATATATAAAAAAATGCAGTTTCGGTACACTACAGAGCAGGCGTTACAGCCGAATTGAATCGTTCACGTAATCAATCGCGCACAGGGTTCAGTTGAGTGTATTTTATCAAAAATTTGTACTGGCGTTATCCTAGCTGTTTTTTGTGGACGGCAAAATGTTGATTTTCTTTGTCGTCTACGATCATGAGAGTTCACATCTTGAAAGCTCTCATTCCCGGGCTTCTAATTTGTGCACTTGTGAAGAAAAGTAATATTTCGACAAATGATCAAAGAAGTAGGCCTACTACTGAAATCTTTTTCAACAGGAATGTATTCTGGTTTTGCTGCAAGTCATATACTCACGCGCTAATAAAAGTGCGTGTGCTAATTCCTATGGACATAGTGACAGTCATTATCAATAAATAGGTCAACTAATATATAATGTTTCAATTAAGAGTTCAAGGTTAGGTATGACTGCTTTTGCTATAGTATCAAAAATGATGAAAATAATGCAGGTATTGAGACGAGTGGTCGAGTGGTTAATACACTGAGCTGTCCTTCAGGATATCGGGGTTCGATTCCCGCCATGGTCAACCATCCTGAAAGGGGTTTTTCTTGGTTTTTCTCTGTCGTTCAGATCAATACTGGGATGGTTCCTTAACAACAGGCCACGACCGACTCGTTCTCACTATCCAAAAACACTTGATAAAATAACCTTTCATCTTATCATCCCATCATCTCATATATTATTCACCGACGCCAATATATCGTAGTCATCAGTACAGTGCGTCGTTTAACCTAAATAAATAGATACATAAATAATGCAGGTTGTCGCTATAGAGTTCACAGTTGTAATATTAGTTTTTGATGATAACTTTCGAACGGTATGATTTATCAAAGTTGTAATACGGGGGAAGCACAGTTATTTTCAATATCTGCAAGATGGCACAACCGCACAAGTTATAACTATTTAACTCATGTAGTATTGTCAAAAGAATATAACTGAACAGAAACATTTTTCAGCTGTACACTTTTGACAATAATGCGATATATGTTGAATAGTTTTTAATGTGACATCCTGAAAGTATAACAAATGTCTGTATTTTTCCCTCACTAGAATTTTTATATCTCCTACCGTTCAAAAGTTATCACCGAAAACTGATATTACACTAAATCGACTACCAAACACTTTTAAAACTAAATACTCACTGGACGCATGTCTATTTGTTCCTTTTTTCAGGTCTTGTTGTCAATCTTCTCGGCGCTGGGCGGTGCCTCAGCCCTCCTGCTCCTCCTAGTGCCCGTCGGCAGAATCACCATCACCTACCCCGAGAGGTTGATCATGGATGTCGGCTGCACCGGCCATGACGACCAAATCGTCGGCTCTTCCTTCGATCAGCTCAACTTTAACCTGATCGAGACCTACTCCTGCGACCAAACGGACATCTCGTCAACAGTACGCGAAGTCGAAGCTAGGTTAGAGTCATGCGGATTTGTCTGCCAGCCGTTTATTAACGAAAACAACGCCGATTTACAACGTGTTTTGATGGCTCGTACCTACGATGTAGTGCTAGCTGGCTTGAAGGGAAGTAACGCATCGGGTACGTCATATTCTTACACACTCACGTCGGACGACATGCCTCAAATACTCACGGATGACATGAGAAATCACAAGATCATAAAAAATAATGAACATTTCAGAACGTCGATCAGGAATCTTACGAACTTTTCGTACTTCTTTCCAACAACGGGGTTGTACAATTTAAATTGCAACTTGTTGAGACCAAATGAGTCCAACACCAGTGGTTCGAGTTACCAGTGTGATTTTGGAGTGCCTAGCGACGTAAAGGAAGGAGTGTCGTCAATTTCCGCGAAGAGGGATATGTTTGGAGTGAATTTGATGCCGGTCAAGGGCGACAAAAAACAGTTCTATGCACCAGAGATCGAGCAATGGTCTGGCGAGATAAGGACCAATGACAAGAGAAATGCAACATGCACGGATTTCTATGAAAATGTTAGTGATCCTTTTATTGTAGACATTTTACATTGATTGATTGATAATTGACGTGGTGCCTCATGAAGTCATCACACGGGCGTAGGCCTCTACAATCATCACCCTTGGACCGTATAATTATTGGCCCTAATTTGCAGATATATACAAATAGTTCAAGTCATCAGGATTATTACATACGAATCACATGTCTGATTCGATAGTTAATTGATACTTGTAGTTTTTTCTTTTGTCTCTCCATTATTCCACCGTATGATGACTATAAAAACACCGAAGTGTGACTTACTGAGATAAGGCGAATAGGTAGATAATTATAGGAGCGAAATAATTGTATACCGAATTGTAGACATAGAGTGACAGGATAATGGATATCATTAACTAATGCATCATTCCATTTCCATTCATTTACTCAATCATTCATTCTGGAAACAATCTATAGTGAACTGAGAAGCGAAAGGGTAAATTCATTTTTGTAACCTAATGTTATGAAATTACTATCCAAAAATTGAATCTCTGTCAGGTGGTTCATCAATCATCCATTCACTCAGTTGTGTAAATTTAAAAATGATATATTTTATGATGAGATACTTGAAGAAAATCAGTCAATTTCAATGATGACGAGTGTTACATCTTTTGTATATCATGTGTAGGCTACATCAGACTAGATTTTTTGAGATAATTCCTACAATTCCAATTATGGATTTTCAATTTTCAATTTCCAATTCTCGTGATGTTGTTTCTTCTGACACGCAAAGTCGTACAAATTTTCCTGGCACGACTCAAGCATAGGCAAAATATCGGCAATATATAGATTAGATATTAGATTAGATTTCTTTATTAATCCGCAGGACTTTCCATTAAAAAAAATGAAAAATATATTGCAAGTTAATTTACATAATTATAGTATGTTCTATACAATGTATAGAAAAATATACATGAATAATCTGAATTATAGTACATACAAACAAAACAAAACATCTATGTATAGTGGCTACTGAGTACTGGCTATGGCCCAAGCTGAAGTGTGAATTTGAGGCTGTTTATCAATATTATAAATGATGGGAATTATTTTCGAACAATAACTTTATTAGGAATTGACTGATGGAGCACCATATATAAGCTGTTAAACTTGAGAACAAAATCGAAATAATTTGTCTCGTTCTCTCCTTGTACCGGCAAAATGATTAGAAACGCTCTTGCCAAGAATAAATTCCACATAAATAATTTCAAACACTTAAAACTTGACACAGCTAGTGTTCATACTATTGACAATGTTCTTAGATAATTCGAATTTTCGTGAGATTGTCATTTTCTTAGTCGGGTCTTCCATTACCACCGATCTAATAAAAATCTCCAAAATGTTATAAAATGTCTTGTCAAATGAAGCAATTATATTGAAATCATTTAAATTCTAATCATCTGGAAATATGCCCAATGCCACCCTCGGTAGCTCGGTCAGCTGAGGCACCGCTTCAGAAACTGAAGTCACCGTTGGGCGTGGGTTCGAATCCCGCTTAAGGCATGGGTTTTTGTAAACGTTCTTTCACTTATCATCACTTCATAGTTTCATATAATCACCTGCTCATTCGTACCCCCGTATAACCTAGCTGTTGGTGGGGTCGTTGAGCATAAATAATTATCAATCGATATGCCCAATAGTATAAATTATTTTTTTGGATTCCTTCTCGCCGCGAGCGTTTTTAATCATTTTGCCGGTACTCAGTAAGATGATGATTATTGTTTGCTTAACGACCCCACCAACAGCTAGGTTATACGGGGGTACGAATGAGCAGGTGATTATGAAACTATGAAGTGATTATAAGTGAGAGGACGTTTACAAAAACCCATGCCTTATGCGGGACTCGAACCCACGCCCAACGGTGACTTCAGTTTCTGAAGCGGTGCCTCAGCTGACCGAGCTACCGAGGGTGGCTACTCAGTAAGATTTAATATCAATTCACTTATATGGTGCTGCATTAGTCAAGTCATAATATAGTTATTTGCCAAAAGTATTTTTTCTCTTCTTTCATATGAATTAACAACCCTAATGTCGGTGTATTACAAACAAATCTATAACCCGCTCTCCGTTGCTCAGTGAGCAAACGCATAGCGTAAGAAAATAAAGTCACATTGGGCGTGGGTTAGATTCCCACATCAGTCAAGGTGTTTTTATAAATGTCCTTTCACTTATCATCACAATTCTCACACTTGAATATTTTTCAAAAGTACTAACACAATCAAGTGAATTTTTGCTCGACACATTGCCATTTTATTGGCTTAGTAGTCGATTTAGCGAAATATCAATTTTTGGGTTACCACTTTTGAACTGTATGAGATTTCAGAATTCTTATACGGAAGAGACAGTTTCATTCAATACCGTAGGTCCACCTTCAAAATGATGTGAAATAAAATTATTTACCTTTTGTATTCTGACATTTTCACAGTTGAAGGACTACAGCTAAGAATGATTTTTTCAGCTGTACAGTCTGTAGGTCTATTTTCATAAATAAGTTTCGTTTTTATATTTCTGGATCACGTACATAAACTAATTATAATATATTTAGCTACATAAAGTTCACATTTTGCATAAACCAATTATAGTCTAATATAGACATAAAGTTTACATTTCGCATTTAACTTATGGTAACCTCTTTTTTAACTGAACATGATGTTTACAATTTTTACGAAACATATTTATAGCAAAAAATAAGTACCGAGAACACAATAACAAAAACATAGAAGATAATATTTAGATTTTAGAATATAAAAAAGATGAAGAAAAAAAAACAACATTTCATACAAGTTGCTCTAATAATAATCGATTTTTCAATAAATTTTTAATTTCTGATATTTTCTGCGAGGAACTTAGTAGTAGTAGTAGTTTTTTTTTCAAGTTCTTCATTTATTCAATGTACATGACTTATTTATTTCTAGACCCACTAAGCCACTAATGTGGTTTGTCTGTAGGTCTATTTTCATAAATAAATTCCTTTTAGTAGTAGTAGTAGTAGTAGTAGTAGTAGTAGTAGTAGTAGTAATAGTAGTAATAGTAGTAGTAGTAGTAATAGTGTTTATTCTTTCAACCCTCTTTTGAGGAAATCGGTACACAATTGAGCTTGCAAGTGTGGCCTCTAGGGTTCATGCCAGTTATGGTGATTTTGGTAGTTGGTAGTTTCAGTAGTTCCAAATATAGACTGTAGTTTCATTAGCACCTGCTCAATCGTACCTCCAAATAACCTAGCTCTTGGTGGAGTCGGGTAGCAACAACCACCATCGATGAAATAATAATCTTCTCTTATTTGCTTTAGAACAAACAGATTGTAATAGTGAACATCCCACTTCACAACCCCGAAAACAATCTGGAGGTCGAAAAGATCCTGCGGATGGGTGATTGTCAGCCCCGTTGTCTGGCTACTTTGCCTCGTAAACAGATGTGCTCGAACTTCAAGGCCGAGATCGACTATAACATACGGTTCACCTTCTGGATGTACCTGTGTATACGCGTCTTCATCGGCGTGATCGGCGGAACGGCGTTTGCTATGTTCGAGGGGGCTGTGATTGCGATCTTGAGGGAGCATAATGCAGATTACGGTCTGCAAAGGATTTACGCAACTATCGGAGGGATGATTAGTTCACCTTTGTCGGGTCTCCTCATTGATTACGCAAGTCGAGGCAAAGGGTATACTGACTTCAGGTGAGTTCGTCGAATTGGACTGTATCCACAAAAATGATGAGCGGGACTAGAAAGAGTCGCCTCCGTGAAGGTGCTGCGCAGAAAGGCATGCGCAATAGCCATCGATCTTGTTTCTGTTATGATTTTGAACCAATAAATTCTTCAACAGCGCCTATACAGTCTGGAGGTGTCACTGGACTGTGGATGCGAGGGTCAATCGTTCAAAGACCACCCACTTAAACGTTATGTGTTTTAAGAAATGATAGACCTATATCAAAACTTTTAGCCCCGGATTATTCTACGGGATATTCTTGTTTTTAGCAACCGATATTGGAATTATATTGTATTCCTTTTTGTTATTCTCACTCGTTCTAAACTCTCCGGAACCTGCTGCTATCTCATTGCATCTATATGATTGGCTATCATCTTACAAAATGGCGTGGAGGCGACGCTATCAAGAACCGCTCGTTCAAAAATTAGGTATTAAAAAAATCCAATGGTTTTACTCACAAAATTTTCATCCACTGTCCATGGTGGTGATATAAAATCGTTCAAGTCAATAATAAGCATATATTCTGATATAAAATATAATATATAATATATATATATATATATATATATATATATATATATATATATATATATATATATATATATATATATATAATATATATATATAATATATTCTAATATGGTATATAGTATAATAAGTAATAATAAGTATATCTGTAGGCAAACGCAGAATACGCGTTGTAAGATGAACGAGATATTTAAGTATAGATTCGAATTGGTTTTGAAACTTGGCGATTTTAATAGACCTTATCGACTATTTTCGTTTTGAATGGGCTGACAAAATCTCAAAATGCAGTTTTTAGATCCATAGATCTAAAACTAAAATCGCCAATAGATCTTGGCTTCACGACAGAGTGTCCCGTCGTTTAACTCAACAAGAATGAGAATAAATGAATACATGTGATAATAACAAAATGTTGTTTTCTTTACAGACCAGCCTTTTATTTGTACGCTTTCTTGAAATTGGCGAGTGCCCTGCTGATGCTAACCATCAACCTGGAGTTCAAAGTTCCCGCAACGAATGTCATAAGAGATGTGTTGACAGTATTAAAAAACGTGGAAATCGTAGCTTTATTCATAGCAATATTTGTACTAGGTAACGTATACAACAGTTATTACATTTATGATCATGAAGCACTTAGTATAGTAGAAATTAGGCGTTTGCTTAAATGAGGAGGTTTTACCAAAGACGAAAGATATATGTACATCTTATCTCAAGTTGTCTCACACAATGTTGAAATGATAGTGACCCCCACTTTCATTCCCACTACTTCATCACCACTCTCTTCTGAAACCATCACCTCTAGCGCCTGTAGTACCAATGCAGTTCGCTGAAAAGCGCTACACGTATGCTGGACTGTACCATAAATACATAAATATACACTTTTTGTTTCTGATTCAATGGATATTTTCTCGGTCCTCAAATGTTCATCTGAGTTTTTGTCTCAGTACAACGTCTGCAGTAGTACCCGACAATGCCCAATGGTTACCACTTACCACTAGAGTCATATGATATTCTTGCAATATCTTGTTTTTTGTTCGACTTTTTAATTAATGCTTATCTAGATTTGTATTTGTTTCAAAGTGCCCTGAGTCCAATGATGCAAATTTTATTTTCTCTGAAACAATATTATATATCATCTTTTTTTCTGCTCCGAATGCAGATTGATGCATGTTTTATATTTTAAGCGCATTATATAATTTTTAAGCGCATAATTTCATATTTGAGACATTTATTTCAATAAAATTATCAGTACCAGTGCATCTTATGATGAAAACTTGATCATGAGAAACTGAAATCAAAATTCTGCCAAGATTTTCATGATTCCATAGGCCTACTATGAAAAAGGATGCATTCGATATTCTTATTTTCACGGTATTAAATTACGGCTGTTAAATTAGAGCTTATCGAATTCTATGTGCATATTTTAAATCTTTGATATTTAAGCCTGCATATCATAAGTGCATATTTCCAGGGTATCAAAGTGCATATACATCTCAGCTCTAGTCATCACTAGAGAATTATACTTTCCGGCTATAGCCCAATAATTTTGTGAACGTCTACCAACATTCATCATCGCGTTGACTTGAAAGCTCGTGCGAGTCGATTTAATGAAATACAATTTTTTTGTGATTACTTTTGAACAATATAACTCATGAGATAGGAAGAATCATAGACCCTTTCAATATCTTCAAAATAATATGAAATAAAATTATGAACGTTGGATTCGAACGTTTTCACATTCTGTATACAGCGGAATTGTGTGACTTTTCAGCTGCTATACCTGTAAAAATTATCCTACATAGGTTTCACATCGTTTTTACCAACACCGCCTAGAAGTTATGAAAAAATATCTGTTATTCTACCGGATTATAATGTTGATATCTTATACCACTCAAAAGTTATCACCGAATGAATAATATTCCGCTAAATCGACTCCCATGTAAGACTAGTTATTATCAAGTATGAATAATCAAGCCGTACCGTACCGATACCTGTATATTTGCCGTTATAATGACGCGGTTGATTGAACGATTTTTTTCATATATATTTTTCGAACGGTATTAGCTATTGAAATTAGAATACAATAGTAACAAAGATCATTTCAATAACATGTAGATGGTACACTCGCGGTCATAGAGAGGGGTTTAATCAAAACTTAAAATTTGAGTGACATATACGCACATTTAACCGCTGATATATTAATAGACTGTATGCGTGGAGTGCGTGTGCACATTGTCTTTTAGTTTGAGTGTGTATAATATCAGTTGGCCTATAATTTCTTCAGGATGTATTTTAATGTAGTTTGATCGACCACTTTATGTGACCGCAACCGTGCATGTGAAAACTGTTCAACTTATAAGGTGTCATTTTCAATGTTACGGCTGAAAACCGTTATTTTAGCTGTATACCTATGGAAATGTTATATAGGATACGAGGTTGATAATTTCAATTCATATCATTTTGAAGGTTACAAAGACGTGCTTCTATTTTATTATAATCTTTATATCTTATACTCTTCGCAGTTTATCACCAAAACATTGCATATTTGCTTGGATTATCGCCTGCAACCGCAATACAAGCCACACTATATGCCTAATATAGTTATTTTATATTGCATTACGCGCCCAACGTTGTGCTTCAATTGTATTCCTCATAAGCTTATCATGCTCAATATGAACAGAAAGACAAAAGTATACGTGTTCACGTAACTTTTTCGCACAGCATTTCTTCTGTCTACTGTCACCACTTCTTTTGGTGATGGCCTGACTAGTCAGTGGGAAGGGGTGGGTAAGAAATAGAGAAGGTATTTTAGGGCGCCACGTAGTTGTAGATAGGCGTATTTGGGAGCACAACTACGAAAGCTCTCAGTAGGATAGATATTATGTGCTTCGATTAACGTAAGCAAAGGTAATTATTCACCGTTATACATTTAATGGTGGTGACTATTGTTCCAGCGTTTGTAAAGATGATTATAATAAACGAAACAATATTCCAGCATATGTAAAGATAACGATAAACAAAACAAATATTCGATGACACTGGCCAAGTGGTGATTTTTAAGTAGTCCACTTCCACTATAGTGAATCCAATATGCACTCTGGCGATGATGTGTCCGTAAGGACTACCTGTTAGGTATGACCTCACGTACGCAGCTATTCTTCTCCAATCTCGTGCTCGTAGATGAGGGGGGGGGGGGGCGATGTTCTTCTGGGGATCGTCGAAAATTATGTATAATATTTATAATGTGCGTATATAGAAAATGAAAACAGAAGAGGAAACACTGTGAATATATAATAAGCCAAGTAGGCACAGCGAATATAAGTAAACACTGCCGAATGTATAATAAGCCAAATAGGCACTGAGAATATAAGTAAACACTGTGAATATATATAAGCCAATTCGGCACTGCGAATATAAGTAAACACTGTGAATATATATAATAAACCGCGTAATAAACCAAGTAGGCACTGCACCCACACACACTCAGGAGCCAACGCTCGAGAACTGTCCGATCCTAATCAGTAATCACAATCCAGACCGAATTCAGTCCTCCGACCTGATCTAACTAACTCGCCCGCTTACGTTATCAAAGGAGGGGCGGAGGGAGGGTAGGGGGTAGGACACAACCAGTCTTAAGGGAGACTAGATAAGAGCGGTCGACCGCTGTGGCGTCATGATATGACGTCACACTACATTGAAGTTTCTTTGTAGAACATACCGAGGGGTTAACAACTCCTGAAATTTGGTGTACACTTGTCATGAAATCTTCCTGAAATCTCTTGAAATTTTCTTGAAATCCCGTGAAATTTCCCTGAAATCCCTTGAAATCTGAAATCAGGTGTACATCAAATTTAATAGTTGTTTACCCCTCGGAACATACCTCGTTTACATCAGAAAATATAGTTGCACTATTCACAATATCATTTGACCTTTAATCACAATGCAAGAATGAAAGATTTAACAATTCGCCTCATATTTCGTAGCTATGGAGAGTCTGCATTAGAATTGTCATTTGAGTTGTGTATCCATCGGTATACGATAGCTATAATCCAATATTCCAAATCACTTCCATGCATTCGCAATTAAATAGCACTGTTGCTCTATAAATATTGATACCGGCACATGTAGCGCAGTGGTTAACGCACTCGCTTCATGTGATCCGGAAGGTGAAGGGGCATATCGGACCTGATTCGATCCCCGCTACCGTTCATCTTTACATGGGTTTTTTGTGGTTTCCCTCTGTAGTACAAGCTAATCCTGAAATGGTTCCTACAATATAGGTCACGACCGCTTCCTTCTCACTATCCTTCCCATGCAATACCTAAGAAACCTTCATCTCATCATTCCATCATCTCACTAATCATTCATCCGACGCCAATAGATCTTAGTTATCATCATAGTGCGTTTTTAAACTCAATATAAAAAAAAAATATATATATATATATATATAATATAATATATATATATATATATATATATATATATATATATATATATATATATATTTATATATATATATAAATATATATATATATATATATATATATATATATATATATATATATATATATATATATATATATATATATATATATATATATATATATATATATATATGGATGCCTTTGTTTTGAACAGGAACGGCTTGGGGTTACATCGAGAGCTTCCTGTTCTGGCTGCTCCAGGATCTAGGGGCATCCCGCTCCCTGATGGGCATCACCATCACTGTTGGTGGGATAGCAGGCATTCCTCTCCTGGTATTATCTGGACCCATCATCAACAAGATTGGACACGCCAATGTGCTCTTTATTGGCTTCATATTCTACGCTATTCGACTGACAGGTATTTTTTTTTAGGAGACTTGTTTATATCAAGAAATAGAAAATGGATCAATTATCCTAACTGAGTACCGAATGGGTGTAAATGATACGAGATCTTTATTTTGCTGCTCATACTAATACCATCTCATCATACATCATCATATTTCCACTACTCATTTGCGTTATTGTTGTTATTTTAAATGATTGATTAATTTTTCATTAACTATTGTTTTATCCTATCAAATAACTTCTTGACAATTATCTGATATCTATCATATTGTGTCTTCGGCAACCGTATGTGTCATGGCAACTTTTTGTCCCAATATATATATATATATATATATATATATGTGTGTGTGTGTGTATTTATTTACGTGTGTGTGAGTGTACTACAATACGAGTTGAACTATGATTTAGATTCAATGTCGTATTTGGTGATGCACAGTTTGAACTTTGAAACAGCCCACGAGAAGTTTTCACGTCACCATTGGTTAGAAGGAAGGATCATTCTTTGTCTTCCTTCTCTGCTTCTTCTTTTTCTTCACCACCCAGTGTCCCTTTCAAGCCAATCTAAAATCATCAGTGAACCAATTTTAATATAATTATATCCAACATCACTCATAAATCATAATTATATTCGTAATATTCCATAATGATGATACTAATTAGTAATTTACCTCTCCGTCAAGATAGTGAGATCTCCACATAGTTCTATTTCTGAGCGGTTATTATTTATTTTATCGTAGTACAATATTTCCAGTGTAGTACTAACGTGTTCAGTGGATATACTCTTTGGTGTGTTGAAATGATTGTAATTTTACAGGCGTGGCCAACTAGTAAAGAACCATCAATCACACTATTCATTTCAATGAGTAAGAGAAACAAAAAAAATCTCAGTCAGAGTCAGGATTGTTGGCGATGTCGGGAATCAAATCCCGGTCTTCTGTATGACGGCGACTGATCCACACTTACTTCATTTGTTAGAAGTACGGTAGAAGCTACATACAGTAACGCCTGGTTTTCTTCTTCTCTGCCTTTCCTTCATTTCTGGTAGCAAACCTTCAGGCGTATGGAATTTTTCTGATTACGAGTGAAAAGACTGAATGAATAGGATCTTGCTAAATAAATGTAGCGAAGACATCCATTTCACTTTATACTGTAAAAAGTGTCTGGGCTCATTTTTTTGTTTGCTATTATGTATTTTTCTGTAGACGGGCATACAGGTCAGGCAAACTATAGGCAATCGACTTCAAACTTTTTCTGGACTTTGTTTGTCATACCAGAATAGATACATATTGTTTTTGAAAAATCGGTTGAGATCGTTTTTGTAAAATTATGTTGAAGATTTGAAAATTCTCATAAGAACATTAGGTAACATTTTGGACTCTTAAATTTTACCCGATTAAAATTAAATTTCCACAGAATGTCAATTTTGTTCCAACCACATGTTTTTACCAAGCTGAAGGCGTTGTTATTCAAGAATTTGCAGTTTGTTTTCACTGGCGGTTATGTGAAGTATTGCATTATTTATATGTGATAGGATAATCGTGGCTTCCTGTGACAAATATATCTTACTCGCAGCAGGAGTGATACGAGTGGCAACTGTTAACTGATTATTGAATAATCAGTGAAAAAGTAGATCTAACATTTTTCTTTCTTGGTCAGATTGAGTGTGTGGGTGATCTTTGTCTTCAATTTTCCTCCATCAATTGGAGTGTGTTCACTTAGAATCAGTATTGGAGAGATTTATTGTGTGGTAGTATTGTTGTGGCAAAATGTGGGGAATTTGAAAGAAAAATTATTGCAGGAATAATACGAGTGGCAACTTGTTCACTGATCAATAAATAATCAGTGATATAGTATCTCTAGCATTACTTCTCCTGAGTCAAACTGTGTGTGAGAATGAGCTTTGTCATCATTTTATTCCTCCATTAGAGTTCGTTCCCTTGAAACTAGTGTTGAATAAATGCAATTCTCTTTTTTTTTTTTAAAGGGGATTTGCTTTTATCCAAAGTCCTGAAGATGATCATTATTAAATGATAAGTAAAAAACATGAAAAGAAAAGAAAAAAACTCGCACTAGGTATCATCTCGTGACTATTGTATCGAAGGAAGAATTGTCTTGAACGAATGAATCCCTAAAATGTAGGCTCCGTTGCATCATATAGTTACAATGCGATTCAGTTGGTGGGTTGAGCACGCTTTGTAATTTGTCATAAAATTGCTGTGATCATTCTTGTATACAAGCGACATTTGTTGTAATGTTTAGATCCGACGATTAGGACCGAATGTTTAGGTCCGACGTTTAGGACCGAATGTTTAGGTCCGATTCTGGAGGTGAGGAAAGTTCTATACTGAATGAGAGGCGCTGCAGGCGATTTCAATCAAGGGTTGAATTGCGGTTGCGGAGAAGGCAGGAATATAGGATGTTTTTTCTTCATTCTTGTCTTTCAGGCGGGCTGATTGTCAGTGGATTTTTTTTGGATTTATGCTTAGCTTTGTCGGAAGACGATGGGCAGCCTCTATAACTTTAATTGCAGCATAATTTCTTGGGTATATGTTTTGTTTTTCACAATTGTATAAGTTTGTAACAATTGGCTGGAGCTTCCCTTGTTTTGGTGCTGGTTCTTGAATTGTGCTGAAGACCGCACTTTACACAGTTGTACAGATAGTTGTATTGGCTAGCTCCGTGATTGAATCTCAGGCAACAATATCATTTAGGTCACTGCTGAGCGCTGAACCAATTACAGGTCGAGAGCACTTCTCCCGATCCAATTAAACGTTTTCTACTTGCTCCCATTGGTGCAGAATGGCATACTGCTGAGACTACTTAACGACGCCTGAGAGGTGCTCTGCTCCTTCGATTGCCGACTCACAAGAAGACAGGACAACAATTGAAAATGGGTACTAAAATATACCCGAAATGTCGCTAGGTGATAAGGTCCGCTGGACAGCACATCAATTCCAAGAGATGCAAATTAACCGACACAGACAAAATATCCCCCACACACACACACATATATATATATATATATATACATATATATATATATATATATATATATATATATATATATATATATACATATATATATATATATATATATATATATATATATATTGTTGGTTGGGGTTATTTCACAACACGTGCACGGATATAATTACACTTGAAGTCATTTATTATTATAAAGTCACTAACCTAACGGATACAACGGAAAGAAATACGGATACGGACAACTTGGTACTCTAGTCTCTACTCTTCCTACTCTGCCTCTCTTCTCACCTCTCTGGCTGCCAACCTCATAAAAACCCGCTAATATAAAATACAAATCGCTAACATTCGGGCATCCTGTCATTTAGGTCGTCCTCGATCTAATAAAATACTAAACTTAGCTCTTAACAAATAATAGTTATGAATTTACCTTGACGATTGAACAAGCTGATTATTATGTATTACTTATGATCCTATCTACTAATACTAAGTCAAGTTATACAATTCAAGTTATGTAATCAATGAGATGAGCTGGAAGACGACGAGTTCGCCTGTTTTGAACTTCTTGAACAGGTTCTTGGTCCTCTTCTCTTACTTGATCTTCTACATTTTCTTCCTCCGACTCATCTGATTCTCCTTCCTGTTCCATTTCCTCTTCTTGTAACTTCCATGATTTTAATTGTGAAACATGGGCAGTTGTGGCATAGTAGCGTTGGTCAGACTGCGCTTTTAGTTGTGCTACTTGATATGTATCGTTTGGGTAACATCGCGTAACGACTAGTGGACCTTTATAGAGTGGCTGAGTCTTTGTAGGTTCCCCGGTATGTATCTTAGCTGCTTTCATCACAACTATTTCTCCTATCGCGTATTGTACTCCCTGATATCGTTTTGAATCAAAGGCACGTTTGGCTATCTCTTGTTCTTGTATGATCTTCGCTCGAACTGAATCCTGTAGTTCTTTTACTGACACAGTAAACTAGCCTTAGTTTTCCGGCATTGTCTCTCTGAAGTAGCATGCCGGCCAATCCGTCTGCAGATGCGTCAGTGTGTAATTCGGTGGGTGCTTGCGGATCGTACAGCTGCAAGACAGGATCGCTACTCAGCGAAGTCTTCAGATCGTCAAAAGATTGTTGTTGCTTTTCGTTCCACATAAACTTGCTATCTTTCTTTGTTAACTGGGTGAGCGGTGTGGCTCGTTCGGCATATTTCTTTATGAAACGTCTAAAATATCCGGTGAGACCCAAGAATCTTCGTACCTCGTGTACATTCTTCGGCTCTGGGAAAGACGAAATTGCTTCCATCTTCATTCTTCCTGGTCGTATTCCTTCAGCTGATATCACGAATCCAAGGTACTCAATTTGCTTCTTTCCAAATTCACATTTAGTTAATTTCAGTGTGAGATTAGCTGTGCGTAATGCTTCTAGCACAAGCCGAAGTCGCGTCAGCATGTCTTGCCAATCTGTAGCGGCGATCAACAAATCATCTAGATAACACTGTGTGATCGTATTACGTAATGGTCCAAGCGTTTGGTTCATTAGGCGCTGGAACTCTGACGGTGCGTTGGTCAAGCCAAAAACCATTCTTTCAAATTTTCCTTTGTCGTCCGGGGTTACGAAGGTGGTCTTCTCCTTTGCTTCTTCGCTAAGAGGGATCTGGAGATATCCATTCGCGAGGTCAAGAGTTGTGAACAATTTACCATTAACAAGTCCTTGTAGCTGTTCGTCAATGTTTGGTATCGGGTAATTTTCTTTCACGGTCTGAGAATTCAATTTGCGGAAATCTACAACTAACCTCTTCTCACCATTTTTCTTTGCCACTAGCAAAACTGGACTGGAGTAAGCTGATCGAGAATCAGTTACGATACCATTCGCCCTCCATTCGTTGACGATGTGTGCTATGTCCTTTCGCTCAGATGCTGTGGTTTTATATGGTTTGCTGTGAACAGGCTGACTTCCGGGAACTTCGATTATGTTCATTTTGGTCACGGTTGTACACCCCAGCTCTTCGATACTAAGAGCAAAACAAGTGCGAAATTCGTTCAAAAGATCGAGTAGTTTTTGGATATCTTCTTTGCTTGTTTCCTCGTTAACTCGAATGTCTTCACGGGTTATCTCTCGCCTCTTTCCTTGCGTAGGAACTGCCGAAATTTTCTGGATTACACTTACTACTTCGCCCCGAGCAACACATGTACCCTTGGGAATCAACTTTTCCTTGCTTGAATCATTATACACAGGGAGATGCAACCTTCCCTCGTGAGGTTTCAACAATGCTCCATTTATCATCATACATTCTCGTATGTCCGAATAAGTTTGGATAAAAGTCATGGTGTTTCCCTTAATAACACTGTCTTGAGTAGCTTTCAACTTTATGTTGTCGGTCTGGACAATTTCCTGTAGATCCATATGACGGAACGGATCCTCGTTTCGATTACCAATTATCAATTTATTGCCTACCTTGACGAAAGCAACATTTGGTCGTTCAGTCCAACTCCTACCTATAATTAGTTCAGTCGACTGAGCCTGATCGGGTACGACTAGAACTTTAACAATTTCTTGGATCTTGTCAATTTCAACAGACAGCTCGGAACAGCCTAACGGGGCAATTGCTTCTTGGTTAACGTTTCCAAACCCAAACAAAGTCTCCTGGGTTGTTATTATGTTTAGTCGGCATTTAATAGCAGCTGATGCGGTTATTGTGCAACACGAACTTCCTGTATCTACTAGCGCGCTACACTGGAAAATATCATTGACTACAGCATTCTTTAGATACTTCGAAATGTCTTCAGCATTCGAAATCTTCTCATTCACAAACTGAACCTGTTGAGATACATTCTTTGAATCTTCACGGTTTGAACTAGCACCGACTGTGCAGTTCGCTTTTGTGTGCCCGTCTCTACGACAGTTTTGGCATCTTAGTGGTTTTCTGGGTTCTGGACAGTCCCTGGAAATATGCCCAAATAAGTTGCAGTTGAAACAACGCATTTCTCCTTTTTCGTTCCTGTTTACAACACTTGGTTTTGGTGTTTGTTGTCTCGGTTGATAATTCGATTCTTTCTTTATACCGGAAGTGGTTACTTCGTTCCCTTGATCAATGTTGTTCACTGTAGACGATTGTGATGCTTTTGGTTTCTGGTTGTCGGGTGGTTTTTCTTTTCGCATACTTGTAATTCGTTCGTAACGCTCCCTATTTAGTTCTTCAAAGAGCCGTATGTCTGCAAGTAATTCGTCGGCGTCGTTTTGAACTTTGGAGGCGACATTATTGCACAGTTCTTTCGACCACAATCCCAATATTACTTGCTTTTTAATATCTTCGAATGGCAGGTGTAAATCCTGACATAAACGTATTTTAGCATGAAAATATGCGTATGTGTTCTCATGACGTGATTGAACTCGGTTTGTCATCTTTGTCCACTTGTCACTTACTGAAGGTGCATACATGAAAGAGCGACGAAATTGTGCTTCAAAATCAGCCCATGTTGTTATCGTACTTAACCTGGGTGAAAGCCAGTCTGCTGCTGCACCCTTCAAATGGCTCCTAGCAGCTTCTAACTTGAAACCATCTGGCCATCGATGAAGGTTTGCAGTCACGTTGATCGCGTGAAGCCACTCACTTGCCTGTCCTTGATCACTTTCACCGAAGAAAACACTAATGTTCTTCGACAAATCGGGCATAATTTGGTATGAATTCTCGTTTGACGGTTTGGTTACTGCAGCTACCAGATTTATCATCATTTGATCTCGTTTTCGATTATCCTCCATCATTAACTTAAGTAAGTCTTCTACACTTAGGTCGGGAGGACGTGCTGACCGTACATTTGACGAGTCATTATTACTCAATTGTTCCTGCATGTTAGCTATGTTAGCCAACAATTCTAGATCGTCCTGTGATAAAGTATCTTCACTCATCTTCAGCCAGTATCACGTAGCTGTAAGTCGATAAGGTAGTTTCTACGGTAGTACAAACTTTACAAAGCGTTCGCGGTCAATAATGTAGGCTTTTTACAGAAGTACCAACTTTACAAGATGGATAGATCACGATCGATTTTGGCGGTCTATTGCGCGCATTTTTCTTATAAATGGCGGACGTGAATCAAGAATTTGTAAATTAATGATGTAATCAGGCGTATAAACTACACGCTACTCTTGATTTTTTACGGAGACCGGCGGGTCGGACAATACTGAATTTTCGCCAGTATGACAAAAGTTTCCAATTAAGGTTTCTTACGATTTTCTCGCTTGACTAGGCGAATCGAGCACAATTTACGCGGCGGTATCAAGATTCTCTATTGCGGCGGCATCAAGATTCTCTATTGCGGCGGCATCAAGATTCTCTATTCCACTTCTGAACTGTTGGTTGGGGTTATTTCACAACACGTGCACGGATATAATTACACTTGAAGTCATTTATTATTATAAAGTCACTAACCTAACGGATACAACGGAAAGAAATACGGATACGGACAACTTGGTACTCTAGTCTCTACTCTTCCTACTCTGCCTCTCTTCTCACCTCTCTGGCTGCCAACCTCATAAAAACCCGCTAATATAAAATACAAATCGCTAACAATATATATATATATATATATATATATATATATATATATATATATATATATATATATATATATATATATATATATATAATAGGCATCATAAGTATGTGAACGCGCTAACCTTCTATTTTTTCATTCCTGGTATTAAATCATCATCTTGATTTGTAGTGACTAGTAAGTCTTCATCATGTAGTTCAAAATCAAATGTGAATATCTATAATCGATTGATCGATTCTCATACAAAAATACGGTCAATCAATCGATGTTATTTTTGTATATCGAACGGCAAACCTGGTTTAGGTGATGATTATCATTGTCTGTTACTATAGGGTACTCACTGATTTACGACCCATGGCTCTGTCTCATCTTCGAAGCAATGGAGTCAGTGACTTCGTCGCTCAGCTTCACGGCGGCAGTGACTTACGCTGCGAAACTTTCGACCACTACGACAGACACCAGCATCCAGGGACTCTTAGGAGGACTCTACTATGGCGTCGGTAAGAAGGCTTCCTAGAGCGTAGGGTCTTATGTGGTCAGATTTAGTGGCGCAGGCAGATAAACTTGTACCATTGGCAGGCTGAGAATCAGCTAAACACAATTTGTGATGATACAAAATGAAACAAGATAATTGTGTAGTCTGTTTGGCTCAGGTAGTTGAGGCACTGCGTGTAATTTGAGGCCAGATGGGCGCGGGTTCGATTCCCGCTGTAGGCATGAGTCTTAGAAAATTCCTTTTGACCCATCATCTGTAACTTCATTTTATGAATGCTCGCTCATCTGTGTCTTTATATAGCCTAGCTGTTGATGGGTCATTAAGCCACATAGAAAATTATATAATGAATTTGGTTTACTGTACAGAAACATCTGGCACCTCAGGGTTCGAGTAATAAATAGATTTGACATGTACGTGAATCGTCCAAGAGACTATGTAGGCATATACTGAATTTTGAAGTGAAGAACTAATCGTTATTTAAAATAAACTTTGAATAAAATACTTCAACATGTTTTGACGAAGAGCTATGACGTCAGAGAAGTTTATCGAACACCAACTTCAAAGCCAAACTCTGGTTTCTCGTATATCGTTCACCCTCATCATCAATTAACATCTACACTGTTGACTGTTGAGTAATTAAACATGCTCTGTGATTTCTTCGCTTGGTCTTTATACACTTTATAGGGACTTATTTATGGTACTTCACTCAGAGCGAGTCTGGACTTCGACGCTCCGAGCATGGACTTATAATGTTACGCAGTTACTATTATAAGACCATGCTCCGAGCAATGACTCAATCTTATGCCCCTAAGACTGAATGCGAAGCTGACATGAAGAGGATGACAAAGGGTATCTGGGAGGGGGAAATCTTCCAGTTATACCTTAGGCTTACAGAACAAATTGTTGAAAATGTACACTTTCGGTCGCATCAAATGATTAAATCCGGAATTAAAATATTAATTCAATTAAAATGTACGCAATTAAACCTCCAATTTTCAATATAGACTATGAGTGAAGTGCATGTATATGAACATAGTCTTCTAGTTCTAGTACTTATATAATATCAGTATAGTTCCTTCAGGATGCATTTTATGTAGCTTGATAGACTGTTTCATGTGACCGCATCCGTACTTTTTGAATACGAATCTATGCATTTTGGGAATTGAACGAAATTTCTTGAATATGCATTCATTAAGGTATGGTATGGAGGCTGATTTGGGTGAATGGCTGTTCCACGTAAATAACATCTTTATTAATTATAAAAAAATGATATATTTATTTAAACACCCATGCTAGATGTACTTTTCAAACATTCTTGCTTTGGCTGATACTCAAGTAACGTGCCTTCAATAACAGCGTGTAACAGAATATTTCAAATGATCAAATCTATAGTTATTTAATAAAATCGCCTACCACCTAGAAACGAATCTGCATGGGTCACATGGGTCTAGGGCCTAGACGGGTCTCGTGGCAAAGAACTCTTGTGTTTATTTGATTGTAATTTAAACATCAATGTACGGCTAGTAAATAATCTTCTTCAGTCTGAATTGGAATGATGGGAAGTAGACGGTTGTGAACTAGTATTAAGGAACTGTCCCAGTATTCACTTGAACGACAGAGAGAAATCACGAAATTTTTGTCAGAATAGTCGACCCTGGCAAGGACCGAACCACGAGCTCGTCTTGCGTGCTAGCGAGGGGTTTACTGGTCCGGGTGGCGGGTGGCGATGGCACCCGCCCCTACCCTGTCTACCCTGTTTGACTTTTAGACCCCCAAACAGTTTTTTATCCACTGGGAGATGAAAGTAGACAGGTTGGGTATTATATTATAATATTCATTAGAAAATGGAATGATTACGTACAAACATTAATACTATGCATCTTCACAAATCACGTCATGTAGATTTAATTAAAAAATGTTATTCTACTGTTCATCCGCTTATTTATGAAAATATTAATTGATCTTCATTTTATTTCTCTCCGGGTTCCTATTGGTATTCCCCAACCGGGCCTTTTTCTCAACCGTCTCAGCGAGATACTGATAAACTGATTTTTCACTTCCAGGTAAGGGATCAGGCAGCTTGATAGGCGGCTATCTCATGAAGGGTTTTGGAACGAGGCAAACTTATAGGATATTCGCAGTGATGTGTCTCGTCGTAGGCGCCATCTACTTCATTTTCAATACACTCTATCTGCGCCGACGCCCCGAAGACGAGCAAAAGGGCAATGACATTGTTAAGAAAAAGCCGAAGAATGTTATCAAAGATATGGTGGAAATAGATCTAGGTGATGGGAAACTTGAAAAAGAGCAACTTAAGAATGAGGCGAATAGGGACATCAATAAGACAGTGGAATACGTCGCAGGAGATTCAAAGAAGGAGATGGATGGGGAGGAAAATTGCATGGACGACAAACCCAAGGTAGAAGAGAAATGTTATAGTATCAACTTGGGTTACGAAGAAGACGGGAAAGTAGAGAATATCGATCAAGTAAAGGAAACGAAACCAAAAGAAGACCAAGATAGTTCAGCAATTGAAAGAAATTAGTTTGGTATACACAAAGCGTTTACCAATGAAGGTGCTATATCACTGTGTTAACTAAAAGTAACTATTTAAACTATTCTACATGATAGAGTCGAAGATAGGCCTATACTATATTTTGCAATACAATAATTATTTAAAGAGTGTTTATGTTTACATTAGCAGAAAATCATGTTGCTAGTTTTTTAGCAATATAATAATGTATTTAATAAAGTAAATTATAGAATTGAAACAACTTGTTTAATAACATTACAAACCGGCACATGCAGCACAGTGGTTAACGCACTCGCTTCATGTGATCAGGGAGGTGACGGGGCATATCGGACCTGGTTCGATCCCCGCCACCGTCCATCTTTTACAGGGTTTTTTCGTGGTTTCCCTCTGTAGTCTAGGCTAATGCCGGGATGCGAGAATTGAATTGCAGTTGAGTTTTTAAATGGGACTAAAAATTGACCAATAGGAGCGAGGACGATCTACGTCACTTGATACAGTGACGTCATCAATCGCAGTCTCGCGCATGTGGGAGCTGTCACTCACATTCGCGCCTACCTCGCCTTCATTTGTCTAATTATTATTCCTCATACAATTAACGATTTGAAAGTTGAAATAATTGTACAATAATGAAATTATATGCCATAATTATATATATAATTATATATCATACTGATGTGATGGTATCCGCTACCGAAATAATAACAAGAAGATATTATGTTCGACAATTCGCCAACATTTTTGACAGTTCACATACTGAAGTTTGACGACACCACAGCCTTCTGACAGCGCACGAGCGAATTGGTGACGTCACTGTATTAAGTGACGTAGATCGTCCTCGCTTCCTATTGGTCAATTTTTAGTCCCATTTAAAAACTCAACTGCAATTCAATTCTCGCTGCCGGGATGGCTCTTACAATATAGGCCACGACCGCTTCCTTTCCACTATCTTTCCCAATACCTAAGAAACCTTCATCTCATCATCCCATCATCTCATTAATCATTCATCCGACGCCAATAGATCTCAGTTATTATTATAGTGCGTCTTTAAACCCAATATATATATATATATATATATAATATCACTACAAGTAATTCCCAAGGAGACTTATGCAAGTATTTTGTTGGTATACTATTTTACGTATATCTAAGTCACTGTACCGTATTTCTGTTTACCTAATCTTGACAGACACAGTTTCCAGAGGTTAAGGGAGGGAGGAAAACATTTTTAACTGAGAAGCACGTACAAGTGATAAATCAACAAGTGAACAAATTGTCTGGCAGATTTCAATAATTACAAAGGTCATTGCACTGATATCGATTTGTTTGTTTGAAGCAAAGGTACCGTACAGTAGATCTAGATCAGTGTAGCTGTCTTACTAGCTAAGCACTAAGCAAATAACATCCCCACCATTACTCTCAGAAATCCCACTCACCCAAACAACCAAGTTGATGCAATTAAGGGAGAGTGTGTGTGTGCCGCGCAAGAGCAAACTTCTATATATAATGAATGGCCTGAGTTCTCACAGGCATAAACAAGCAAATCATCATGAAGGGGACATCAAGAATTGTACAAATATTTCTCATTTTTTATTTTTCATCATCTCTTGACGATAGTGAAGCGAAACCAAGTCCCTTATTTGACCTAGCTTCCATGATGATTTCGAACTACGCCCAAGTGTCGAGATCGGGTAGTCTCGGTGTAAACACAAGTAATACGAAGAGGGAAGGTATCCCAACAGATGAAACCAGCGATCTGGAGAAAAGAACGTGTTGCAGTGATGGGGAGGGATTCAAAGGGATTACTCATCCAGCAAACGACAACGACCAATTGCCAGTTAACCAAGTCGTATCTGAAGTGTCGAGCAAGGCAACAGTCGATGAGCAGAAAGCGGATATCAGTAAGATATGCTATTAATATTTAGACTTATTGTATGAAAGTATTGATAATTTTAATTTATAAATTTCAATAACAGTATGCTACACAGAGATTTTTCTCACTGTTTATCAACTATTTGCAAATCAGAATAATCTCTTTCTATTATATCAGATAATGAGTAACATTGATTGTATTTTTTTAAAGTTCAATATTTTCAATAATGAATTGGATCTTCGAAGCTTTTCGATTGACAAAAAACAATGAAAACATGATTTATGAAAAATATTCATAACAATTGCATAGGCTAACCCTTAAAAATGTAACGTAGATGGTAGTAGATGATTCGTTGTAAGATATCTAGTGAGGTAATGTAATAATGTCAATTGATAGTTCTCATTTGATGGCTTGAAAAAAGCTCATGGACAAGCTGCTAAATGTATACAAAAAACTAACACTAACCATCAACACTGAACATCAGAATTAACTGTTATATTGATTATATATATATATATATATATATATATATATATATATATATATATATATATATATATATATATATATATATATATATATATGTGTATATATATATATATATATATATATATATATATATATATATATATATATATATACATATATATATATATATATATATATATATATATATATATATATATATATATATATATATATATATATATATATATATATATTATATATATATATATATATATATATATATATAATATATATATAAATATATATATATATATATATATATATATAAATATATATATATATATATATATATATATATATATATATATATATATATATATTGAAATATATATATATATATATATATATATATATATATATATATATATTTTATATATATATATATATATATATATATATATATATATATATATATATATATATATATATATATATATATATACATATATTGAATAAAATGTCAGTTTCTTGATCCACTCATCCAGACGACATCCTAACAGTTCGAGATACAAATAAATACAAATACAAATAAAGAAAACCGAAGTGAGTTAACCCCGATTGATTGACTCAGCTCCTATAGTTACCGTAGCAGTTTCAGATTACAAATCTAGCCTCGCCAACCAGATATCCACACAATGACACGCACTTTCATGTACCTATTCAAAATGTATAGAAATTAATATTCTTCTCCAAAAATACAAGCATCCTTTCATTGTTCATTACTTATTGTTGTTCATTATTTCCTTTTTTTTTGGTTTCATGAAAAATTCAAATCACATTGATCAATGATGATTATTGTTTGCTTGACGACCCCATTAATAGCTCGGCTGTACGGGGGTGGAGTGATGATAAGTGAAAGGACTTTAAAAAAAACCATGCTTTATGTGGGACTCGATCAACCCACGCCCAACGGTGACTTCAGTCTCTGAAGCGGTGCCTCAGCTGACCGAGCTACCGAGGGAGGCTCAAATTTTATTATGCGATTAATTATCAGTTTACAATAGGAATGGAAAACACTGATTTTTTAATTGATCAAGTAAAACAATATTAAATGAACATTATAGGAGTGAAATTTCAGATTGTGGGCTGCTCTCAAGAACGGGTAAGTATTCGACGCAAACTCAGTCGTTCGCGCAGTCAATTATGTGCAGAATTTTATGAGTTTATTTCATCAAAATTCCGTATTGACGTACAACAAGCTTATTTTTCCAGGGTGGAAATTAAAAAATTATTTGATATTCTGAAACTATAATTCACTATAAGTTGCTTTGCTAGCCACCCCCGTGGCTCAGTCAACTATTGCTTACTGCGGTAGAAACTGAAATCAGGTCGGACGTGGGTACGAGTCCCGCATAAGGCATGAGTTTTCGTTAACGTAGTTTCACCTATCATCACTTCATCGTTTCATCACCATCCACTCATTCGTACCCTGTATAACCTAGCTGTTGGTGGGGTAGTGAAGCAGCGTTAAAATTAATAAATATAAGTTACTATATGACAATACGTTTGAAACTATATGTAGCTCAAAGTGTGAAAGCGTACAAGCATAACAGGGTCCTGTCGCCTCTTCATGGAATCTGTGTTCTATTTGGCGAGCCTGACAATTATTTTGAACGTCTGGCAATGTGTAGCTCGACTAAGTTTGTTTTCACTTGCGAGAGATCGAAATGCATTCGATTTACTGAAAATTATAGAATATCACTCATTTTAAAATGACATCACGACTTTTTCAAAATTATATAATGTGTGCTAAGTATATTTTTACTAATCCATTTTCTTCAGAATTGAAGTTATGAAGGTAAACTCTCCTACTCCTCACGATTAGAACTGTGGGCTACCTTTACATGTGGCTTTGTGTTACATATGGTGCTCGACTTCGATCTCGGTGAACGTCCCTCTGGAAACTTCACATTCACGTTCCGATAAATCGATTATTTTCCAAGAGACACAATTTCTTCAAATATCATATCATACAATACCAAAATTCTGTATCTGGGTGAACCTGGTTCATTTCGTTAGCAACAAACTGAAATTAAAATAAAATTGATATATTAAAAACTTGAGCCGTGAGAGTTCACGGTGTGAAAGTTCACTCCGTGAAAGTTCACACACCCAACATCCCACCACTGCGGCCTCGTGAGTCGGGATTTTTATCATCGTCTCTAATTCGTGCACTTCCGCTCCGTATCAACCAAAAGCCTATCAGAGGATCGTCATTACCATAATCGTTATGCTTCAATAATATTTCTGTGATTTCCAGCTGAGATCAAAGGAAGCAGAGCCTATAACCCCACCGACCTGGCTGAATCCAGGTCCGGACAACACTCTTACTCGTCGTACAGCGAGCCTGACGCTGTCAAGCTGATAGGCTCAGACATTGACAGATATTCCCCAGGCAGTAAGATAAAGGTGAAACCATCCCCAGCGAAGCATCCCAAAAGACAATCTTCTTCGGCTGGATCTGCATCACCACCAATACCTTACCAGCCAGACTTCAGCGATTCGCTCAATACATACCTTCCGCCACCCCCGGCGAAAACGTACTCGACAAACTTGAAAACAAGTTACGAGAGCAGCGACTCAGATCTACTCCAGAAACCGTCCGTTGTTCCCTACTCAGTAAACTATGATTCCAACATGTACGTGCCCGGATATAACAGCTATGCACCTCCAGACTCAAAACCTGCTGACAAACCAGAAGTAGAATACTACAAACCTCAAACTGACCAACACCCTGGTGCAATGTGGGACGAAGGTTATTCCTACCCAAAACCTGACTCGAAACCTGACCCAAAACCTGGTCTAATCCAGGACGAAGGTTATACCTATCCAAAATCTGATTCGAAACCAGAGGTAGTACCTTCTTACTATCCGACGCCTGACCTGAAACCTGTTCCAAAACCAGAGGTGATACCTTCTTACTATCCGACGCCTGACCTGAAACCTGTTCCAAAACCAGAAGTGATACCTTCTTACTACCCGACGCCTGACTCGAAACCAGTTCCAAAACCAGAAATAATGCATTATTACCCGGCGCATAATGATCATCATCAACATCCTCCTTCTTCTAAGCCTAAAATGAAAGACACTAAGCCAAGCCCCGAGCACGATACTATGCCACGTAAGCCACCGATGTCTCATGCAAGTGACCACCCTCCCGAAAATCTGATGCCTCTAGAACCCCACATCCCACCGTACAGACTTCCACCGCCCAACAAGCACGACTGGCTCCACAACGAGGATGCCAATGAATACTACTATCCACCGGAAGAGGAGGACGCCAAGTCAACCAAACCACCACGTAAGAAAAGCAAACCATCACCAGAGATAAAACATGAAGAACAATACACCATAGAGGATGATGACGATCATCATTATCACCATCCTCATGAACACGAGCACGAGTATGAACACGAACATAAACACGAAAAAGATCCGCCAAAAGAAATGAAGGAGGATCTTGCTAGTGAAGATAGGCTAAATAAGAGGCCATACAGTTATTATTACATCGGGAGAAAGTTATGGTATGTGCCATTATATTTCAGTGTCTATTTCATTATTTACGTGACTGCTCTGATTATTAAGTCAATCGCAAGGCATAGGATCAATTATCCAGCAAGTCGAAGTGTAGAGATGGCACGCTCTATACGGGAAAAGAAACAATTAAGAATTGACGATGCTACGGACCGTGTCAATGCAAGTTTGATCAACTTTCGAAAACAATATATTATGTGATCCAATCTTGAAATGTTCATCTGTGGTGAGCGTTGACAGTGATATTTTTATAATTCCATTTAATCATCTATTTCCATGTCCATACCCCTTCCAAGTCAAAGTCCATCTGCAAGTTACTAGTCATCGAAACCCAAAATCCTTCAAGAAAGTACACTGCTCAACTGAATTAGTCAATGAGAATCTAGTTGATAATGAGCATACCTCTTTCATGTTAAGAAAGGTGAGTATAGACTGTTAACAAAATACACTGTATTGGAAATTGTTAAATGGGAAGCCGATGTGATAGAATGTGAAGTACAAATATGAAACTATGTCAATTAAGTTGAAAAATGCAATGATTTGTAGGGTGTGTCATGATTTGTAATAAAATAAAATGCTGAATGTTGTAAATATATGTATATATATAGAACATTTTCGATTTAATTAAATTTGTTGAATGTCCCATGCAGTATCCTCATTAATCAGTTCACGCTCATCCATAATTCACTTTCTCCTTGTTCAATTTCTTGGAATCGAATTACATCATGTATTCAAACAAGCATATGTGTACATAGCATGCAAGTATACCTATACAGGATGTCATGAGGTACCACGGTGGGCCCTACTGCCACTATGTAAATATATAGAAAACTAACTCCATCTCAAGACTTCCAAATAGGATACTGATAAAACATAACTTATTTTTTCTTCATTTTCTAGGCAATAACAACTATGCTGTACGACCAGTCATACTTGGTAACAGAGTGTTCATTGCTGAATTCATTTGGTCAATTTGGATCGATTTAGTTTTCGCTCATTTAATTGAAGATTAAAGTGAAAAAAAAAAAAAAAAAAAACGTTGCCCAAGTCATATATTATAGTGTATTGTCAACGGTTGAATTGTGATTATGGGTGGCTTTAATGATATCTCTTCTTCAGACAATTCACACCATCTTAGTAATACCAAAGCTTTGGATAAATTACATCCCATATGTGGACATATACGACCATTATAATTAATTCAATACCCGTAACTGCTATTAATTTTCACATGAACCAGCAATCAGCAAATAACAGTTCTGTAGATGAAAGCAGTGAAAACTTATTTGTAAATTTCCTGGATTATATACTTGGGAATGATCACTATAACAATTTAAGCATGCATTTTGAAACCTTCAAGGTACAACAGTAGTATGCAATAAACTCACAGACATTGTAATGCACAAATTTGACAGTGAAGGTATAGCAAATGTGGAAATGAGCCTGAACGAATGACTTACTTGAACTGATGGTTGAACAAGGGTAATAGCAATTCACTTCCATTCTTGCAACAAGTGAAGAGGTAGATAAATCTGATGTCATTCTTAAACACAATTGTTTAGAAGTATTACTAAAGGGTCGAGTTGCCTGACCCCATGGCCTCTTGAATGAGACGATAGGTCGATAGACATTATGGCCGAAGACCATAATAGTCTAACGCTTTTTTAAGGTTTCGACCGACAGGTCATTTCCTTGATCAAGTTGAAAATACCAGAAGTTTTTGACGAATGATGGAAAAATAAAATGAAAATCCAGAATAAAAAGCTAGTCGATTCTTATGTTCACGTCGTTCTTCGCCGCTTGCCCGTCTGCTTTGGGGGCGGTTTAGAAACGTCGGTTCTGAGAGAAGAAATGGGTCGTTCGTACCGTTCCCAGGTGGACACAGTTATGTTAAAGAGAGGAGATTAAAGGATTTTTGTTTTCAATTTAGGAGTAAAATTTCACTGCTTGCTGTTGAAGCAGGTCAGCGACCATGGGGAATCCACTTTTAGAATAAAGAAGAGTAATGCGAGTGCGTATCGGTGCTCTCAGTGCATTTTTGAGATATTTATTCCGAATAACCTGAAGATGTTTGATCTGCGACTCCCTACAGCCTGACCAAATAGAGCTTGCGTAAGGTTAGTAACGGCGAGAATAAGAATTGATTTAATGACGTTGATTACACATTTCAAAGACATTTCTCCACTCCGGACTAGTGGTGAAAGGTAAGAGAGTTTGCTGTGGGTTTCATCAATAACACTGGGAATATGTTGAATATGAGTTGATTTTCTATCTAATGTGAGGCCAAGATATGTTGCTGAGGAGAGCCAGTAAATCTTCTCTCCTTTTAGTTTCAATTAGGGTCAATCGGAAATATTTCCTTGGCCGAAGATGATGAGCTGAGTTTGCGATGGATTAACTTTAATTCTCCATCTGATATACCAATCAGAAAGTTTATTGAAAGTGGTTTGAAGATAGACCGTGAATTGAAGAGGTTTGAAATATGTTGAAAGAAGGTCAGCGTAGTCTGCGCATAGAGCCAGTTTCACATAGCGTGGATTTTATGGTATGGCTTTAGTGATTGGTGAAAATTCTGAAGAGAATGGGACCCAGGCATGAGCTTTATAGAACGATAGCCAAGATGGGTCTGGTGGTGGAAGCCGATTTCTCGTGTGAAATGAAGAAAGAGCAGTTCCAGAGGTAAGATTGAATAATTAGTCAGAAGTAGTCGGGAAAATGAAGATGGAACAGTTTGCCGAGTAGGCCCTCATGCCCTACCTAGTCAAACGCTTTTGAGGTATCGAGCAAAACAGCACTATAGTGTGTTGCCTGGTGTTGTAAGAGTTGGTTAGGTTTACTATATCCGTGAAGCGGTAGGAGTTGATGCACCGAAGAGTATCTCGAACGGAAGCCTGCTAATTGTTTGTTCATCATATAGGAAGTGAGTTGTTCAAGTCGATATATCTAGTAATTCGGGAAATACTAAACTTTTCCGTGATTTTGAAATTAGTGGGAAGAAGCGATACATTGGACGGTATGAGGATGGGAGGCGAGCAGTTTTGCCTGGCTTCAAAAACATCACGACTCTGGCTGTTTTCCATAACGATGGCCAGTTCTTGAGAATGATGATGGCATTGATGATAGCCAGAAGAAAATTAGCTGATTCAGACGAAAGGTTGCTGATGAGAGTGACGAGGTTGATGAAATAATGTCCGGGAGCTTTATTCTTCGGGGAGTTTTCAACAATTTCAACAAATTCCACCATCGGACAGAAGGCTTCTTCTGGGAGTGGACCATTGGTTTGTCGGATTTAATTAAAAAGTGTAAGGGTGTCGAAATTGAATTGTTCTGAAATGTTGTTGTGGGGATTTGGAGTGAATGACTGCTGAATTTTATAAACCAGGACATTAGCTTCCTCATCAGGCTTAGAAGCGAGATGGTTCATGCCTTGTATGAGTGGTTTTGATTCTGGCTTTCGTTGAAAAGTGCTGGCCAATTTTCAAATAGATTTAACTTTGAAGTTCAGTTTGGTTATTGCTACATCCCACGTTGATCTCCAAAAATTCAGAATTTCAATCTTCAGTGCCTTTGATTTAGCATTGAGCTCAGATTTTAGGATAAAGGTGCGATATTTTTGAAAGAGTTTTCTAGAAAATATTCTGCCTGAATTGATTTTGGAATGTGGGTGAGGAGTTGCAGGAGGTTAGGGGGTCTGTCGATTCTTGTCGGGTTGCTAGATTTTCAGGCTTGGGTGATGATTGTTGTGAGTTTGACTGTTGCTTCCTTCAGCTGCTCTGTTGTTCGGAACCCAATGGTATAATTGTCAGGGGATAGCTTTGACAGTAACATACCATATAATAGTACTCTGTTCATGGAGGATGTACCAGTTCATAATATTGTTATGCATGGTCAATATTGAACGTGTACGAAACAAGGCTGGCATGTTGGAGATCGCAATCCAGGACCCTTATTCCTGAGATAAATGAGATGCGAGAAAAATAAAAATGAGTGAGAAAACGTTTTTTTATATCTCACATAAAATGGCTGATTAGCATTCCTGAATCAATTTTTCTTACTTTTCAATCTCACTTCCTAGAGAACGTTTTGCCTGAGATTGTATGTTTATCTGAGCAATGGCTCAAACACTCGGAACTAAACAGCCCTACGATTTATGGATAGGCCTACACATTAGCAAATGCATACTGTAGAGAGGTGTTTAAGAATGGTGGAGTGAATTCTCAATCATATTGCATTTATTGAATATTTTGTTAACATAAGAAGATCGATAATCAATTGGTTTTTAAATTATGTCGGAAATGGATGTTTTATTGTTGGATGTAATGATGTTTTAGCTATGATGGTATATACCGAAGTGTGTTAATACTGCCTCTCCGCAAGGGTTTATTCTGGGACTCAAATGAACAGTGTATAGTACTCATCATACATCCAAACTCTTATTACCTGTATTATTTGGTATACAGTACATAGATTATTTATTTGAAACATCATATTTTTATCGAATGAAGATGGTTTTTAACAATTCCAAATATTGTAATTATTGATTCATCTGATACGTTTTACCAAGAGTTCACTTAATGATGTGCTTCAGTTGCTACTTTTGATATCTCATGAGTTTTGAGAGAAAATTGCTCCGGAATTCGCTCAATCTTACACGTCAAACATCTTAACACCAGTGAGTCGTGCAGTTGATGATGCAACAAATCCTTGTGACTATACTGCTTCGTTTTCCTAGCTCATTAGTTATACCGTTTAAAGAAAAACAGCTAGTGATCCAGTTCTAATGTTAGAGAACAAAAAGCTAGTTAGGCCCCAGTGTATGACGTGCCTAGCTATTCATTCTTTTTACTTTTTATCCCAGTAATTGTTGTTTGCGTCTCGAATTAGTATCCTAATGGCGTTTAATATACTCGGGCGACATGCAAAATCGCAGACCCGTTAGTATTCTATTTATTTAACAACTTCTTTCTGTACACTAGTATCAATCTGCATTAATTACTGAGATGCGATCATGGTGGGGTGACAAATTGGAAAGAGGAGAAGTTGTGTGAATGAGTTGTCTGTAGGCAATGTGTGAATCAGTTAGTCTTTGGTTATCGTATTACCACAAAGTACGTCCTTCGTTCATAACAGTTGAAACTATTTTTCAGGACATTGTTATTATTTTATTTTGGATGCGCTTTTATTTTTTTCACAAGTTTTTCTTAAATGTTGCTACGTAAATAGTAGGCTGGCTTCAAAGGCAATCAATATTCAGGTAACTATCTGATGAACTTGGGCTCAAAATACAATGTGTCTGTTTCAGTTGCAACTGTGATTGTATGTGATATTTGGTTATACGCATGAAAATTCATACTTGTCACATTTCCATAGGCTAGCCATCCACTCGAGAAAGAGAATGTTGTTGAAGGAAAACTATTATTTTTAAATTATTTGTGATATTTTTCAAAAATCATAATAATTGCGATCTGAACCAAAAGGTTCAACAAGTAGCTTTTTGAAACAATAGTCAAAAACCACAGGAACGATTATTGTGAGTATTAAACATGGTTTTACATTACAATAATGCTCAATGAAGCATCAAAGTATTATTTTAGTAATCATGCAGGTGAACGCGTGATATTAGAAGCTGTTAAGGCCCAATTTCGGTTCTCGTCTTGTCCCTCTGCCATGCATTTGCAGTCTTCTATACGTGATTGCAATCCTTTCCCGCATTGCCGTCTTGAGTTTGAAGTGATAAAGTAGTGATGATAATGAACATATCTTACATATTATGTGTATGTCACTCGTTACCCACCGTAGCTCAGTCAGTTAAGGCACCGATTCAGAAACTGAAGTCATCGTTGGGACTTGGGAGTGGGTTCGAGTCCCGCATAAGGTGAGCCTTTTTTAGATGTCCTTTGGAAAAATTTAAAAACTGCTCATGAAAATTCCAATGAGAATAATATATTGAAAACAGGAGTGAAATATAATTTTGTATATGCCGATTTGCAGATAGAAATATAATGCTATGTTTGTTTAGTATAATTCAAATTAATAGCATCAATATTTATTAGTATTTGGTTGCATTGAATATTTGGTGTAATCAACAATGCAAATTGTTGATACAAAAAGAACACTAGTACATTTTCACTCCTCATTAATCTAAAGCGATACCCATGGCGTTTTCCCACTACAAATATTGCAATTTAATAAATATTTGATATACAAATAAGCAAGATCACCATGCAACGTGCTTGGTAATTTTTCAATATTTATATGATCTAGCGTCAGTAAAAATTATACAGTTTCAAGTTAGAAGATCAATAATGTCTAGTAACTGTTTCTTGTGAATCGATTTAGCCTTGCGACCTGAGGAGCGCGCATCATCAGACTTGTAGGACTGAGTTTAAGACGAAACATTATAAGTCCTATTCTTGTTCTTTGACAATCTTTGAAAAACATTTAACGTAAATCAACGTGTATTCTGACGAAATTAAGTGCATTGTGAGGGCGTCAAGGCATATAGAGTTGTGGGGGAAGAAGGGGGAGGGGGGGGGGGGTCAGGTAGATTAGTAGAGGGTCTTCCCCCCATATCTCCCCCCTTGCTGCTTGTGTCTGCACAATAACCGAAAACTATCAAACAAACAGAGAAAATCCAATTTAGGCCGAATGGAAGCCTTCATTGACGCATATTCATCAATAAAACATACATTACTGATGATTGTTGTTGCAGTTCTGTGATGAGAGCGGATGGTTCACCGCTGCCAGCGGTGGCAATGTTGTCACTCGTGTTGTACTGCATCATCTACATTCTGACTGGAGCAGAGGGAAGCTACATGAGGCCTTCCCAACTACCCAATACAACAAATCTCAGGCAAGTGCAATGTCACAAAACGATAGCAATCATAGATCAAAGATATGCTTCAAATGCTTCGTGCTAATTAATTATCGAGGATGAGAAGTCTGTCACAATCACCTAAATTTACACCGTCGCTACTTATTCTCCGAGCGTCACGAGTACTCATTGGTGAGAATTTGGCAAGACACCAGACTGCCGACATTCGGTTGCAGAGCGCACATTCACTTTAATTCTGACTCTGAGTGACAATTTTGATCTCTCAATTAGTCATCCCTGATTTCATGTCGACTAATATTAATACTGGAGACCTCTTCCTGTACACCCCCGCCCTATCCTCACAACTACAGCTGACTAGGCTTGATTTTTCAGAACCCAGTCGGCTCTTTTTATCTATCATGTGCCTAATGTTTGCATCTATAATGATGTACCAAACATCAACACGTAACTACTTTCGTGTATACGAATCTTGGAGATTTGGCAGAAATCGTTCGATTCGTAAAGGTATAATAATATACATTTTTATTTCTTATTAGTATGTATGAATAGTCATTGTTCCCCACATACGACTGAGGATGACAAGGAAGTCTTGTTCGGACGAGACATCACAAGGGAAATATTATCACAAATGAGGAAATATAGTAAGTTACTAATCCAACTCGTGATTAGATGATATTAACAAATAGTAGCCAATAATAACTTCAGAAATATACCATACCCTTTTCACCGGGTTCATCAACTATCATCAATATTTCCTCCTGCCGAGTTCGACTTTTTGCCGACTACTGCATGGTGTTAGCTCCCATCGAGACCTTGTCTGACCAAGATACTCTCCAGGAGGCTATCTGCCAGATTTCGAATTGGTCCGAGGTTAATGGCATGAAGTTAAACGAAAGAAAGATCAGTGTCATCAGCTTAACCAAAAAGAGGCAGGCAGCTGACACGTCGTACGTCCTAAACGGCGCCCACGACTGACTCTTATAAGTACCTGGGAGTAACTTTTGAACAAGATCTCAGCTGGGGAAAACACATCAAATTAACAATTGTTGAAGCTAAGCGAAATCTCTATCTCGCCATGCATAACCTGAAGGGTGGTTACCCTAGGACCAAACAACCTGCCTACTTGTGCCTAAACCGTCCCTGCTGGAATATTGCTGTGATATCTGGGATCCTCCCTCGTCCTCCCAATCCGATACTATCAAAAAAATACAGCGGACTGCTGAAAGATATGTAGAGAAGAGCCACTGTAGATGTGACTCAAACCTACAGCAGCCAGCAGTCAGCGTCTCCAAAATCTTGAAAGACCGAAAATGGGATCTTTTATCAACACGTCGGCACATGGTCGCCATCCGCTACCTTTACAAGGCTCTGTTGGGGTTTCCTGACTGGCGTGACCTAACATCTTTCATCAAAAGTCAAAACCTCCAAGTTCATCGGCCGGAATGACCACGTCAAGAAGCTCAACCTCAAGCGATATTACTCCAAAATCGGCAGATACTCCATTTTGGGCCGAGCCCCTCCAAGAACACAGACGACGTCGCTTTCTACCATGAGGGAACTTGACCTCTTACTTTCTACACTCCTAGTCCAACTTATGATAATAATTATCGTTTGTTTATCGACCCCACTAACAGCTGGGTTATACGGGGGTACGAATGAGCAGGTGATAATGAAACAATGAAGTGATAAGTGAAAGGACGTTCACAAAACACCATGCCTTATGCAGGACTCGAATTCACGCCCCAACGGTGACTTCAGTTTCTAATGTGTTGCTTCAGCTGATTGAGCCACGGAGGAAGGCCTAACTTGATATTATCTTATTCAATTGTACTTAGTTCAAGTCCATAAATACATTGTACACCATTCAACCACCGAAAATAATAGCCTGTATCACACTGGTATTTTCCAAGTTGTAGATATATATACGTAATTATACATATAGTAAAACTATAACTGCATATATAGGTTTATATATTATCTCAAGAAGCTAAGGAATGAAAAAACAATTGAAATATTCATGCTGAGTAGAGAACAATATTGACGACTGTTTTATCTATAAGGAGATTAATTATTTCAAAATGAATGTTACGATATTCAAAATGATATTTCTACCAACAAGAATAATTATAATGCAAACTGAGGCATTATATTTCAAGAGCATCAAATCGATCACAATTTAAAAAAAAATTCCAAGTTCAAGTTTATCCGTTATCTTTTCACACAAGAAAATCAAATACCCTGATTAAACCTGACAACTCTAATCGGCTCTATCTATTTCAGTTACTAACTCCATATAAACAAAAAATATGAGCAGAAAGAGTCAAAATTTATAACGTTACAAATTAAGAACAAGTACACTGATAGAATAATGGTTTACCTGGCCCCACCACCAAGATTATTCCCGTGACCTGGCTCCTCCACCAGAGTTATTATTCATTCAAGTTCACACGTTGGATCTTTCTTACCATGGTTTTGTCAATACTTTGTCTCAGCTCATGTTGATTCTCAATCAACTAGATACATTTTAGCAGTCCTCTCCAATTCTCTAGCCCTCCATTTTATACTTTATTTTTCAGCTTTCTTCTTTTATTTTCGTAACAGTAGGCATATATTAATTTATTCTCGGTTTGACATGGTACTGAGATTATAACCAATTTATATTGCCTCTGTTGGATGATGAACGAGATGATGGGAAAATTGGATGATCTTCTTAAATTAGGTGTTTCGGACAATGTGTTGAAAAACGGTCTTGGACTAACCCATTATGCACTTCAACAAAAAGAGAGAACCACGGAAAATCTCTATCTGGATGGTCGAACAACACGGGAATCGAATCCAGGTTCAGAGCTGTATAACAAATTATCTATCCGCCCAAGTTTTCTGCTATAATATATTTAACTTATTCATAATTTTCTTATTGCTTAACGCAGGGCTGCACGAGTCGAAAGGGGATCACCAATGAGCCCCGATGATGATCAACATGGTGAGAAAGCTATGCAGGGATTCAGTGACGCCTCCAATGGATACTATGAATTCATCATCAACGAAGGCTCCTATAAGTTTTGGTCCGTGTTTCAAATCTTCACGGCGGCTTTATTGATCTACTCTGGATTTGCGGCGCTGTATTTCGCTAAATACAATTATGAACCACCCAATATAAATGAAAACGAAGAAGACATTTTATTTCGCAGATCGGGAGATTTGTACGAGTCTACCCCTGTTCCTAACGGTTCCTCTTTAGGACTGAACTCTCAGACATTCCAGCGTATTATGGATGCACTCTCACCGCGCAAATATTCCTCGTCTTAGTCGATGTTAATTACTTTCAAGTCCGTCTTCTCACTACAGTAGAAACAAAATAGAATGAGACGACAACATCGTCAGTTGGATATTGAAACGTTTCTATGAACAAACAGACTTTGGGATTAGGGGGCGAGTTTAGTTTTCCAGCAACGAGATTCCAAATGGTTCAATGTTGAAGCATGTGGAAAAGTCACGACACTGAATGTTGATTTAATCTAAAACGAATCTAGCCTAACGTAATCAATTATATCCTAACCCAATTCAATTCAAATTATTTTCGTACTGATTTTTTCATTTTCTCTCGTTTTGAATGGACTGATTATGTTCAACAAGGAATCTTTTCCCTCCTGAAAAAAAATCGCCGTCAAGGAGTGATTTTCTGATAACTTGGTCCCATTCATGCTTGATAAAATTTTAAAATGAATGAATGATTATCCCAGGTGGTATTGTCTTGTATAGTCGACGTCTGTCAGTTTTACCATGGACGTTAGATATATTACCGAGATACTTTGTTTCTTATGGCATGATGAAACAGAGTTCCCATGCACACTTCAATGTCTCCTCCCCTATATATATGGAAGTAACAGTGCCACTGGTCACTGCTATTGCGGATGAAACGCTCTTAGTACACAATTATGAAAGCATGTCAACCTGCAATTTATAGACATCTGACCAGTTAGTCGCACAACAATCGCGCACAATTATTAGCGCTTGTACTGCCGGTGGCATCACTTGATGCTGAGGGGGTGAAAGAGTATGAACATAAAGTAGTAAGTTTCAGATTTTATTATGTGATTAAGTGACATTACTTGTAGTATATTCATCATTTTTGGTTTCACCACCAACTCCCCCCCCCTCTTTCCCATACTACCAACATGGAAAATACATCATAACCATAACCGACCTTTTGATTCAGTCATGGTAGAATCTGAAGTCAAATCGGGCGTGGGTTCGAATCCTGCATAATGCATTGATTTTTGTAATAATCATTTCATCCATCACCCGCTTATTTTTACCCCCCAAATAACCCAGCTGTTGATGAGATCGTTGAATAATCAATCATCGTTAGAAGTGTTACGACTGCGTTGAAGGCTGCTATGAGCTTTTGAGTTTCTTCGTGACACTCTGACGTGAGCTCATCATCATCATAGCTGCGCTGTTTTCATGTCATGCTGTTCAATTGTGACCGTGTGACGTGTCAACAGGCAACATCAAACACCTGGTTATACATTTACCTTTGGAATTCGACTTGTTTTATAGTCAAATTTCGACGAAAGTATTCCAGAGGTTTTGAAAAACTCGTAACCTATGTATATGATAATGTGTGTTTTGAACGCAATGTTTTTCAAGAGGAACACAAAGTTGCTGTTGGTTTGGCCTATTGGCTGATTTGCTTTTGTCATTCACAATTATTTTCAGAATAATTCAATAGATCATGAGATATATGCGAAGTGCTTAGTGATTACATTATGATTCACAAGAAAGTAAACAATGAGATGGTTCAATTCCTTAATTTTGTCAATGATAAGTTATTAAGGGCCTATTATAAAAGGTGTTCTGCCGCTCTTTTCCATCGATTTCTAAAACCCTGTAAATATGTTTTGTTTAATTGGTCCTTGAAACAATATTGACTCAAATGTGATTGTGAGAGTCAGAGGTAAAGTGGTATATGAGTTACTTTTTAAAATCATTATTCAAATTGGAATATTTGATACATCAGTAACAATTGTGATCCTTCTATAGTAAAAATGTGATCATTTTGGTTCAAGTGTTTGAAAGATCGATGGCTTGCGGTCTTCTTGTTCTGAAAATCATATTATTTCGGTTTAAATGTCTGAAACATCACTGCCGTGTGATCGTTTTGTACTTGTTTTCATACACGTAAAGTACGTACATATCAATGGTATAAGACTATAAGTCATATTCAATGTGTATCAATGAGAAATATCTGATTTCAAAACACAGAAGTACATTTTATTTTATAAAATATTTGTCAATTTTTTGTCCGTATGAAAAATCTCTCATGTGAGTGACCCACCACCTTCTCAAGGTTGATATTATTACCAGACATCAAAACCTAATTTCTACACCAAAATGACTTACATAACACATTATATCGATCCCGAGACTTTGGGGTCTCTCCTGAACATTTTCATTTCTGTAGGAAAGAGGTTTTGAAACTACATGTATAAGTTATATTGAATTTGTCTGTCTTTACTGCATTTTTTCAAAGCTGATCATACTGCTTGCACATCTGTTGGTTACAAAAATTATTTTTGCAACAGAATATTGAATGCAATAAAGTTTCATGAGGTTTTTAAATAATTCATATAATCAACTCCCACTCTTACCATACCTATTCAAATTTACCTCCATATGACGATCTGAAATTCGGCCTGTTGGCAATATTTAATTTTGATAACAATAACAAATGACAACAATTGCCTGATTCTAAACAAAATGTGTCACATAAATCGATTAGCCATAAGCTATTTAATGTCAAGAAATTAGTAAGTTTCACAATAACAATGTTCAACAAAAAAAAAACATCCAAACGGCAATCTACAATAATACATCATTCCAGTTACCATGTCTTGACCGATTTTTACAAATAAATTTCAATCACTTGATTCAAAAACAGATGGAAGCATCGTTACTTGATTGAATTACTTAATTACGTGGAAAAACTTTACTTAATTTCTCAAAATTATTCATCTTTAAGCTGATCATAGGCCTACTGTTTTCAAATTTCACATCAGTTGGTTACAAGAATTTATTTGTGCAGCAAAATATTTAATGCAATAAAGTTTCATAAGGTTTTTAGATAATTCATAATCATAACTCCCACATCTGATACCTGATTGATATTCAGCTCCATTTGTCGATCTGAACTTCAACCAGTCATCAGTATTCAATATTGATAACAAACATAGCAAATAATAACAATTGCCTAGTTCTAAGCAGAACTTGTTACATACATCGATTGGCTATACAAAAGATCGAGAGATTAGTAATTTTTACAATAGAAATGTTCAACAAAAAATATCTGAACAAAAATTTACCATAAATCATTCCAGTTACATGTCCTGACCGATTTTCACGAATAAATTTCAATCACTTGATTCAGAAGTGGATGAAAGCATCGTTACTTGATTTAGTTACTTAATTACATTAGATACACTCGACTTGATTCCTCAAAATCATTCATCTTTGGACTGAATACAATTTTATGGAACATATAATAGTTCATTGCTGTACCAACTCGTGAGATTATTTCTATTATTCAAAGTAATCGTAATTGAAGTATATATTTTTTTTAATAAATTCAAAAATTACATAGACATTTTGACCAATAAGTCTGGTTTGCCTCGCCTGGCCTACGTCAAACTTCAACCATTGCAACTTTTGCAACATTGCAAGTGCACTCAGCTAGCGGACCAATGGCCAGTCACAATCCACAATTCAAATGCAGACTTTTCGCGCTTCATATAGTGGTCGGAAGGTACACTACAGGGTGAAGTGGATAGAAAGGAGTGGTAATAAAGTAGAAGGGAATCAGTTTGGTTTTTACATTGCGTGACATCTCTTGATATCTACAGTATGTGCTAAATAATATCAACCAATTGAATCAGATTGCAAGGAGGAAATATATGTAAAACAAGTTTTCCTTTTCAAAGGTCCGCCACCCTCGGTAGCTCAGTCAGTTGAGGCACCGCTTCAGAAACTGAAGGCTCCGTCGGGCGTGGGTTCGAGTCCCGCCTAAGGTATGGGTTTTTGTAAACGCCCTTTCACTTAAAATCACCTCATAGTTTCATAATCCCCTGCTCATTCGTACTCCCGTATAACCTAGCTGTTTGTGGGGCCGTTTAGCAAACAATAATCGTCATCCAATGGTCCAGAAGATTTTTACCTGCCAAATGATCAATCAATTGTTAAAGTCAACGTACCGATAAATTAAGGTGTCACATTCTATTGTGAGGATTAGGAGTGATGCAATGATTCAAGTTGTGTTCTACTTCTATCTACTGCTTAATCAAACCATTTAAACCAAAATACCATGACAGCGGGCAGAAGTTCGAGACGAACTCATTCGTTCGCTTAGTCAATAAATCGCCGTTCAGTACGGGATTCTGAACAAAATTCTGTTTTGGCGTACACTTGGCTTATTTCGTGAGAAACAAATTGGAACATAAATTAAATTGATATTTTAGAAACTGTCGTCGTAAGAGTTGACGACGTAAGAGCCTGCACTCCTTGACGGACGCGTGTTGCCCCTTTCCGCATAATTACCACGCTGAATGACAGACTATCTGTCTGGTTGACCGCTGTTATAGATAGCCCATGCACTGCAGGCTCCACATATCGCAATTGGATTTAAAATGAGATGGTTATCTCATTTCTCTCAAAAGAATGAATCAGGAAAGTATTAACTGCATCATTATTGTTCATGCATGCTCGGACAGCCTGCAGCATGGAACAAGTACTCTACATTCCTCATTCCCAATAAAACATAGCTTAAACTAAAATTATAAAATAATGTTGAATCTATAAAAAGTGTTGTTTGTGTTTTCGCCCTCTAGCCAAAAGTCATTGGTCTTACTGAGATGTTTCATATGAGTGAGTATTATAAAGAGCAAGGAACTTGCCGTAGTTAATCGTACGTGTACACCCGTACTGCACCAGGGAGCTTCGTGCAGGTAGTGTAAGGCTGGGTGACAATGAACTCTTAGTACAGGCGTTCGGCCACTAAACAGCGCTTGCCCCTGATTGGTCATCACAAGTGTGAGGTAACTATGGTTACGGAAGGCATTAACAAGATGTTTAGTAAATAGAGACTCAGTTTCAAAGAAACACCAGAGACTACATTTACACGTGAAATACAACTCGGTCAACGAAACTTTTCTGTGATACTCAAGTGGCGTTATTATTATTTATTCTTTCAAAATAATTTTATAAAAATATTTCCTACACATATATAAATATTTTCAAGAAAAATGATTTCAGAAAATAATTAAATTCAAATAATGCAACAATACAATCGTCATGATTTTTGAATTTTGATAACAATGATGAAGAAACTTGGACGAATTACGATGAAAAAAATATACAATATTCAACTTCGTGTAGTATATTATAAGTGTGAAACCAGTGTGAGCCTTGTTTGACTGTATCTACCTCATACAATGTGTGCACCAAGTAGTAGTGACGAATGATTTTAGTGTACAATAGTGTATGAATAATTAATCAAAATGATGAGCTCAATCTCAGGTGGTCGAAGGAATCGTATAGCGACTTCGAATGGTATTTACCTACCAACGCCTTTCGCCACCCCACCCCTTCAACGACAGGTAAGGAGAACAATAAATCTATTTCTCTATTATAAAAAAATGAAGCCCTAAAAAGTGGTGCTGTTGGGTATTGTTATTGTTGGCACTCGACTTTCGCTTATTGGCTGGTTTTATTCTGTAAATCTTCTGAAACTATAACAGTTTTAACACTTTATAAATAGTGTAAATGCATCACTCACACGTGTCGCAAATCTTTCGATTACTTTGTTTATTTTTGTTCAACGTATTTTTTTTTCTCATCAATATGCAATTTTCAGATGTTGGTTTTAAATTTCCACAAAATTTGAGGGGAAAATTTGTCAAATATATTCCTCTCCAGGAAAAAAAACTGGCGTACTTCAAGCTGTACTTCTGATATTCACAACATTTTCTGATAAAGCATAATGTAGAAATAAATGACTAATGAGAACTGCTACCAGTTGATACGAGGCATATTGATGCGTTTTAAATTACTTGTCCATTGGTATTCAAAGGATGATAAATGCAGATAGACTGCATATCCGCTATGAACTTGAACAATTTTGACACCTTTTTTCATAAAGAGATGGTTGGCTCATTGTATGAACGAGAAAGAGAGATACACAACAGTTGAAAAATAGAAATAAAAATCCTTGAGATTCATCAATTCGAGGTTCAAGGCGAGAGGAGGCAATCTTGACTCTCTCGCAAATTGCTCATAGAAAATTATCTTCAAACTCCAGAAAAGATAATAATATACCTATCGTATAAAACAATTGCAATACAATTTATGCCATAAGCGCAATAAATATATGCCGGAGGTTTGCAAGGCGATAACTTGCTATTAAAAAAATATACATATCAAAATAAAGCGATGGGTGAATATCGATTAATTTCTTAATATTCACAAGTTATTCGATTAACATCTTGTTATTATCAATGAACTGCATTAGCCCGTGTCAGAGTCAAAATGACGACGACGCTTTGAAAGAAAATTGTCTTGCCATTCGAACAGATCGACTATAATTGGATTGAATTCATGTTGTGTGTGTTTTTTCTGCTAGTTAAAAGTTAATCATCTGCTAACTTGTAATCTTCCTCGATTACCAGTGGTTTTACTTACTTCATTAACTTATTATTATTCAATATAACTTTTATAACGGATGCTTCGTTCTATAGACGGAAGATATACCACCAAGACCCTCTATTATTATGACATATGACACTCAGAACGAAACTGGATTCTCCAGGCACCTTCCAGGCCCCTCAACTACGTCTGGTATTGCAAATGCGGACTGTGGGGTGCCCGATAGCAGCACAATCCAACACGCTTGTAGCGGGGAGCCCGAAGATCGTATACAGGAATGAAGTATATTCGGTTGTGTGACAAAGGCTTGGGTGTCAAATCCTAACTGAACCTTGACCACATTTTACAACCATCATTTCCTCAGTACCCTCAAGTCCATATCACACAGCGGACTATACTTTATTCCAGTGTACGCTCGTCAGTGTATCCCTTCCAGCACATCCTAACGGTCGGAAGGTGTATTACAGGAGGGTAATACAAAGTTTGGGGTTAGAAGGGAGTGGAGATGAGAAGTGCGGGTAAAACTAGGGAACAGCTGTATTTTAAATCTTCAACAGTTTTAGGTACATGTCTTGAAATAAGTATATTGTCTTCGATGTAACGGACATGAGAATAACACCTGGCTCCAAGTGTTTATTCATGGCATTCATGGCAATTCTTGAATTCACCTGAAAATAATCAATTGGATAACATCCATTATCATTCACCTTCATTTGTAGTTATTTGTAATTTACACATATTTTAACGAAAATGATTCACTCGTCATATAGGCTCGAATATTGTGAGAAATTTTGATATCTAGTGATATAATGGATTCAACATAGATCCTTAACATATAAGTCTCAACTTCAAAAGAAAATCACGTGTTCTTTTCAAGTAAGAAGAGAAAAACAAAGATAATTGATAAACATTGAATAAAAGCCATATATATATATATATATATATATATATATATATATATATATATATATATATATATATATATATATATATATGCCACCCTCGGTAGCTCGGTCAGCTGAGGCACCGCTTCAGGAACTGAAGTCACCGTTGGGCGTGGGTTCCAGTCCCGTATAAGGCATGGGTTTTTGTAAACGTCCTTTCACTTATCATCACAGTTTCCTAATCAACAGCTCATTCGTACCCCCGTATAACCTAGCTGATAGTGGAGTCGTTAAGCAAACAATAATCATCATATATGTATATATATATATATATATATATATATATATATATATATATATATATATATATATATATATATATAAATATATATATATATATATATATATATATATATATATATATTCATATATATATATATATATATATATATATATATATATATATATATATATATATATATATATATATATTATGAAGGCTTGTGATATTGAGTCACAGTACACTACCGTTTCTCATGTGGCTTTGAACTGCTTGCATACTTAAATGAGTATATCAATTCGAATCTGCCGTTATGCCGTTCATTCCTATAGCCAAGGCATGCAAACATCATGATTGATACAATCTAAATCACTTGCTATCATACCTAAAAACAGTTCAACCAATTTACTTGGTGAGAAACCGAAAGTTTATTGTTTGAAAGCTCTCGATCTTCGTCGTTTCCAAATTGATAGAAAATGTAACTTTTTCGTGATTTTTCTTTACTTTTTCCCGCCTTTTTGAAGATATGTATTAAAGAAAGTGGGAAAAATATACTTGAAAAACTCACGACCCATTTTGGAATATGAAGTGTATGCCACCCGTTTGACATCAGCAATTACATCATAGGACCTATACGCATGGCTGCCTATGACAACCTTTATGATACACTTTTTCTTCATTTTGGGTTCAACGACGCACTAGAATGATAAGTAAAATCTATTGGGTTGATCGTACAGAATCAGATCATTCATTCATTGTATTTATTCATACAAATCAGTTATTTTCTATGCGAATCTATTGTATGGCAAAAAGATTTAGAATCGCTTCTCTAATAAGGTGGTAGCAGCATATGCGCTCGTCCTCTCGATCAAGATCACAGAATGGTTTTCAAGTAGAATGGTGATTAAATAGGGATTTGGATTAAAAAGCGATAAAACGTGAGATGTGTAGATTCGTTAATGGAGCTAGACAATAGAGTTGTAGCTCAATATTTGAAGGTTGAATATGATTTGACAGATATTAATATATTAATCTCAGCAACGACGTGAAAAAATGAGCTCCGTTCGTAAGTATTTGTTATGTTATTTTGTGTGTCCTTCTCAGTAGAAGCAATCTCATCTGTTACGCTTGAAATTTGAGTCAAATTGATGTTTTTTCTCTCTACGATCGTGAATGAGTGAATTTGAAAGTGCTAATTCTGAATAATTAAATTAAAGTTTCCTTGCGTGCTATGTTTTACACATGAATAAAAGTGAGGATATTTTATTCCAAAGTCACTCAGACAGTGGTGTGGTCCTGAGAAAGGTTATGGTATACGATGCGTATAAAAACGCTACCAGAGAGGGGGGGGGGGGGGACTTTTTGAAATTCACTTTTTTGAAATTTCACAAGGGGAAATCTTTGGTGGTAGCTATTAAGTAAACACAACTACACTAATTCAAATTTTAGTGTCAGAAACAGTATTTATTTTGACGTGGACTTTTACCTTCGATCCTTGTAAAAGATGTGTTGTATTCAAATGGATAGTTTTAAACTACTCCAGTGTATATCCAATAATTGGTCTATTTGTATAGAAGTACTAACTACATTTCTATTGCTTCTTCATTTCTGGTGTAGATGGCACATCATCATATACATTGTTCTGTAAGTTATTCATTACCTACAGCAACTTCAACACTTCCAACAAAATCCACACATCGCCAATGTTCACTACTGCCATCACTTGTTTCAAATTTCTTCACTGTGTCCTCACAAAGTGAGCAAATTTAGCTGCATCCGCGTCAGCATATATTCATTCACACTGACACATTAACCATTCATATATTGATAAATTTTCAACTGTAATATATTTTAGGAATTATTTAAAATTGATATTTATACGGCGTAAACCTGCAAGTGTGGGCCCACCCCTAATGTAAAGTTGATTTATACAAGCCTATAATAAAATGAGTTAGTTCACGCCGTAGATCCGCGTATAAATCCCCGACTACACCACTAGTCACCTATCAATTGCTATTACGAACATAGATGATTTTGTCTTACAATTTAGTTATTCGGAATGAATTTCTGAATGAATTATTTTTTTGAAATAATCAGCCCATATCCAGCCATAATCTTGACTTTTTTCTGTTTCTCTTGTTTGTGGCTCAAAAAATCTCTCATTAGGAGGTATAAACACATGATCTGAGAGCACATATCAATATCATTCGCTCCAATTTCCATTCAATAGTGTGAAATGTGTGAATATTTGTTAGAATGTCATAGAAAATCTAAATCTTTCCTTTATTTTCACAAGATTTCAGAATATTCAGGCCACTAACACATTCTCAACAGTTTAGTCCCAATAATTGATCGTCTCAGAGCATAAAAGTAAGTTGAGGGCAACAGTCAGGCACTGCCCTCCAACGGACCTCAAAGTTCCTTGTGGGCCCCCTTAGGGTCATAGTGGTCCTTTCTTATGGGGTGACAGTGATTCGAGTCACTAACTAATCATGTATTGTACAATCTCGGTCATATGGAGTAGGCGTTTTAACATCAAGTTACCTGCAGTTCCCGTACCAAAATATAATTTTTGTGGGGTGTTGTGAGCGACAAATTACAAATTATGTTTACAAAATTTGGAGAAAGAGTGGCAAGGTGTCTGTGTGCGGGGAGGGGTAACCTCCCATTCCCCCATCAATGTGATCACTGCTTAGGGCGAATAACTAAAAGGGAAATGTACGGAAATATTTGAGTACGAAGAATGAGCATCTTCTTTAGGGCAAGTTATTAAGTCTGTTTGCTCTCTATTTGCTCTCTGTTCTCCAGCGATGTTTCCGGGCCTAAGAGCGCCTACATACTAATTTTGTTGGCTAGGTACGCCTAGATACATTTACAAATACAAGTTATTTATTACATAATCTATAGGTATGCAATTCTTTCGGATGAAACATACTAGAAAACATATGATTCACAATTGAACAGCAATTCGAACATTGAATAATTGTATGATTCGTGTGTGGATTAGAATGATGTATAACTTATATTGCGTGTATTATTTAGGGTTAGAAATTTTCCACCCTCCATGTTTTTTTAGGAAGGGCTCTACCTTAACACCCCCCGTTTTTAGGGGTTTCTACCATCTTCTAACATTTCGGAACCATTGGTGCTATTGTTCGTAAATTCACCACTACTGGTATCGACTTCCATTTACAAGTGATAATGTCATCATTATATTTTGCTATATACTGATTCCGTCATGGACGAAAATAAGTCGTTATGGCCGTAAGATTATTGGCTGGCAGAAAACCTGATCACATGCTATTATAGCCGATGGAGGAACACTCTTCCATGATGCCAGCAGTCGGCTCCCATTACCATTGTTTCATTTCCACTTGCCATAAGGCTACCGAAGACCTGTAAGAATCACTATGTACTGAACCAGTGAGATGGAAGTATTAAAATAATTACAATTGCACATTAGTGATGGATTATTGATTTTTTTACAATTGTGTGATCAGAATTAATGCAATGGATAGCTGTGATTTTGATTCGATCAACTGACACGTACAGACTGAAAACAACTTGTACGTGGGTTCGGTTTGACATGACATTCGTAAAAATCATTCGTGACCACCCGCTCATTCGACCTAGCTTTAGTTTTTGGTGGGTTCCTTCAGCAAATAATAACCACTTTTATATACAAACTAATTAAAATCAAGCCACTATACTTCACTTCTTTTTGCGATAATTCTTTATACGGTTTTTCTAGATAAAAAATAAAACAAGTTAATGAATAAAGAAACACATGGTATATGAGTAGAACTGGCGGCGATTTGTTGACGAGAAAGAGAGCGAGAGAACGAGAGAGAGAGAGAGAGAGAGAGCATGTGAAGAAGATTCAGGTTCAATCCGCGGTAAGGCTCAACACACCTCAAGGTCTCGCTCAAAAGAATAGCGACCTTGCGCCGACTTATTATTGCAATCAGCGAATGGGCATGAGATTATGATGGTGTATATAGCCAGGTATAAGATACGAGAGAACCTGGCTGGCCTAAACAATGGTACTGTCCCCCCTCCTCCCCAACGTTATACCGTCCCATCATTATTATCATTCATAATGATCATCATCACCTTCATCATCATTCTGTCAGCCATCCAGTCGGCCGCCGACTCCACTGCATGGCCAGCTAACTCTTATGATGCAATGCTGAATACCATTGTTCAACTAATTCGGACAATCTTGTGGAGGGTAGAGAGAATCTGTTCGTGAGAACAAAACTTGTCAATGATTGGAAAACACTAGAAGTGGGACCAGGGCGCAGCAGGGTGATCCCCTAACTTATTTCATAGTTACAAGTAATATTAATTAGATGTTATAATTTTACTTTACGATAAGAAAAAATCTGAATCTACTGATGAGAATAATAAGATGTCTAGCAATTTGCATAGGCATATTATTTGAAAATAAGACGGGCCCTACTTGATCACGAGTGGTTTTGTTAGACTCGCAAGAGTTGTATATAAATATCTGAACAAATTTTGAACTAAAATAGAGAAAAAACGAGACCAAATTGAAATAAAATCTATATATGTATATATATATATATATATATATATATATATATATATATATATATATATATATATATATATATATATATATATATATATGTTATATATACTTATATATATATATATATATATATATATATATATATATATATATATATATATATATATATATCAATTGTTGTAGACTCAAAATCGATTGCGTACTATCATAATCTATCACTTGTTAGTCTCAAAATCAATTGTATACAATCAAACTTGACATCAAATTGTTAGTATCAAACGTCCCTTTGAAATAAGACTATACTACAACGTGGGTCTATATATGTGAAACTTGTGAAATATACTCTGAAAACGCGCTATATCGAAAATTGACCTGCGGAGCTATGTGACCCCCCCCCCCCCAATTTGATATTCTGAAATTTCGAGTGCCCTGGTACTTCGTTTTTAGGGGCGCGGCCCCGATGAATACTTGCGAAAAAAAAATGTCAAAAATAGCTCAATCGATGAAATGTACTCAATAAAAGTAGGCCTACTAGAAATAATAATGTTGACGTTGTACTGTTCTATTGTATCATTATTGTTCAAATTATGTGACGGTAACCAAAATGGATTCACGTTGATTGTAAGCGAGAACGGTTCATTGGAAATAACAGAATAGTTTGAAAACATGAAATCGAGAGTTTACTGATGTAAAAATGTGTATGAAGAGAATTTATATTTCATGGGATATTATAGAAATCGATTATTTAATAAATAAATATATGCTTCCCGCAAATGTTCTCAAAACGGTACAGGTGTATTCTGGGTTGTTCCGAACTTTGGTCTGGAATACGAATGTTGGCACAAACTTCCATGTTGATCAATAAAATCATCTGATCGGTGATGTGTTGTGTGTATAAAAAAAATACCATTTTTTTTTGTAGAACTTACCTAAGAGATCAAAATCTTTCTCACGATTATGATTGTAAATATGATATGATTATGAATTATAATTTTATATAATGAACAATTTCTCATTTTTGCAAGAAGTCTATATAAATGTGCCTGTGGCGAAATGTACTCATTCTACTCTGAAACCCCAAACAGGTGAAGATAAAACGCTCAATAGATTGATGACGAACAAATAAACAATGATGTATGCATACAAAAATATAAATTATTCCAATCTTCACCGTTAAGAGTGTGTGGGAATCGATCGAGCAAAATATCGATTTTCTGGTGATGGCGTTTGAACTGTATTAGATATCAACTATTTTTTTCTTTAATAACATTGAAGCTTGGTGCAAAATCATTGTTCCCAATTGAGGCTATGTATGAAAGATAGGATCGTTTGGACGGGGCACCACAAGGGCGATCTTACCACATCATAAAATTATGATACGGAAAAAACACAGATAATTTGAATACCTTCAGAAAGATGTGAAATGAAATTATTATCTCCAGATTCTAGCACTATCACAGGTATACAGCTGGAAAATGTTTTTTTTTGTTGTATCCATGTGAAAATTATGCGATATATGTTCAATATTTTTTCTTTATACCGTCGTGAAGGTATTAAAAATACCTGTTTCCCCGCATTAATTTTAATATCTCATACCGTTCGAAAGCTATCAGTCACCAAATCACTGATATTTCACTAAGTCGCCTCTCATGCACTCTTAAAAGTGAATATAGGGAACCTCCGGCATTCTATAAACACCGGTTTGGATAATGTTTAACTAATGGATCTGGGAGTTCCCCTGAATAGAAGACTACGTATGTTTGTATGCTTGCTATCTCTGAACAACTCTGTCGAATCAACACCTAGCTGTATAGTAATGTCATTATTTTATATTTGGTCACTCAGAATATAAATACTAGGACAACGCAATACATGCACCGTGTTATTAAGTGAGAACTTTATTACCTGTGAGCGAACATTAGAAAACCGTTCACAAAGTTTCTATGGATGCTTCAGCCATTTCCGCAACCAGTCAAACATGAAACATATTTCATCAACAACATATTTATTCAACGAAACAAATGCGGTGTGGGATAAATATTTGTTCGAAATATAAACTTGATGAATCTACTTCACCTTGATTGCCGTTGTTGTCCGTACATATTTCAAAACCAATATTTCGGGTGGATTAAAATACCATCCACAATGCATCATTTATGTTATTCTCACGGGTATTTTCGAAATCACTATTATCATTTACTATAAATTCCCCTGACCTGATCGTAATACAAAACTATACAGTTCAAAAGTAGAAGATCATAAATGCCAAAATTCAAAAGTTGTGACAAGTTTCGTGTAGCTCGATTTTAGATCGCAAACTGTGCAGTGAGCACAAAAAAACAAACAGAAAAACCCGATTGGAATAGAATAAAAGTTTTCTCTTGCGCTCATCCACGTATGCTTCTACATTATTTCAATTTTATATACAAAAAATGCTCATGAAGTTTTTCTTACAGATTTAGGATAGATCACATTGGGATACTAGGCCACGAATAGGCATTTATCAAAATTCAAACAATGTTCATAAAGAAATAACAAATGAAGATAGTGAAATAACTCAATAGTTCTAACACTCTGATAATTTCGTATGCCTATACAAAATTTCGTGTTTGGTTTGTCGATGAAAGAAACCGTTTTGCCTGTGCAGACAGTTTCAATATCAATATGAGAAAGCGTGATACGACTGGAATGGAGATCTTCACTTATGTTCATCTCTTTCTTATCTTGTGATTGCGGTCACATAAATTGATTCAAATTTAAATAAAATCTATATATTTGGATATATATATATATATATATATATATATATATATATATATATATATATATATATATATATATATATATATTTATATCTATATCTATATATATATATGTATATATATATGTATATATATATATATATATATATATATATATATATATAAATATATATATATATATATATATATATATATATATATATATATATATATATATAAATATATATATATACATATATATTTATATATATATATATATATATATATATATATATATATATATATACATATATATATATATATATATATATATATATATATATATATATATATATACATATATATATATATATATATATATATATATATATATATATATATATATATATATATATATATATATATAAGGGTGGCACTGCTGTAGCGCGTTCGATTTTGGATCCGAAGGTCGCCAGTTCGAATCTCGCTGTAGTCATACTTTTTGGTTCACATGAAATATTGTTTGTGATAACATTCTAGTAGGCCTACCCTGCTTTGTTTTCTGAAATACTAAATTAAAGCAAAATTAATAATGCCTCTAGAGTTACTATTTTAGGGGATTGGTTAGGGTGTGGAAGAGCTATGGTTACGATAATACTTGAGCTAGATTTTTTCATTTTATTGAATGCTTTCTTCTTGTATTGTGCTTAGATTTAGTTGAAGATGGTTCATTTTACATTTTCTTAAAAGAAAAAGTTATATTCACTTTTTTGTGTGGGGAGGGGGGGGGGAGAAATAATTGAAGCGTGTTTAGCTGTTGCGTTGGGTCCTACACGGAATTGTCAAGTAGCGTCCCGTGCAGCTGTTGTAGAGATAGGTCTAAAACAAAGTCGCACGGTACGCCCACAACTTGGAAGGTCTTTCGGATACCTCTCCGACCTTCATGATCCTTCTGACTACGCCACTGTTGAGGAGGCGAGTGCTATAAACTATGAATTACAGTGAATCCATGCTAGAGGTCATGTGTAACTTGTAGCCACGTAATATGAAGACTCCGAACGACCGTTCCCGCTGTCCTACATCACTAGCGCAAGGTGGTTCAAGCCTTCATCTCTCGTGTGTCACTTTTATCCATTAGAGATGAAGGTTCCGATCGACCGTCCTCCCTATTCCACATCACTAGTGCACGGGTGGTTCGCGCTTTCATCTCATTTCAATACAACTCTATACAACTATACAAACCACTAGGTGCTTATTAGATACATTATTTATATCTATAGTAATATTTCCTTCACAACTGATGATGATAATTAGTATTATATAATCGTCATCTAATGACAGATAATAGATGTCACATGGACAAATATTACTTAATATACCTCTGCAATAACTCACGGCACCAAAACATGAAATTTAACTCCGGATTATAATTTTATTGTTGAATTTTCTGTGTACGTTCTTTAAACATTTTCAATGTGTGAAAATTCAAAATATAATACTTGGGCCTGAAGTAGGCCTACAATTTACTGCAATTCTACCGAATGCTTCATGTGGTTCGGGAGGTGAGGGACATATGTATCGAACCTTGGTTCGATCCCCCACCGTCCAACTTTACAGGGGATTTTCGTGGTTTTCCCAAGTAGTCTCGGCTGATGCCAGAAAGGTTCCTACAATATAGGTCCCTACCGCTATCTCACCACTATCATTCTCATTACCTCAGACCTCAGATATCTTCGTATCATCATCCCATCATCTCATTACCCATTAATCCGACGCCAATAGTTCTTATTACAGTATGTCGTTAAACCCAACATAAATAAGCAATACAAATATAATATAGTTACTATACTAATCGTGGAAGATGATAACTGTCGAAAATGACCATTTTTTATATATATATATATATATATATATATATATATATATATATATATATATATATATATATATATATTTATTTATATATATATATATATATATATATATATATATATATATATATATATATATGCATATAAGTTATATATATTTATTTTGTATACCATAATGTGCGTATTTATTCCATTGCCATTTTGTTGGTTAAAAAAATAAATGAAGGAACTAGTTCTAACTTCTGTGAATCGATTCAAAATAGAACTAGATATCGATTCAGTTTCTCAAAAAAAATAACTCAAAAGTTACCCAAAAAATCAAGTTATTTTATATAGCTAGTCTGAAGGTTCCCGACGCGGAGTTTTTTGTTTGAAATTGTAGAGTATTTTCATGGGTTTCAAAATTATACAAAACAAAAGATTTTGACAGTGTTTCATGTTGAAACAGTAATGCATCATAGCCAATTCGATAATTATTCGATCATTATTGATAAAACACTACCATATCACAAATGGTTGGCATAATATTTGGATAATCTTGTCACGAGGACTAGTAGGGTCAAGATGGAATACTGAAGTGCCATAGGCCTCGACTTGTGTTTACACAAATCTCCCTATACACATCTTGAAAATAATCTAATACTGATTAGCTATTGGTAATGTCACCAGGTAGTGATGGTTTCTTGGAATGCATTTGCTGGGTAAGCAGTTTGACTGTCATAATTGTCATTTTTCTCCCACCCCTCACACTTTCGCTCGGTTGATTTGAGCCATGAACTACTGAAACGTAAGAAAAGATCGTATGGTGGGTACATAGCAGATAGGGAAATACGGTGGAATACGTCTGGAAATAATGGCGATCGTTTCCACTTTGTGTTATGCAGTCTTGAACAAGGGGTTAACAACTTCTGAAATCCTGTGTACACTTGTCATGAAATCTTCATGAAATCTTTCTGAAATCCCTTGAAATCTTCTTGAAATCCCGTGGAATCTCCCTGAAATCCTTTGAAATCCGAAATCAGGCATACACCAACCAAATTTACTAGTTGTTTTCCCCTCGGTCTTGATAAGTACAAACTGTAGAAGGAACTTCAAATAGAGCTGTTGAAAAGGAACTTTAAAATGAGAGTAAATATCTTTCCTCGTTACCGAAAAAAAGTAAAGTGATTCCGTTAAAAGTCACTGTTTCCCTGTTTGATAAAAGGAACCCATTGAAGTTTCGGAAAAAGGAACGCGTTGCTATCGTTAAGTTAAATTCCTACCCAGCACTGACATTAAGTATTTGACTTGAAGAGTTCTGTCTTTAGAATCAATTGATCAACGATAAAAGATTGATCATAATTACTGTTTATATAATCTAAGAATATAGATCGGACCTAGGTGGATCACCGCAAAATAAATCTTTAAAAAGATTTTTCGTGGTTTCCCTCTGTGAACTAAAGGTAATACCGGAATGGTTCGCACAATATAGACCACGACCACTTCATTTCCTCCCCTTTTCCTAAGAAGATTTTTCCTCATCATTCCAACATCTTATTAATCGCATGTATAAGATACATTTAGGTAATCATCTCAGTGTGTCGTTGAGCGTTCCAATCTCCATAGAGCAAAAAGTTCACTCCTTAGTATTTTGTTTCATATATATTGTTTTTCAACGATGCACTGTACTGATGACTACGATCTGTTGGCGTCGGTGAATGATATATGAGATGATGGAATGATGAGATGAAAGGGAATTTTATTAGGTGCTCGTTGGATAGTGAGTTGGAGTCGGCCGTGGCTTGTTGTTAAGGAGCCATTCCAGTATTGACCTGAACGACAGAGGAAAACCACTAAAACCCCCTGCCAGGATAGTCAACCATGGCGAGAATCGGACCCCGGCCTCTTGAATGACGGTTCAGTGGGCTATCAACTCGTCTACTCGTCTCAGTGCCACAGGCCGCCAGGGTAATTTCACTGACTTAATAAGATCATGAAACTCAAATAGTACAAGATAAAAATTAACAAGTACATCATTAGATGCAGACAATATTTGTAGAAAATAATATTGACTCAAATTTTATGATAACAAAGGTGGAAAGATCACTGCATGGTATAGGCCTATATGTTGTGAAGCGACCGAAGTCGTCAGCAACAAAAGTCTGTAAATATCTGAGGATGAATGTTCTGGCCTAATGGAAAAAATTAATTGAAAAATGAAAATTATAAATTATCAATACAAATTAACATTAATTTTTAATTGACTTACGAGGGCTGGCTGCCTTGCGGGACACGAACAGACGCCCGACTTTATTTCAGGTTTTAAAGCAGAACCTCAGTTGACTGAACAACGGGAGGCGACTCTAACATGAAAAACAATGGCAGTGATACACGGTCAATGCAGTGATAGTATGAATGGTCACTGGTAATTACTTTCGACTTGAAGTAGTTTTTCATGAAATCAAGAAAGGTAATCAAACAATACGATTCGGAAAGTTGTTATGGTAATGGTGATTAAAACACTGTTTTTTACATTGGTAGTGGCAAAGGCACTTGAATGTGCGGATTGAAAGGGAAATGGCATGCAGTGATGGTCCTTGAACTTGAAAGCAATAATTGGGTGAGCAATGGAATAGCAAAGACTTCCATCCTACTCTTACGCAACTTTGTCTGTAATTTTTCTTTTTGTATGAATGTTTGTTTGTACGCATCACTGCACAGAACGCACGGGTTAACTGATATACGGTACCGGATACATGAAGTTTTTCTACAAATGCAAACTTATCCAATATAGAACAGTATACTTTTGGGGCCGAATTAGATTACTTGTGAAAAAAATTACGGAATGTTAAAAAAAAAACAGTAATAGGCCTACAAGGCTGGTTAGTAGAATTTGGTTTACAAAATATCTTCAAAAATTAACCATGGCGCTGTGATTCATGGTTTTTTGTAGTTGACAGTTTTCAAATCAAGATTCGTGAAGATATCGAGTACGCCAGCTCTCATACAAGTCAAGAAAGGTGTGACGAATATTCGAGTATATTTTATTCATATAAACATCTCGTTTATCTTACAGTGCATATACGCTGCGATTGCGTACAGTTTATTTCATGTATTTGTTTACGAACCAAATGTATCTCGCTCTAGAGTCGGTAGCCAGTATAAGTGTATAGGCAATGCGGTAACAATAATGTATTCAATTCAATGACATTTCGCAATATTTTCTATTTTCAAATGACTGAAAGAATTGATGGATACGCCATCCTCCGTAGCTCAGTCTATTAAGGCACCGCTTCAGAAACTGAATTTATTGTTGGGAGTGGGTTCGAGTCCCACATAAGTAATGGTCTTTTGTGAACTTCCGTCCACTCATCATCACATCATAGTTTCATCATTACATGCTCATTCGTACCTCCAAATAACCTATAGCGTTGGTGGGGAAGTCGATTTTGGAAAACAAGAAAAACATCATTTACTGATAAAGTAATGCATTTACAACCTTACAATACAAATAAATACAATACAAATTACAATACAATATTTACAATACAAAGTCACAACTTTGATTTCAATGTGATATGTGAATCAATTCTATTGAGACGGGTAGATGAGCTAGTAGCCGGCGGCTGACGAAGTATCATTATTTAAGGAGAACCGGTTTTGATTCCCACACAAGTCGATCATCACTACAAATAAACTTTTCTACGGTTTTCCTCTGTCCTCAAAGTGAATCCTGGAATGATTGGTTTCCACTGTCCAAAACCAACAACTAATTTCATGTGATCTTCCCATCTAATTCATCATTCACCGACGTCAATAGATTTTGGCTATCTTAATACACTTACAGTGTGACATTCAACCCAATATAAAAGATTCAAGTTATTCCTTTGAGGGTTGCAAATTCTATGAATTCACTAACAAAATAAAATGACAGAATCAATTTTCTATACAAGCTATTGCACGAGTGTGATATCTAAGTGGGTTAGATCTGCGTATATCCACACAACAAATTACAAATACGGTAGTCAGTCAGTTGAACCTTGTATAGCCACCTAACCTGTGAAGCGCATCGAAAAAAAAATATATAAAAAAGCGAAACCCATAAGCCAGCAATAGGTAATCTTCATCTAATATAGCATGCTATACGCGAGGGACTGCATGAACAAGCAGTAGGTCGTTCACTCCTAATACTGCTATATTCCAGGCGAATATCTAGCAGGCACTATAGCCATGCTAGTCTCGGCTAATAACCACCCATCTCACGAACTAACCAAACTACTTCTTTTTATCAACATAATCATAGGCACTTGACAAAGACAGAGAGGTCACCCTTCATTCTTCCGAATTCAATAATCGACAAAATAATAATACCATTGTTAGTAAACCACGTTTTGTAGTTGGCGTATGCAGAAAAGCATTGAAGTATCCGTAACTGTTATTTCCTCATACAACCTGTCAACTTTTCAAACTTACGACCTGATGAAAGTGAAAATTATTCAATCTAGTTAATCAAGTTGATCAATTTAACAGGGCAAATGTTGAATTATTGTGAGAATTATATGCGTGTTTTGGTGTAATGATTTTGGTATTGACGATAATACAACTAACATATTTTTTCGATGGAAATCGGTTATTCAGGTGGAGCCTACATAATTGATGTGATATGGTAAATTTTCCTATGAATGGTTCCCATATCAAAATTACAAGATATCTATTTTATATTGTATCCATTGGAATGTGCAATCAGAATATCTCTTCTTTTTGAATTTACCGATGGTAAATAATAAGCACTCGAACGTCATTCAACATGCACCTACATATTATGCGTAAAAAATATTGCGCGTTATAAGACTGGAAATCAATCCAATCACCTTGATTTTACTTCAATTTTGTCCTTACATTTGAAAATTTGAATATTTTCGGATGAAAATATTTTATTCCGGCGATGGATCCAAAAGCATCTGTTACAAAAAATATTTCCACATTTCTGCACAGTAATTATACTTCTCTTCACGTGCTTCCGAAAACTTGAAGAGCATCATGACTGGGTATAGTAGAGGTAAAAGTGCGATTTTACCTATAACATTTTTAGAAAAACTAGGTTATTTGCTAACTAATATATTAAATTTGACATAACTTCCTCATGCATACATATAACTGCGTTCCAGTGTCGAAAACCAGTGTAACAAGTTTGACTTTATAATGAAAAATATACGTAATTTTCAACACTTTTTCCAGGTCCGACGAGGATGAATGTTCGAGTGAGTATTAGAGTTTTCCGTCTGAAGCAGAATGAATTCAAATTTTCCTCCATCGTGACAAGCAAATTTTATGCCGGTTAAAACTTGAAAGCAAATAGCAAATGGTCAGATTAAAAAAAAACAATTGATACATCTCACGTCAAACATTTTCAGAAAGTCCACCCTCTCAAATGTGGACTTTTCTTTGCAAATTAAATGGATAGAAAAATGAATGTGAAATTAGCGATCATCGTTAACAAAGTATTTATCAAATTAGGTGGAGGAAGCTGCTCTATACTTGCACCTACCCAAGACGATCTTCGAAAACACGTAATTAGAAGTAGTTATCAGGCAGCAATGTGAGAATATTCTTTGCAACCGATGCAGTTAATTTTTCCGCAGGATATGTATGGATGAAAAATCATCAAGATCAACTGAGTGGATTCTCTCCCATAGCTATAGAAGCAAATGCAAAGCAAATGTTTAGCTCCTTTACATACGTTTGTGAAACATCTAAGTCTCACGTAAAAAATGTTGCGACTTGAGGTCTTTTGAAGATGTGAAATTGTGAATTCAAAAAGTATTCTATTAGGAGAAGACAATGACTCGAGGACGTTTAGATGGGTGCAATTACAAATGCTCAGAGATATAATCGAACCAAAGGATTATAATTTCTAGAGTGGAATTTAATACTTCACTTCAATAGGCACGCCTTACATCCTGAAAGAAAACATGTATTACGAATGGATCCGTGCAGTCTTTTTTTCTATGCAACGAATTTCCGAAACAGGCGCAGGCGTTGCAACGAGACTTTTCACAAGTTATTTCAAAAAGAAAGTAATTTCAAATCATTTCCAAACTTTTTTCCGAATTGAGCAATTATCAGATTTTGAGGCGTCGCGACACCATGCTCCGCAACGATTCTAAAAACGTGCGATACGGTTCAAGTTTCCTTGGATAATGAAGATTGACAAATTTATGGTTCGTATTCTTCAATGTCCGTCTAAAATTCAGGGTAATCCAAACTAAGACGTAATAGGCAAAAACTGACATGCTTGGCTATTTTTTCATGAATCAGAGTATTAAAAACTGAAAAACGCGATTTTTCGAACACTTTATGTCGAAAATATCGTTTATATCATTCAACAAGTCATTTACCTGTTTCATCCACGATTTTTGTCCATATAATTCATGCAGATGCATGTAAATGTAAAATATCGCAATTGTCATATTTTGAGGCGTCCGCATCGATTTTGAAAAAATATCATGCCATGTCAGTTTCTTTGAGTTATGAGGAACCCAAAAATGTATGTTACGTGTATCCCCCAATGCCCTTATAGATGCCAGCGTTATCCAAATTAAGGCGTAATACACAAAAACTCACAAGATTGATATATTTCATCATAAAACAGAGTATCAAAAACGAAGAATGATTTTTTTCTTTTCACAATAATCATATAATTTTTGCATTCTTAAACAGCTCATTTCATGAATTCACTTCCGCTATATAGAAAGTTCTTGTGATTTTTATGATTGCTGATGCAAATGCAAAATTGTGCAATCATTAGAGTCAGACTTTGAGCGTCGCGACGCTATATTCCGCACCGATTTTGACAATAAAGTTTCTTGGCAATCCGGTTTCCTCGGTTTATAGAATCCAACGAAATATATGGTACGTTCTTTCACCGTAAGTGAGCCGTGCCAACCCTCCGACTCAAGGTCTGTTATCTCTGAAGTCGATCGCAAGTGCGATGCTCGCTGGGCTGGATGAAACTCACGAGGTAATTAACGTCCGATTACGATCGGAACGCGTGCCAAAACCGGAAGAGAGCATAACGAGTGAGCACCAAACCATGGCAGTTCGACCTCCAAAATGCATAGATAGCACCCATTCATTTAACAGCCAGCGAGACATACAAGGAAGTAGAAGCTATATCCAGTATACAGATATAAATATAAGCAATTAAAGTGTTTCCATCGTTTGGTCAGCAGTCAAAGAGTAATTATGAGAATAATTTAATATTGGGGAAGTTCAAGTCGAGCTTTATTGAACAAGTATACATTCTTTCATAGAAATTGCACCTTGAATATTGTTAAATATTTTCCTCGCCGAAGTTACAGCATTTAGAAGAAATATTAAGTTGTTATTTCTCATCATTTCGGTGAAAATAGATCGAGCTTTTTTCAACCCGAAATAGAGTAATTAGAAATGAGAGTGGGTAACTATATTCATTCTGGCATTGTTCTATTGATACTATCTGCGTTTACAATAAAACCAGCTCCTTATTGAATGTCATTACTTTAGTATAAATTAATTGTTTGGTCATTTATATTTAAAAAATTACATTAGAAGGTTGCAAGTTGAATGATATAGGGAAATATCCAATATTTGAATTGATAGGCTTATCGAAATTTAGTCTGTTGAGCCTATCCACTGTTTCGATGCTATTATCAAGCACATCAAAACCATATAATCCACTGACAAAGGTTCATCATTCTTTGATTACCATGAGATTATGATGGAGAGACTCGAACATTGTTGGGGGAAAAAGTTGAATTCTTGAGAGATATAAAAGCGACATAACATTTGTGTGCGTATGAATTGTACTCGGAATCTAAACACATCGTTTCTGAAATCTATACTTGATTTTCATAGAACTTACCAAGCATGCCCACCATTGTTTTTTTTCGGATATAAATATTTCCCACTTTTTACGCTTTGTTATGCTCATGGGCATTTCAAAAATTGCATTTATTAATCTACATTACGAAATTTATCCAGAACTATACAGCTCCAAGCTGCGATAGATATAGACTGTGCCTAGAAAAAGTTCCATGTGAAGTGGTGCACGCACAAGTAACAAATGAAGAAAACTCCGATTTGGACCGAATAAGAGTCTCCGGTTACGTGCATCGAAAAACGTCCATCTAGTATATTATCATGATTGAAAATTAAAAAAGCAATACTTCTGTCAAGAAGAATAAACTGAGATGATAAAGTAGGATAACACTTGACTAAAATCTCGTTTATTTTAGTGCAACGTTAAATCTGTTAGTGACCCTCAATATAGGCTTACATGGTATCTACAATTTAGGAAGAAGAAATTAAATTTTGCGGTAGTTATAATTGACTCTTTATTATTACTTCTGGACACACTAATTTCTGATCTAGTATATATACTAGATAATTAGAATTATTAGAATTTTGTGAACTGTTACCGTTCAATTGCTGCATTTGGTTTTACAATTCGGTACCAATTTTACCAGTTTCTTGCAAATTTATCCACACTAAAAACATTCAATGAACATGATAGATATAGAAAATTGATTTGAAAAAAAGTCAAACATATTTTTTATTAATCTAAAACGCGCGCTTTTCCAAATAAGATATCAAGTCCATATAGTGATAACGAGACGAAAAGCTATGCATACGATACGTTATTTTATATCAATTGGTTGTTGAATAAAATTGTATGGAATGATTGGCATTGATACTATCCGGGAGCAATCGTGAGCTGTAGTTATATATTGAATCATAGACTCACCACATTTACCACAGACAATCAAATTCTACGAAAGCGACAAAAAACATACCCTTTCTGTGAAGTGAACATAAAATAAAAAATAGGAAGCCTATTCACAATGGAATAAAAGTTCCCACAAGAGAATTTCACATGGTGTCAATAATCATAAAACGTTCACAATAAAATATACGAAATTAATGAATATATCATGAGATGCAAATAGTTATCGATAATGCTATAGAGTCAGATTTTATAATGGCACAGTGTTAAAAAGATACTTAGCTAAGATATATCATTACCTAATACGAATGTTCATTTTTATGTACCGACATTATTTCATAATAATATACTTACCTGAATGGTGTGTGGCAATTTCATTATGATAATTTATTTCCAGGTTAGTCACTTGGACAGTTCATTTACATATATATATATATATATATATATATATATATATATATATATATATATATATATATATATATATAAATTAAATATATATATATAAATTAAATATATATAGAATAAATATATATAATTAAATTGTATTGCCACTGAGAAGTAGGCCTACTATATGTTGGCACGTCATCATGATATTGATGACACAAAACATTCTTATTTTAGGAAGTCTTCATTGTGTTTTGTGTGCTCTAAACAAATCAAACGACTTGACCGATTGACAAAAATGAATGCAACATTATTTCAAAATTGAAAAATGACCCCATGTATATCGAATTATAATTTTCATTGATATAATGATTCGATTATTGTATTTTTCATTAATTATGCTCTTGACAGTAAGATTGATACGAACTAACAAATTGCGACACTATTTCAAATGATTCAAACATGCAGTTTTCGAGTTGGAAAAAATAATCAAAGCCACCAAGAATCATTAAAAGTATGATATTATTTATACCATTAGAAACAAAAGCTCATAATTATACAAAGATGTACGTACACAAGGCGAAATACCAAGGTTATCATATTATCTGTTTCAATGTTGCTATATGTTCATGGTAATGAATATTTTTAACTTGATAACATTAGTAATATGGTTGAGAGATCCACAATCAATACAGACATGCACGAAATACCAGAAAAAAATCGCGGGAAAAATTTCACAATGGACAAAACAATATGAAAAATAATGAGAATGTATGAATATATATGAAGATAATTATTGAAGATAATGAAAAACAGATTGACGTTATTAGACTCGAGTTACAACTTGAAAATCAACGAACAGAATATGATAATAATATTCCAAGATAGTGTTGATTTGATCATATTGAGAAAATTTTAATTATTTCACATAGACCCACATATAGGTACCGATCTATAGGTACCGAGCTATAAGCTGCATCTTTTTGTGTAATGTTTCCTATACACAAAAAAAACACAATAGTAGTATTTGAATGCATTTTTACAAAAATAATCTCTAATTATATAAACCGAATGACGATATGATTCACAAATTCCCTTGGAAATGAGTTTGAACATAGTAGGTCTGCGTGCGTAAACATTTTACAATGTTCATTCAATTTGGACCACATTGATATAGCTTATACAATCATCGTCACATTAACATATTTTTAACCATTTGGGCCTGCGTTTTTTCAGGATAAACGATGGTTGTAGTTTTCCAGCATGATCATTACTTCAATAATAAGAGCAACATGCAGACCTAGTGACAATCGATGTGAAGTGTGTACACGAACATTATTTTTTATTACTATTTTGGGACTTGAACTACAATTTTTTTTCTCATCAACATCGAAACTTGATACCAAATCATTGTTCTCCGACCAAGGTTATGCATGAAAGATAGAATCTTTCGGATAGGGGATCACAAGGGCGATCCTACCCTCCCAAAGAATAATCAATAGTAAGATAACTTAGTCAACTAAGATAACTTAGATAACTTGGATACCTTGGATAACTCAGGTAACTCAGTTAACTTAGATAACAATATATCCCAAGGCTATAATTCCAGGGATAGAAAACAATTCAAACATTTAGATTGGGAAGACAAAATCTTGATTCGTCTTATCATCTTGATCTTCTTTGCCTTCTTATTCTTGAATTCTTCTTGCTTCTTGTATTCTTGACAATATTGATACTATCTTCGATTTTTTCTAAAAGAATTTATTTGATTCATTTTGTATTCATCATTATTTATTCATTTATTCTTTCTTTTATCATTTCATTCTTATTCGACATTTTTATCATATATTTTAATTTGTTAACTTTTACTCTTATTGTATTCGTTTCATTGCATTCAATTTATCACTTGATTTATCATCATTTTTTTTTCAATAGTATTTTGTCATGGTCTAAGAAATTTGCGAGTTATAGGCCTACATCCCAGTATTCAATTCAGTGACTGAGGGAAACCACAAATAGTCATTAGTCAGGATGAAAAATGACCAACTGATCTGCTCCTCAGAGAGTTGTTTGATTACATTATTCATTCTCATTTTTTTTCAATATTGTTTTGTCATGATCGAAGATATTTGCGAGTGAGTTACGCATCCCAGTATTCAATTCAGTGACTGAGGGAAACCACAAACAATCATCATTCAGGATGAAAAATGACCAACTGATCTGCTCCTCAGAGAGTTGTTTGATCAAATGTATATTCAACGTCATCGTGAATTATAAATTATTGTCATTGTAAATTAGTCATAGAGAATTATCATGATTTATGATGTGATTTGTTCTATTATTTTTCTGTTATCCGTCTGTTGTATACACATACACACCATACAGGTGATTGGTGATAATTGTTTGTCCATGACAAGACCTCACCAACAGCACAGTCATATGGGATTACGAATGAGCGGATGATACATGAACGATGGTTACAGAACCCATATGCCATATATGCGGGACTCAATCCCACACCCGACTTGACCTTAATTACTGAGACTGGTGAACCAGTGCCTTGACCGTGATTCAGGAGACCGGTGTTCGATTCCCGCCGTAGACTACCGTTCTGGCAGAGGTTTTCCGTGGTTTCCCTCTTCACACTGTAATGCATGATTCCTTATAACCGGGACACGACCAACTTCTCCCCACTATCCAAATGAACCTGACAAAATAACCTTTCATTTCTTCTTCCCACTATCTCAGCCATCATTCGCCGACGCCAATATATCTTAGTCATCATTATGAATTTGAATAATTAAAGGGACTTCAGTTTCTATGACGTAGATCGTGTTGACTGAATTGGGATGGCATGGCTCTGTCATTATTTTCCTCTCACCAAACATCTCGTATTTAGGGGTTTCCTATTTGGACAAGCGACAGCGAAGACTAGCTTTCATTTGGTCACAATCGAGTGATTCTCTGTTCGTTTCTGTTTTTGTTTCTGTTTTTCTATGTGCGCTCCACAGATCGAAACGTTTTTCGAATCGAACCTGATTTTTTTTTAAATATCTCAAAAAATGACATGACCAAATGAGAATCTTGTCATCAGAATTTTGTTTTCCAAGGTAAAGGCGACAATGACGAGCATATTTGATAAGATGGATGCAAATCGGGTAGAGGTCATAATCAAGGTGTGTACCGTTCAAGTACTCTTCATACAGATATCTCGATCATCTTACAATAAGTATGCAGTGTTTGCCCAGTCATATTATATTAAAGTATGTAAAGTCATTGTTTGAAGAACGTTTCAAAATAGTTTGAATTGATTTACCAAGTGTAGTATAAGTAAAACGAACAAGGTGAAGTGAAAACTATTGAATTGCTATGCAGACTGCCATAAGGCCCCACAATAGCCTTCTGCTTATGGAAGAAAATCCCAATACATTGAATTAAATTACTTTGTATATATGTGCATTCATTCAGGACAGGATACATTTCAAGGAAGTATTTGGGCCTTCATAAAATATATAAATAGCCCTGGCAAATATTCCACTGACAAATATTATATGAGTTTTTGAATAAGCTTTTAAGCTTCCAGCTTTTTGATTGCAAGTTCTTTTCGCGTGAAACTGTTCATGAAAAAAAAAATTGTCAACAAGCTATTGAACTTGGCATTATAAAACTTGCAGGGTATCGTGTTATTGAGGAATATGTGCATATAGAATCTTGGGTTGAAATTTGTTGCATCAACTTCTCACCTAGACAGCTACCAGACTGGAGAAAGATAACAAAATATTAAACACAAAAACACGAATTATGTAGCGGATTTTTCTTTTCTCTCTCGAAAATAGTTTGTTGAAATGAGGTATTGGAGCAGTTTCACATAAAAAGGAGCCATTTTCTAATATATTTAGTACCCATAGATTTCCCTTAAATGTATATTATTTGTTTACACGACACACTCTATAATGATGACTAAGATCTGTGGGCGATAAGCGGTCATGACGTTTTCTGATTATACTATTGCAGAATTTACCTCAACAACTGAGGGAAACCACGGAAATCTCACTCAGGATGGTAGACCATGACGAGAATCGATTCGGGTCTTCTGATTGACGGTTCAGGGCGGTATACCAAGTGATCTACCAGTCCCATTTTTGTTTGGTTCCTGGACTAAATTTATAACTCTGTTAAACATTCAACGTACCGATTGTTTCCAGTGTAGAATGATGAATGAATGAATGGACGAATGAATGAATGAGTGAATAAATTAATGTCTGTGTGTTTCAATTGTTGTACTTTCTTTCTTTGACTTTCTTTCTCACTCTTCATGGCACTGTTTAATGCTCTCTAGCATTTGATTTATACTATCAGTTTTCTTTTGATAATAATTGTTTGCTCTATCAAATCCATCTGAGTTGGGTTAATTAGCTGACTATATCTTACCCTCGTATGGTTTTCTTCCCTTTGTCCGAAAAAAATACCATTAAAATAACCCTTCATAACATTCATTTGATGAGTGTGAGCGAAAACTACCATTCGGTCCAAATTGGGTCTTTCTCTGTTCGTTCATTTTTGTGCTCGCCACACAGGACGTAGTATGAAAACTTGATCCGGGCATTACTCTTAAACTCTTTGCCTCTAGATGTTCCTCAAAACCATAACATTAATAAAACCAAACTTTTCTCAAGTTCATTGAAAATGTTTTCACAATCCTACGTGATTGCAATCTATTGATTGGTGGTCCATGGTCATCCGGCACGAATGAGAGAGTCAATAACGAATGATCATCAACAGACCAATTAGTGCCATCACCGTTTAACACTGATCTCATGCTATCACATGACTGCAATGATAACGTAACCAGGCATTGTTAGGCCTGACAATTGCCTTGACATCAATCTATGGGAGATATTTGACGGTGCCATTGAAATATGTTTAGTACTATTAAATTCATTGTGTTGTAATTATTATCATCATCAATATATGTGTACTGAGACTACTCTGAAGTTCTACTGAGAAAACTGACTACTGGGTACTGAGAAGAGTTGTAAGTTTACCTCAAGAATGTATATATTGGCGAAATATCATTTCTTTGGTGATAAATTTTGAAAGGATGAGATATGAATTTTTTTATTCAACATTTATTTTCAATACCTTCGAAATGTAATGAGATAGAATTATTTACTTTGGAAATCAACACTTTCACAGGTATCCGTATACTGCTCAGCTGTGAAGGCCTATACCTGTAAAAATTATGCAATATAAATCAAATATGCAGACATTTATATGTTGAAACTTTGACTTTTTATTTATCAACAAATTATAGTCACACAAGCCTGTAAACATCGCACATATATGATTGATGATCACGCTTCTCAAAGTGGTCAGAGACAACTTATTCAGCAACGCCTAGTAACCATCTAAAACATGTAAACAAAATCTTGTGCATGCGGTACGGTGAACGGCCTTATATTAGGAGCCGTCGACAAAACAATTGCGTTACAAACTTGAATCTGTCACTAAGTGGAAGAATAGATATATCTATAACCTCAACTATGCGTTAATTTCATCCCTTTGTATGAGTGTCGTAATTTCTATAAATATAATGCGAAATATTGGAATTTTTTAATTTACTAATCTTGCCATTAAGAATTGCCTAAAGTCCTAGACAGTGAGTTTGGGGCGACATCTTCTTCCAGTCTTCAACAGCTGTAGCTCGCTCTTATCTCCGCTGCAAAATCAAACAGATGGACCTGCTGCTTCAAGGTTACTGGAGCTATGATTATGAATGATACTCAAAACAGACATCTATTCATGAACAATGAGTCATAACTCATGCAGCCGATTCTCTGGTATTGTTGTCGCTTACCATGATTTCATTCCTGGAATGTTACAATATTACATGCGAATGGAGGCAGATGGATAAGGATGCAATAAACGTCATAATACATAATACTGAGAGATTCGTCGGAAAGAATAATAATACTTCCACCTCAAGCAGTATATTTTAATTCAACCAGTAGTATTTTATGATCACGTGATAAATGTTTGATTGTTCTAATTTATGTTCGATTATGTTATTATTTTTTTCAATATGAATAATTTTAACTGACACAAATGGTCGAGTGATTATAACACTGAACTGTCATTCAGCTAGGAAACCGGGGTTCAATTCTCGCCATGGTCGACCATCCTGTCAGGGGTTTATCGTGGTTTTCCTCTGTCGTTCAGGTCAATACTGGGATGGTTCCTTAACAACAGGCCACGACCGACTCCTTCCCACTATCCAAAAACACCTAATAAAATAACCTCTCATCTCATCATCTCATCATCTCATATATCATTCACCGACGCCGATAGAACTCAGTCATCAGTACAGTGCGTCGTTAAACTCAATATAAGAAAATAATAATAATTTTATGCTTCATTTTAGGTAGTATTTTATTATCAAAATATAATTTGTATTTTAAATTTCATGTACTGTGGAGGGAACCTCTATTTTGTAATTTTTGTTAATGCGCGCGTATTATTTTGAAACAATGAATACCGGTATGCATTAAATATGAAAAATCGTGAGTTATCATTAATTAGATTACAAATACCCAAGATTTCACTGAGACGAGTGGCCGAGTGGTAACACACTGAACCGTCATTCAGGAGACCGGGGTTCGATTCCCGCCATGGTCGACCATCCTGACAGGGTTTTTTCGTGGTCTCCCTCTGTCGTTCTGGTCAATACTGGGATGATTCCTTACCAACAGGCCACGAACGACTCCACCCCACTATCCAAAAACACCTAGTAAAATAACCTTTCATCTCATCATCCCATCATTTCATATATAATTAACCGACGCCAATAGATCGTGGACATCAGTTCAGTGCGTCGTTGAACCCAATATAAATAAACATACGGTTTCGTACATGCCTTATGATATATTTCCACAATTCTCAGGAAGATATAGGAATAGCCAGGATATATCAACGAATTCACCGCTCCACGCATTGTCGTCGTTGTCTCGTTTTACTTTATCACGCCTCGACAAGATGCGCGGTACAACTTGAACTGTATTCTTCCTCGGAAAAACTGAATGTGCACTCTATCCTTTTATAGTTTACACAATATGAAGCAATTACGATTACGAATTAGAGCACGTTTTCGAATATCCATTTGCACTTTGCAGTGATCTGAGTTTTTTCTTACGATAAACATGACTATATGTCTCTCACAAGAAAAAATCATGAATACAAATTAAATACAATATGACACAAATTAATTATTCTCGATAAAATCGAAAGATTATATCTATCATACATTCCACACCTAATGTAACGGTAGCAGTACGAGACGATTTCTCTTCAGTAGATTTCCGAATTTTTCAAAAACCCTCAAGATTGGGCAGCGCGAGATGATTTTCAAAAACAAATAACTTTAAAATATTCAAAATCCACTGAACGTATGACACATTTGATGAACGCAATTTTACCAATTTTGATTGGGATGGGATCGGATGAGCCGTTTTGCAGGAAATAATCATTCAATAAATACATGATCAAACTTGTCCCCCCCAACCCCAATCAAATTGGAATAACTAAAAAAAGGTAGCAGCACAAAACGTTTTTTTTTGCAGCACATTTCAGCACATAACGAGCACATTTCAGCAACATCATGAGAAGTATGCATTTAAAATGTAGTGACGGGGGAGGGGGGGGGCATCGCTAGTTACTGGGGGCGCTGAAGAACGTATACCGGAATAATATCGACTCGGTTTTGTGACATAGGCGTCGCGGTACTTTTCAAGAGAATATAGTGAGGGTTCAGGTAGGTTGAAAACCCAAACCCATGTCACACCACCAGTTGATTTTATTCCGGTATACGCTCTTCAGGCGCCCACATTTACTTCCATTTCCATGTACTTGGAATTAACTTGACCCCCTCCCCTCATTGACATTGGAATAACTAAAAAAAAAACTGTAGCAGAGGACAATTTTCTGCTGCACATTTCAGTACAAAATGAGCACATCTCAATAACTTCCGAAGAGATACACATATCAAATGTGTGTTGGGGTGACGGGGGGGGGAGGGGGGGGGGATAAATGAATGCATCTCGTCCTATCCTTGGATCAAAAAAATACAGAAGAGTATTCCGACTTCACCTTCCACAGTCCACACAATTAGTGTATTTCTTAATTCTATGATATCAGCTACTTGCTCAAAATTATTACGTTGATTTTTTTTCTCATTATTCATAATCTAATCTGGAGAGCTGTAGTGGTAGGGGAGGGGGGGGGGGTAATGGAAACACTTTTCATCCTTATTATTATTGACTGACATGATATTAGAGCGGGATCTCAATAACACAGTTCGAACTTGTCCCGCTAAGTCTGAATTGACGTGTGCTCTGTACGGCCGAGTGACACCAGCGTGTCCTCTTAGCGAAGATACGCTACACTCCGTCGTGACAGACCATGAGGGTATTAAAAATATATGTGTTCTTCTCGGATTAGAACTTTGATACCTACCTTCAAATCTAATCACAAAAAAAACTGATATTCCGCTGAATCAACTCTCATACAGACTCTCATGATTAAGAGCATACACAGGCCTACATAAACGCCATAACATTCTTTTGCATAACTTCATATAGTATAGATATTTTGGATTGTGGTATTTTTCTCCATTGAAATCAAGCTTACTGATCTTTGGATGTATGTGGAGATGAATAGAAAATAGAATCTTATCCAATCAATTTGATTATCTCAATAATTATCAAGAATAAAAAGAGGAGTATAGGCCCTATATATGATAGTATCTATTCGATTTTACCTATTCTCCTTCATTCTTTTTTTTTGTATTGACTGAATTTTCACTTATTGATTATTCAATAATTAATTAATAATTATTGATTATCAATCAATAATTGGGGCATCATTGAGAACTAATCAGGATTAAACTACAATCTTTAGAAATATCAGTTGATCAATTTATATTTTATTAATGAGTAAAAATGGATGAATTTCATGAGAAAACTTTGCGGGGTCAAGTGAAAATATGGGATTGTGATTCTGCTATAATTAATACAACAAAAAATAATATAACTTATGCTTTCAATATAATTCTTGTGGACCCAATTTACTGACCCATTTCTTAGTCAAATACAATTGGCAATTACATTTCCTCAAGAAGTGGAGTGATAAAAGTTTCTTATGAAACTTACTTGTCACTATTAGGCATCCATGAATGTGAAAATATATCACTAAAATACACATAGAAAAATAAAAGTCATTTAAGAGTGCAATGGAGTCGATTTAGCAAAATATTAGTTTTTTTGATGATAATTTTCAAACGGCATGAAATATCACAATACTAATAATACAACTGAAACGCAAATATTTAACACTTTTGAGATGACTGGCCTTTACATAAGAACTACTTGAATTAATCGTTTAATTTTCCCATGTGGGTCTATACATAGGTGAAGAAACGATATGTTTAAGCTGTAGGCCTATACATGTGAAAATGTTAGGACACATGGTTTACTAATAAAATAAATTTCATTTTTAATGCCTATTATGATTGAAAATGTATTAAAAAAACTTCCGTTTTCCAATAGCAATAACATTTTGATAACTCTTACCGTTCGAAAGCTATCATCAAAAAACTGTTTCATATTAGGTTTTAACGACGCACTGTAATGATGACTAAGATCTATTGGCGTCGGATGAATGATTAATGAGATGATGGGATGATGAGATGAAGGTTTCATGGGTAATGGGAATAATAGTGGGAAGCAAGCGGTCGTGGCCTATATTGTGGGAACCATCTCGGCATTAGCCTAGACACAGAGGGAAACCACGAAGAAACCCTGTAAAGATGGACGGTAGTGGAGATCGAACCGGGTCCGATATGCCCACTGCCTCCCGGGTCATATGAAGCAAGTACGTTAACCACTACGCTGCGTGTGCCGGTAAAAAAATGCTATTTTCCAACTCGACTTCCATGGGCATTCACGTATACCTACCATCCCCGGCCGTCTACCATGCGACATCCCCACTAACGATATTCCCGCCACGGTGCCACCTTGCGAATAATACTTTCCATTACTACACCGCCTTATACAAGCTTGACAGTCGATTGCGTGAGTTGTGTACAGTAACATATGAGTGCGTTAATATCAGTACTACACATGAGGAGTGGATGTTCCGTAGTTAAGGTGGACAGTCACCCATACGTAGAGGTGACGCTACACGGTCAGGCGTCCCTCAGTCACCCAGAACTCAAGCGCGATGGGTGGGGTGGGGTGGGGAGGGGGTCGGGGGTCAAACTCGGCCGTCTGGGCGCAACGAACTCACCTGCTCACTGCTCACTCAGAACATAACTGTGCACCAATTACGTGTGCATACTGTGCACTGCATGCTCGCTGCATGGCAGGCAGTCATGATAGGGCCCATAGTCACTGCTACTCACTGCTACTCTATGCGTGACAGTGACTCACGATAGGCAGTTGGAAAGTGAAAACGCTTCTTCAATCAAAGCGCAGTTAAATACGTCTCAATTTGAAAGCAACAATGATACACGTTGATACATTTTTTTCAACATGTTTCTTCAAACCAAAACTATCCTATTTGTGATCACAAATGGTTCAATTATTTCTTTCGAATTTATTTTTATTGGGCTCACGACGCACTGTAATTCATTTATTCATTCATTCATAACATCTTCTGCCAGTAGATTTACAATATTCTTTTTACGGGTGTAAATAGTTTCATATTGAAATATTTGGCACGTCAGGTACATACAGTACATAGAAATAATACATAGAGATACAGAAACAAATACAAACATATAATATACATATTGAAACTAATGATAGCTAAGATCTATTGGCGTCAAACGAATGATTACTGAGATGATGGGATGATGAGGTGAAAGTTTCTTAGGTAATGGGAAGGATAGTGGGAACTGGGAATGAAGTGGTCGTGGCCTCTATTGTAGAAAGTAGGAACCATTTCGACTACAGAGTAAAACCTCGAAAAACCTGTGAAGATAGACGGTGGCGGGGATCTAACTGAAGTTCGAAATGCCTCTCACCTCCCGGATCACATGACGCGAGCGCGTTAGAATTGAGCAAGATGTGCCGGACTGCCGGTATGCTCATAGTATACATATATAAAGACGCGGTGAGTAAGTTATAGTTGATAATTTCGAAAACGAGGTGCGTACATTTCGAGCATGTTTAATAAAAATATCTGGCTCACACACGCATACTTTGAGTTTGCGTAGTAATCAAGACGAGCGGTAGCTCGACGGAGTCGACGGGAGCCAAGTCTCTCAGCACGCGTATAGACATAAAATATATCATCACCTCATACATGGACGTGAAATGTATAATTGCATTGTACGCGTATAATGTATAATTTGGAAGACTTTCATTGAGTCCAAACCTGGTCTTTCTCTGTTTGTATAATTATGGGTGTGTATGTTTTTTGTTTTTTCGTTGACCGCTCAACTGATCGCAAGGCAGATCCGATCCAAACGAAACTTTATTGCATGGAATTAATTACTCATCTTCCAGATTGAAACTTTTCAGCCTTGGATAAAAAAAAACGGGCAACGGTCAGGAAGATTTTGAGAAATTGACGATTGAAATTATGAAAATACCAAGAATAGTATAATGAAAAAAAGTGGAGAATATAGCTATACCACCGATTAGGTAATTTTGGAGTTGTTGTAAGGAAAACATTTACTGATAATATATTGTCAGTGATAAGTTTGATGGAGTTCGGGTGAGTTTCAAAATCAAACAGTTGCTGTCACATGAGGTGGTCGATCAAGACATATTAAAACGCATCCTGAAAACAATTCGAAAAAATTGAAACAAAATATCGCAAAAGTTCATTTCTATGTGATCGCAAAGTATATACTGTACACAAGGTATATATAATACTAGACAAGGTTAGCTCATCGACGGGTTTTCCCGTGCAACGAAGAAGGCCTATTTTTTGGCCGTGACGTACTGAGGCGACCCTGGTCGACTTGAAATGGCGGCGAAACACAGTGGACTGTCATCGTGTTTCATTTAGACCAGTCAAAACAAACTGTAGAAGTAAGTAGATTATTACTGAACTCATTGCAATATCTTATCAAATATATAGTTCAGCATGTTGTAGACTCAGCAATATACTTTTCAACAATACAAGCTCTAATATTTATTGGATGCAGGGTCTAGCCTTGTCAATGACTACGTATACCACAAGGTCGGGAAACGGTTTAGGCAAACCGGTTCACGCTGAAACGGTTCAACAAATGTGTGTACATCACAACAACTCAGAAACAGTTTGGCAAAACGTTTCAACGTCAGCCATTTTGAATATTAGCAACGCCTTGTGAATCGGTCAAGATTAGCTTGAGCACGGCCTTCTAAATTATTACAATAATACAGAAGATCTTGCCTTGAATCGGTTTGACGTGTATATCAATCGTATCGAGTTCTCCAATTCACTTGCCAAACTGGATTGGAACTAAAGTGTTTTACACCAAAACCGACAGATATATCACCATCTGTAAATCGTTTCAGCGTGAACCGGTTTGACTAAACCGTTTCCCGACTGTGTGATATACGTAGTCAATGTTTACCTATATCATTGAGATTCGCCTATATTTCTGGGTTCATTTCACATTTCAAACCTTGATGGGCTCACCAAGTTCTTATCAAAATATGTATTAGAATCAGACCTTATTTCGTATGCATATTTAAAACTCATTGAACAACAAATCTAGCTCGCTAATGGGCTTAGTAAAATAGTATTGATCTAGGCCCTGGGCTCAAGGCCTAAAGCTGGATCTAAAGCATTTGTAGGGCCTACATACAATTTCAAATCTTACTAGGCCCGAGTAGGTTGTAAACAAGGATTTCAGTATGCCTTATATAGATCGATAATAAGTTGAACAATATTATTGGTGAAGGGGCTAAGAGTCTATAGATGAGGCCCATCTTAACCCTACTTTTTGTGTATTTGTAGATGCCTGGCATGAGATGCACAGTAGCCTTCTGCAATAATAGCAAGCAGAATGATAATAACAACAAGCAAGGATGCCCAATCTTGTATCATAGATTTCCAAAAGATTGCGAAGCACGGAAGATTTGGATTCATCGTTGCCGACGTGATGGGAAGTGGAATGCAGATACGTCCCGCATTTGTTCTGTACATTTCACACGCGAAGACTACGAGAGAGATTTAGTTGCAGAAATGTTGAATCTTCCTCCAAAAATGGTATGTTTGGCCTACATTAGACATTGATAGTAGAAAACAAATGCATTCACCGGTAAGGTATATGGATAGGGCCTACACTAAAAAAAAGTTTTGCAATTTTCAACTAGGACAACTGATTTTTTTTTAAGAATAGTAAAACACAAGGAAAAAAATCCCCAAAAATAACATGCAACAGTTGAATGTTTTTTACACTGTTGAGAATTAATATGCTGGCAACAATGTAATTTACTGTATACGGGATATCTCAAGAATGGTTTTTACACTGTTGAGAATTAATATGCTGGCAACAATGTAATTTACTGTATACGGGATATCTCAAGAATGGTTGAACTTAGAGACTTTTTGTTTCTTGCTGAATGTTGAAGATACTTCAATCTAGAGTGTAGACTAGGATCTCATCATTATAATCAAATTTGGATTTTTAAATCAATTATTAGTGAAACCACATATTTTTGCCACAGGATCATGAATTTAGAATGATGTTGTAAATTACTGTCTGAAGGTAGCACAATTATCCTAGTCTATCTTGTGAAATGTGTTACTATCTTTCTATATAACGAAAATTAGCTCAATAGCTCAACTATTAGTATTTTTTTCACGTTAAGCTAGCTTTCCATAAGAAAAATGACTGCGAAACTTTGCGTGACAAATTCGCATGGCTGTTTCCACGATGTACGAACAATTGCATTCGTTAGTGATTTTATTTTGAACTGAGTAGTCTTTCTACCGCGTCCTGGTGGGTTTCTATAAAACTTTTTCAAATCATAATTATACTATAATATAATTATCAATTGATATAAAAATGTATAAATATGCATTTTTAATTATAAAACTAATTCTAAAAACATTTTTACGATTGTTGACACGAACAAGATTTGGCGGTCGAAGCACTCGATGTGCCGTAAACGGAATTAGACACTAGCGATCATAGGAGTAAAACCTGGGAACTATTATTCTATTTCCGCCATTTTTGGCCCAACTTGTCTTGGCCGCCATGTTGCGAAATTCCAACATGGACTCCTAGTGGTTTCTGGGCCTGTGATTGGCTATCAACTAATTTTTTTTCGTTTCGATGTTTATGGACATGCAGCTTTACAGTACTGTAAAGTGTAGTAAAATGTGATTCCGAGTAATTGAGTCCTGAAATTTGAGTGTATTAACCAGCAAATTAAAGTATGATTATTGGCCTAAAGATTTTAGATTTAGGACTACCTGCAGTTTATAATGTTTATGATTGGTCAGAATTTTTTTTTTCAAGGCTCTTCATCAGATAAGAATAAAATAGAAAAAAAATCAAAAAAGGAAAATGAATGAATTAAAAGAAAGAATTGAAAATTGAAAAAAAAAATTAAAAAATTAATTAACATGAAAATGACACCTGGCATGAATCCACAAAACCCTAAAAAGGGTTCATCTGGGGCATAGGTACACCATAATCTGTTTGCCAGTAACCTGTTTCTAATCATTTTCAAGTTACACAAATCTTGTTTCAAACATTAATAATAAATTAACTATATAAGATGGAGGAAATATGAGAGTATGATGAAAACTGACGAGTTGCATTTATAAATTGAATTAATCAAAAGTGAAAAATACATTTTTAAAAAAATCTTTGCTGGGTTAGTGTAGGCCCATCCATATACCTTGAATCTTATTAGGTATATGGTCTGTGATGGCCTATATATGGTCTGTGATATTGCACCTTCTGTCTGCTATTTTCCCCAAAAAATCCTTACTCTAAATACATACATATACCTAGGCATTTTAGTACAAGTAAGGCTACATTAGATTTTTATTTCAATAATACTATTTGGTGTTATTTGCTGTTCATAGATTTTGAAGAAATCTGCTCTACCAACACTCTTGCTGAACGCAGCTGCCACCTGTGATACACAACTCCCAACGTTGAGGACAAAACTTCCTCGGTCATTGCGGCAAGAACGTCGTTCAAACAGGCAAGAAGCAACCCGCTTATTGCGTCTTACTGAACAGTCTCCAACGTCTGAGTGTGAAGTAGAAATTGCTGATCAAGTGGAAGCTAATGCAGTGACTGTCAACGACTGCAGTGATATTCTGAAAGAGAATGTTAGTCTTACAAACTTCAACTCTCATTTAGAAGAAGAAGTTTTGTATTTGAAAGTTAAACTTGAAAAGGAAAAAGCTCATTCAAAGAGAAGAAAATTGGAAATTCACTCGCTACGAAGAAAAATACTATGCATGCGACGGAAAAAAGTGAATGATGACAAAATCCACAAAAAAGTTAATGACGCGTTGGACTCAGTATTCACAGAATCGCAGAAACAAATACTGATTAACAAGCATAAAAAAGGAACATGGGATGATAAGAGCATGGCAATTGCTTTTGCACTACGATACCTGAGCTACCGATCATATGTATTTCTGCAAAGGAATTTAAAGTACCCACTTCCGGCAATTTCCACCTTACGTCGCTGGGCTTCGTCCATACAGCTACGTCAGGGAGTGCTTGAAGATGTTTTTACTATTATGGAAATTGTAGGGAGAAAAAAACAGCCACAGGAGCGGCTGGTTGTTCTTGAATTTGATGAAATGAAAACAAAGACTACCCTCGAGTATGATGTCCAAGCAGATGAGATTATCGGACCTCACTCACAACTACAAGTGGTCATCGCCAGGGGATTATATGATAAATGGAAGCAGCCTTTGTTTGCTGACTTCGATACTAACGTTACCAAAGAGCTTATCTTTTCACTAACTTCCAAACTCCATACAATTGGATACGACGTGATGGCCGTTGTAAGTGATATGGGGGCTTCTAATCGCAGTTTGTGAAATACCCTCGGAATTACTGAAGAAAAAACTTGGTGCAAACACCCCGATACTGGCGATAAAATATATTTTTTTGCTGACACCACATCTCGTTGAGTTGATAAGAAACTGGCTTGTGGACACAGGCTTCACTCTTGGAGATGGCACTATCATTCATAAAGGACCACTAGTAGAACTCGTCAACTTGAATTCTGGTGAATACAAATCATGCCACAAGCTAACTCCTGCACACGTTACGTGTGAAAAGTCGTGTCGGTAGAATGTTAGAATGGCTGCCCAAATTTTATCCCACACAACGGCTACAGCCTTACGCCGTTATAAGCCTGGGCCAGACCCTATTTTGTGTGATAATTTGGCGGGGTTCATTTCCGAAGCTAACGATTGGTTTGACGTTCTTAACAGCTACATTCCTGAAGTGTTTGGATTCCCATGTAAAAGTGCATATGGTCTACATGAGGTACAGCAAAATGATGCTCTTGACAAATTTGCTAATACAATCAGAACAATGCTACCATCAAATAAAAAGTCACGTCAAGTTTTCCAAAAAGGAATAATAATTACAACTGAATCACTGAAAGGGATTCTCCATGATGTACGAAGCAAGTATGGTATGACGTATATTCTAACACACCGTCTTAATCAGGACGCATTGGAAAACACATTTTCTCAGCTTAGAACAAATGGTGGATTGAACGATCATCCTACACCGTTGAATGCTCTATATCGGCTCAGAATGATTATTCTAGGAAAGAATTCTTCTCCTGTTCAAAATAACACCAACACGGAAGACAAGAACCCTGATGACTATCTTATTGCCAGTGTCCTAAGAAAAATGAAAGTGACCCGATCTGATGAACCTGAACTAGTTGACGTTACCGGTACTAATGACGAGTGTGATGATCCCGACACTTTCGCAACTGAACCTAATGACGAGTGTAATGATCCCGACATTTTCTCAACGAAACCTAATGACGAGTGTAATGATCCCGACACTTTCGCAACTGAACCTAATGACGAGTGTGATGATCCCGACACTTTCGCAACTGAACCTAATGACGAGTGTAATGATCCCGACATTTTCTCAACGGAACCTAATGACGAGTGTGATGATCCCGACACTTTCTCTGAACCTTTATGTGTAAGCGTTGATAGGCTAGCAGAAACAGAGGAGGATGGTCTTGTTTACATAGCTGGCTGGATTGCTAAAAAAACACCACAAAACTAATCCTCATCTGGGTAATTACACTCACAAAGTGTCTGGGAATGTTTACAGTCCACCATCATGGGTCACGCACTTGTCATATGGAGGCCTAACTGAACCATCACAGCAATGGAAGGAGACAGTTAGACAAATGGAGCGTCACTTTATATCTTACCACGGAACTTCTTTTGTAAAAGGGAGGGATATTGTGAAAAACTTCACTTCAAGGCTTGCTATATTCTTTCCCGACATTGATGTGAATGTTTTAAAAACTTTTTCAAAAATCAGGACAATCATTCGCATGAAGTATCTCAACCAAATGATGATAAATACAGCTAGTGAGAATCTAAAGAAAAGGAAATTCAACAAATCCAGTCTACCAGATAGTGTGCGTAAGACACATAAAAAAATGAAGAAAATTTTAAACTAAACTGATATCGAGAGAGTATTTGATTTATGATTATGTTATGTATTTTTTAAAACATGAGCTATACTCAGAGTAAAACCATACTTTGATGTTATCTTGATAGTGTGATTATTTGATTAATACTGTTGATAAGACTGAAGAACTTGAATAGTTGGATGTGAAACCTCTACAACTTGAGTTGCATGTTAAACTAATTAACAAAATAGTTTTTCTCAACATTAAGCCCTAGTGTGGACAAAAATCAATAGGGCCTGAGGTGCAAAGTCAGTATTCCTACTGTGACTTGAATTTGAATTGACAAAATAATCTTATTCTTACATTTCTAATGGTTTGGTTGCTACGGGTTTAAATTTGTTGTGAATGATCAAGATATATTTGATATTGTTAAGTATTTTAATAATAATAATAATATTCTTTATTCAAGGAACAATATACATTGTTATAGAATGTGTCACTTATAAATTATGAGATAATGATAAAATTAAAATTAAAAGAAATGAATTAGGTAAATGATGACAGACATTTGCGATATGATAAAATACATTGTCAATTGTTAAAGAGAAAACAGATTATATTAGTTCAGTTTACTTGATTTTTGAAATATTCTTCTAATGTATATGGGCAAGTTTGAATGAGGTATGTTTTGACAATTGATTTGAACTGCTCCTTGTTGATAGGAAGGGTGTTCTTTATTATTGTAGGTAGATTGTTGAAAATCAAACGACTGTAGGCCTAGTAGGCTGGGTTCTTTGTGCATAGTTTCAAGTTGAGATTTGGTATATGGAAGTTATTTCTTGTACTGGTACTGTGATTGTGGATGATGTGTTTGTGGGATGGAGATTGTCGTTAGTGGCAGCATATATTATCAGGTTGTAAATGTATAGGGCTGTTACAGTTAGAAGATTTAATGTTATATTTACAATGCTATAAACAATGCTATATAATAATAAATAATAAATCTAGAATAGTATATATTTGTATGCCTACGGTTGAAGTATTTTTTGTCCAATCCATACCACCAGCCTCTAGTCCCCACCCTCTCCCCAGGCGCTTCCTTCTATTCACTTTGTGTTCTATTATATATTATATTTTGACTACTGATATGTATTACAGTACATTATGATGTACTTATGATGAGTGATATTATGTATGTAGCTCTTATTACAGAAAAGCTCAAAATATTGCAAGCTTTGAAGAGCTTGAAGAGCATTGAAAAAACATGAAATATTGATTCACCTCAAATTCATTCATCAAAATATTTTTTGATGCTCTAGATAATTGTATTGTTTTCACTATTGGTTTATTTGTTCCCATCCCAATTCGGATATTATGTCTATACTTGGGCCATGGGCCCAAGTATAGACTGTCCAGTCCCAATTATATACCAAAAACTCTAGGTGTAGGCCTGATGTGGGAAAATATTTATAATTATACTTGACTGAATAAAAATGATAACTTATGCTATTATACTAGCATACATGAGCCTATGTTTACTATACATCAGTTGTCATGAATCAACGATTAAAGCCCGGCACTCGATTAGTAATATAATAATTGAAATACTCGCGTACAGTACGCGCTTACGAGCAGATTCCAATACCCGCCGTGTTTAGGTCGCCTTGTGACGTCACGGCAATCGACCAATCACAGCTCTACCCCATCGATGAGCTAACCTTGTCTAGTATTATATATACCTTGTACTGTACATTTCGAGTACGTGACTCATTCAAGCTAGAACTGTATAGTTTCAGGGCAAAATTATTTAGCTCACTTTCAAGAAACAGTACAAATTTTTAAAAACAAAAATGAGATGTCTTCAAAAAATGGCAAATCTTTACAGCGTTTGACCACAGGTACGTACAACAAATATGATACTTCTGTTTGCAGACTTATTTGCATCACGATTCTTCATTTCCTACACTACAAAGTGGCCGTCAGTAGCTGAATCAGCTAAAACCACTGTTTTAAAATCTGAAGTCAAGCTGGGCGTGGGTTCGAGTCCCGCATGAGGCATGAGTTTCATTCATCTATTTTCCACTCATTCGTTTGTGTAATGTAATGGTGCATAACGACCCCAACAAACTGCTAGGTCATGTGCATACGAATGAGCGGGATATAGGCCTAATCATATCGGGATGAGCATAAGAAATGACTGACGAATATAATAATATTGAATGTATGAATACATGTGGGAAATGAATGTGTGAATGTGTTGTATGTTGTGTATGAATGTTTTTTTTCAAATTATTTTTTATATGCATATCTCATAACTTACATATAGTTCAGTTTTAATCTATATTATGCTAATTTTTGTGCCATTTTTGACGACTGACGTGCCATATATTTTATCATGACCTATTTTTAGAATGTAGAAATCAACTTGGCAAACAAAGCATTGAATTAAATTGAATTTAATTGAATCAAACTATGAAGTGATGAACGGTGTACAGATGTTCACAAAAACGCGTGCCATATGCGGGACAAGAAACTACGTCTGATTTGACTTCATTTTCTTAAGCTGTGCCTTAGCGGAATGAATTCCAAATAACTCTCGCCACTCTCCGTAGCTCAGTCAACCAACACGTCGCTTTGTAAACTGATACCATAGTTGGGTGTTGGCTCTAGTCCCACATATGGCATGCGTTTTTTTAAATGTCCTTCAACTTATCGTCACCTCATAGTTTCATTATCACCAACTCATTACGAAAAATATACTAAGTAAGACAAGTACCCGCAATTTGTAAATTAAACCAACCCCCACTTTTACCCCCACTACTTTTTCACCTCACTCCTCTGACTCTCTCACCTGTAACACCCAAGTACCAGTGCAGATCGCTAGAAAGCACTGGCATACTGGATTGTGCTGCTGCCCAGCAGTCGCCAGGGCTATACCTTCAGTGGCGAACATAGGTACTAATTGCAGATGTCTAGGTGAGGGGAATGGAGATTTTCACTTTGGAAAGTTGCACTTTCCAAAATAACGATAACTCTACCCTCAAATAACCTAGATGTTAATGTGATGCCACCCTCGGTAGCTCGATCAGCTGAGGCACCGCTTCAGAAATTGAATTCACCGTTGGGTGTGGGTTCGAGTACCGCATAAAGCATGTTTTTTTGTAAGCGACCTTACACTTACCATCACTTCATCGTTTCATATAATCACCTGCTCATTCGTACCCCCGTATAATCTAGCTGTTGGTGGGATCGTTGATCAAACAATAATCATCATAATTATGTTAGTGGGGTCATTAAACCATCAATAATCATCACCACTTAAAACTGTCGCTCATCATACGATAGTTAATCTGTATTTTCAGAACAAATTATTTACCAATATTGTCTTACGCATTCCACCACGATGGTATAGTGAGTTATGGCCGGCAGGTATGCATGCGGCCATGGCTATGACGGCCAGGGTTATTGAATGTCGTGGTTCTTGCAGCCTTCAAACAGTCAGGTGGTGTATCATCATCACCATTATTACATTCTTATCACATGTCTGATTCAATAGCTAATTGATACTTTCTGTTTGTTCGTAATTGTCTCTCCATGATTTCATCGAATAAGCTCATTTTTCAAATGATTCAATTGTAGAGACATTGAACTGTTATTCAATGAGATAAGGCAAGTGGGTGAAATTGTACACCGTAAACTAGAGTGACTAGACCTGATGTTTTTTTTCAGATGAGCTTCAGTGGAGGCGGAGACCTTAATGCGATTCTTATGACAATTAACATGTCAACGTTTTTTTTGTATACTCACTGCACATGATCGAACAATTCAATTGATTATCATCGTGAATCTTTGTGGGCACAAGAACTTATACAACCCAGGGCGCTTACCGCGACTGACACTTGAGCCCCCGCCTAAGAAGCCCGCCGATCATTTTAGCATGGGCGGACCCATAGGCGGGCGCTTAAGTGGCAGTCGCGGTAAGCGCCCAGCTGCAGAACTCGAAAGTTTTCGAAAAAAAAAAAAAACAGCTGGACCACTTTGAGAAATCAGTTATGAATTTAGGAAAAACTGTAAGAATTGCCCAAGACCGGCACAGTAGCTGTGTGGTTAGCGCACTTGCTTCGTGTGACCCGGGAGGTGAAGGGACATATCGGACCCGGTTCGATCCCCGCCACCGTCCATCTTTACAGGGGTTTTCCGTGGTTTCCCTCTGTAGTGTAGGCTAATGCCGGGATGGTGCCCACAATATAGGCGACGACCGCTTCCTTCCCACTGTCCTTCCCATTACTAATAAAACCTTCATCTCATCATCCCATCATCTCATTAATCATTCATCTGACGCCAATAGATCTCAGTCATCATTACAGTGCGTCGTTAAAACCCAACATAAAAAAAGAAAAAAAAAAGAATATCACACTAGAGGAAAATGGGTGAAAATGTCTTCCAAAATTCAAAATTCAACTGAATTTAAATATAAGAATGATATACATTCATTACACATTTTGAATATACATAAATCGAACCAGCTATTTGGAAGAATGTTCTTTTCATTCTAGGTCAGAGACATCCATTAAAATGATCAGCATATACATAAAACTAAAGCAGAGAGCTGCATAAACGATTACGGCGAGTAACTATAGGCACAATAGTTTCAAAATCAAGTCGAACGAATTACGTTTACATTATATGCAAATATCAAATACGAATAATATGCATTCATATTCTTTACTCATATTTCAACGCATAGGCTGCGTTTGCCTATAGATCAAATTAATTAGTTCAGCATTGTGCCATACATTCTTCCATACATGCATACGTTTATTTTTTCAGTTGCCTTATTCCTCCTTTCTTTCATTCATTCATTCCCTCAATCATTAATTCATTTTTTTTCAATGATTCATCATTCTTTTGGACTGTTGTGGAATCGTCATTTTGGTTCTTCTTTGAATCCCTTGAATCACATAAACACTTTTCTTCATTCCTTCATTCCTTAATTGCTTCATTCATTCATTGCTTCATTCCTTCCTTCTTTCCTTCCTTCCTTCATTCATTCATTCATTCATTCATTCATCCAATAATTCATTCGTGCATGCATTAATTAATTAATTCGATAATGATGTATCCTAATCACCCACCTCCACAGTAAACTCTCGCCGTCTAAGAAAAAATACTCTGTTTACTTATAAAACTTATAACACATCTGTTGAAGACAGACAACCGTCCTTCACAAATCCCAAGCTTAGGTTTGAGTCTCGCATGCATGGCATAGATTTTTGTAAACATCATTCATATATCATCCGCTCATTCGTACCCCCAAATAATGTAGCTCTTGGTGGAATTGTAAAATCTATCACTGCTGCTTCCTCTTCTTTGTAATAACGAATATGTTACGATGAGACATCCGTTTCTTAATTCAATCTCAACGAATATGTAGAGAAGAATACAATAACAATTTGTTGGAAAACACCACGCTATAACCAATTCGACCATGCGCTTCATGTTGCAGTGTTTTGGGGACTCGTTGCAGTCGCTCAATCCGTCGAGCAGTGGTTCATCATCGTGGATGCTTTGGCGAGATCCGAACAGTCCTGCCTACCAGAGAAAGAAGAGAGGCCGGTTGTGCGGTGTGTTATTAGCTATTGCGGTCTTCCTAGTCATAATAGCTGTCTTGGCAATAGCGGGACTGGCCGTCTACATGGGAGGTGAGTGGACAAGGACTTTCTAACACTAACACTTGAAACCGTCTCTCCCCACTTGAGACTTGCACAAGTAATCTAGTAGAGTTTCAAATGGCACATATTTCCCTATCCGTGAATTGAGACATGTGAGATGTTTTAAATGAATAATGCTAAACATTGGACACTGTCAATATTAAAGTTTTCTGTTTGTACTACCATCCTAAACCAGTAGCTATGATCGTCTTTCTGTTTTAAATAGTTTTCAAAAACATGACCAATCTATGATACTAGCGTTATACCCTCAATACACCACACTCAACTAACTAACTCTAACTGTTGTAAATTTATGTTCTGAAGGTTGTAGAATCAGTAAATTTCAATCCATTCCATAGCAGAATCGATAAATGCGCGTGTATCAATGAAAAAAAAAATATTCATACATATGTGTAATCAAATTTTAACTCTCAATTCTCGATTCTATGTTTAGCGTTGCGGGTAGATTCGGTTCAGCATAAAAACAACAAGCAACAGCAGAAGGTCAGCACTAAGGACAATAGAACACTGGAGATAAGAAACGGTGTGATACGAAAAGTAGCTGTCACAGACAATATAACAACAACAAACACAGTGCAATTGAAACGAACAAACACACCAGAGACTCTTCTAGATGACGCCGACAATAATGTCATTTTAGATCAAGAGTTGCCTGTCATACTAGGTTCATACAAAATTCCGGATGTAGGAAACACCAAAGAGATCAAACTAGTGACCGAAGAAGTCATCGACAGTGAAACAAATGTCGACGGTCTACACGTGAAACAATCAGATGATGATGACAGCAAGCATGTCGAAGCGAGCTCACATTATGAGAGGCATCAGAGTGACTTAAGCACGCCCGACTCCGTAAAAGATAGTGAAGAAAAATCGAAGACTGAGCTAGCGTTCGAAGCTGTCGAGAAAAGTAAGCGAAGGGGAGATAATAACGACGATCATGATACAGTCTTGTTAAAGGAGGCTAGTGAAGCAAAACCAGTCACAATTATGAATACGGGAAACTTGGACTCGACTTCTGGTAGAAATCACCAAAGTGGGAACGACCCTTCTTATCATCCCGAAACAGTGACTTCCACTGAAAATAGTATCAATACTAATCCTTCTGTATCGGATTACGATACAGCGACCACAACGAATGAGTTTAGTGTGCTATCTACTGTAAGTGATGCTCAAATAGAAGTAGCAACAGAAGCTATTCTTGACTCAGCAGCTGTTTTTGAATCAAGAGCCAATGAAGATTCTACACATTATAATGATACAACTCCCACCTCACCAATGTTTCAGACCAGGTTTCCTCCAAGGCAACGAGTGAAAAACGAAAGCAAGCTGGAAGAACCTGAGAACGGAAACGGAGAGTCAGATCTTGACACACACACAATGCTCAGAAAAATTGGGAATGCAATGACAAAACTAGAACCAGACACAGAGCAAAGACTCCGTTATGTGGACTCGGGCAATGGACAGAATGTAGAAGCAATGGTACTAAATCCTTCTGGAGCACTGAATCACGACCAGGGAATGAATCCCACTGTATTGTCGACAAACACGTATAAAGATAGATATCAGCATCTGAGCTCTACCTCAACAAAACAACGGCCAGTGTACAGAACACCAGTTAGAGAGTCTCATCCGAGTAAAGAAAATTTAAACCATGACAAGAATACCAAAAATGCTGATCAAGTGTATGATAAAGGCACAAAGAACAAGATGAAGCATGAACCACAAGTTGATGACTGGATGCCAATGATGCCCGTGGATGCTACTCACGTGCCAATCAGTTACGGTGGGGTAAATGGGTTTGGTCATGTGGATGCCCAGAGAGAATCCAATGATCAAGTATCTCGCATTGCAGTTGAAGTTAATAATGCTGATGAAGGTACAGAAACAAGTGTAATTAAGACGAACAATAGTGAGAGCATCATAATAAAGAAGGATCCCACAAATGGCTCAATGAATTCAGATACCAAAGACAACAAAACATCTGTAGAAGCTGCAGAAATTATCAGAAAGATACTTGCAGAATCGTTCAACTGGCCAGAATTGCCTATCATGCAGCAGTTTACTAATTTAGGAAACTTCTTGACAAAGAATGACGTGCCAAAGATACTTGTCCCGGAAACGCAAATAGTGGATGAGAAAACAATGGGAATACCACCTACAACGACGACAACAAAGTTATCGTACATAACAGCTTCGACACCATCAACATTAACACCCTCACCGTCACCATCATCAACGGCATCGTCATCAGAATCTCCAAGATTTTCATCTCCATCTCCAACGACAACAAAGCCCACAACAACAACAGCAAAATTAGGAACAACAAAAAAAAAAAGTGAAACTGCAGCTACTCTCACATCTGCTACTTCGAATAAACCTATAACTACCGAAAAAATGACAATTATAGAAGACTTGGAATTAGTGAACGAATTTGAGAATCTTGGAATTGCATTACCTATAGATGTGCCGTCCGAAATACTGACAAGTGTCAAAAGCCAAAGTAAACCTTCGTTATCCTCGGAAATGAGCAATCCTGTCATTGTGCAGACTTTGAAACCTCCCAAGTCAAACTCTGGCATTGGAAGACCATTACGTCCTCGCCCTACGGTATCATCTCCAGTCTTCATACCCATCCCAACTTCAACCACCAAACCCATTACTACTACCGTCATCACCACGACCACAAAACCCAAAACCACGATAACACACCAGAAACGTCCTTCTATTTATTCAATTACAACAGTTCACTCTAATAAGACTTCACCACCTCGCAAGCAAATTACTACGTCTGCTACGCCAGTGAAACAAATTGCCACAGAAGTGGTAACTAGAAAAAGCGTGCAAGTATCATTCAGCGATAATCAATCTTCGAAGACCAAAGTGGCGGGAAAAACGAATGGTGCATCAATGTATGTAAGGGTTCAAACGCGAAACAATACCAATAAAGTAGTCAACAGAACGGGTGGTGTTGGTAAGCATGAAGTGTATGCTATTCTGGGTGGTTCCCCTAAAAATGGTACGCATAAAACAACAACCGGGGCACCGGTTCTAGAAACAATTACCATGCCAGTGGCAAAATTTAAAGAAGCCAACTTCTACCCTGTCACTTCGTACCCCATCTTGAAAAGTACTAACGTTACTGCACAGCTTGGAGTTGGTCATCGTAACCCTAAGATGTCACCTATCACGTATGAGAACAGAAGGAAGAACCAAGAGATAACGGCTCAGTCTGGCGTAGCGATGCAAGATGGAGTAGAGTTACGCATGTCACTGGAAGACATTGTTAGGAACTATCGAACCAAAATATCTGGAACTCAAACCGGAAAACCTGTCAGAAACTACACGCTTACATTTGACGAACTAAAAGAAAAGCAAAAGTCAGCCATTAATATTGGAAATTTAACAAAAAGAAATCAAAATATCCTCACCAATGTAAAGCGACCGTTTGAAAATCAAAACTCGAATTTGATGATTCAAAATTCAAGCGTGAGACTCAATAACAAAATAAAATTCCAAACTACGAATCTACAACAAAATCTAACTCATATTAATAATAATAATTCAAATCCTATTCAAAATGTACCCAAAATTATACAAACAACATCGAAAACACAGAATCGCAGTTCAGAAATGACAGTGCAAGTCAACGCTGTTCAAGCAACAAATAAACCTGACAAGTTTCAAGATGATCAAACTAACTCCGATCGAATAGATTTATACGAAGCTTTAAAATTAGTTCAAAGTAATCCGAAAATCATTCAAAGTTTCTCATCCGTTATCCAAAATTCTCAAACAGGCATAAGAAACACAAACACCATATTATCAAACAGACCTGTCATCTCGAAAAAACCGGCAATCATCGTGAAGTTCTCTACAGATAAACCTACACTCACGACAGCTGTATCAAACAACAATAAAACTGTCACATTCCTGTTAGGGACAATGTCCATCACCAACACATCGAATACTAATAAACCGATTGATGGTAATATAACAAGTAATTTACCGTCGCAATTCCACAATTCCCACCAAGTGGAACAGTCTTCTTCAGAACCCCAAGAAAACAGCAGTTACATGAAAGCGACCAACCGTGAGAATGATAAGGACCTTATACATCATCTCAACAAATCTACTTTTCCACTGGAAGACGCGATTGTCAATGCAATTAGTAAATTAGCTACAGTTCACGTGAGTACAGTGTTGTCCGGAGATCCGTCAACAGTGAAGAACAGCTCTGGCACGAATCAAGTTGCCAAAGAGGATGGAGTCAGCAGCGACGTGAGTGCGACGACGGAAGGGAATCAGGAGAGTACGGAGAGGCCGAATGCGACGCCAGGTTTCACGTTGCTCACCAAGCTGTATACTAGAATAGAGACGATGGACGGAGACAAGAAAGGCTCGGACGCAGTGGTGGGAGAGAATGAGACTCATCCAAACAGTACTGGTAAGTAAGATGGAAGCTAAGAAGGCCACCATTCCATTAATCCATTAAATTTAAAAAAAATTATGAATGCTTGTTTCTTGTTAGAGGGTTCATCTTCGTCCTAACTGACGGCAAAGTACACACAAATATTCTACAACTGAAAATTAAATCCATTATATAAATTGTTAACTTATGGATGATTCCATGAAATGAAATAAAATCTCGAACCATTAAATTATTATATAACACTTCGCAAGTACAATTGATTTGATTTTTGAATGAAGATCTGGAAAAAAAACATACTGATGTATACCGGTACCGGTGTAACAAAATATTATCACCCCCAAAAACTTCACTGCCCAGTAATAGTAATAGTACCAAGTTTACTTCCCCAGCAAAGGAATTACGAAATATTACTCCCCCTGAAACTCAATTACTCCCTCAAGATATTGAAAAAATTGACAGAAAGTAAGCGAGTCATGTATATGCATAATGTGAATGATTCCCCATAATAATCACATATATATCTGATATCAGAATATACATTAAGATTTAAATCATAGGTATAAGATGATAAAAGAATAAATTATATCAATGTAGGGAGTACAATTAATACAGTATTTCATAATCATATTACTTTTCCAATATTATGTTGTTCAATGAATGTTATGTTACATATGGGTCACAAAGAATAGTCGCACTAAAATAGAAACGAATAGACACGACGAGTCGCAATTGAATAGGAAATGGTTGGGGAGTAGTCCTACTATAATAGCCTATATGATATTACTCCCACAATATAATGTTATTTAATGCAAATTCCCTTATGCATAGACTCATATTACAGTCACATCAATGTGAATTAGTTGGGGAGTAGGGTCTACTCCTATTTTATCATCAAGTATTTCAATATATAAATTTATGAAAATATCGATTATTATATTCAGTTATTGTTTAGCAAACCCAAGACAGGAAACAGGTATGGTATAAATGTCAGTAATGTGCCACTTATGATAAATGGCTATATATTACAATAAATATGTTTGTTCCAAAAATTAAAACTTGAAAAAGATTGAAATATTGTGGAAAAAAGTAATATCATCTATGTCTATGGTAATACCAAACTGGTCTGATGATGTTTGGTATTAAATGTTTTAATCAGTCCGGGTAAGATATATTTATTGGATGAGCGAAGCGAAGACCCAACCTTACAGTAGGCCTACTTGATAGAAACGGATCATTTATATATAATGGCACTCCCTGGTCCATATCAGCTCAGTTTTAGGTACTAGAATAAGGAAAAAACTGGAAGATTTCTGACTGAAAACTCAGAATAATAATTGTGAAATCGTGGTTTCTGATTTTTCCTCGCAGAACTATGTGCCCACCCTCCTTCGACTATTAGCTACTTCTCATAGACATGCATGAACGCATAGGTGGGCTCACACCATATTATATATTTAGAGAACTGAAAACAGATATTTCACAAAATAAAAAAACAAGCTCTCTAGCATAGTGTAGTTGAACTTGTCAAGTATTATACAACAGTGCACAACCCTGAACCCACCATCGGTCCCGGTTGCGTATTTACAATCCCAACGCAATATCGAAATTTTTTTTTTTCTTTTTTTTTTTTTTTTAATAACATCGAAACTTGATACAAAATCATTGTTCCCCAATTAAGGCTATGGATGAAAGATAGGATCGTTTGGACGGGGCACCACAAGGGCGATCTTACCACCCCATTTTGATTATTTAAAACTAATGGTCTTCAACACCAGGACTGCGCTGTCTGTGACCATAATTTTTCGCAGTAGATAAAAGTCTTTCAGTATAAACACACGAATGTTGATATCTTCCACTTTGAACTAAGTCTCTTGGGCAATGATTAATTACTTCTTTCCCTTGACAGCAGATGTAAAATTGATCATTATACAAAAAGCACAAATTAAATCAGTGATAGGCCTATAATGTTATAATTAGGCCTATCGCTCTACTAATTAATGGTCGTGGCCAATTAGTACTTCATCCAAGCATTTGCTTCGAGGACTGTGGGAAACCACGAAAAACCACGTCAGGATGGATAAAAAAAGGTGTTTGTTGGTCTTGAGCTTTTTCTTCCAACTTCTTCTCTTCTTTTCTTCTCTTCTTGTTGTGTTTGATATATATATTTTTTTTTTCTTCTTCTTACTTCTTTTTTCTTTCTCTTTTTTCTCTCTTTCTCTTTTTTTCCCCTCTCTTTTCCTTTATTCATTCATTCATTTCTTCTCCTCATTCCATTTCAAATATCGAAATTTGCAGCAATTCTTGCAAAACATGCAAACAGTGAATAAGTTATGATTATCTTTTTCAAGAGAATATAGTATAAACCTCCCTCAATCAAACCCAAGCAAAGAACAAGAAGAAAACATTCAAGAAGACAAAAACCTACCTCAACTAACCAAAATACATGGTAATTCATACGGCAATATATCATCTTAAATTATAATTTAATATTCCGAAAAATCATATAGATTATTAGGATTTTATCAGATATATTGTTCAAAAAAGTACGACTTCAGTGAGATTCGAGCTGGCAACCTCCAGGTTCAAAAATCGAAAGTGCTATACCACTAGTGACTTGGGGACTAAATATATAACTATATCTATTACAACATAATATAAGCAAGAAATGCGATAAATATGGGCTAAGCAGTGTGTTAGACCTGTTTGTAAAGACGTGTCCCGGTAGCACGGGCGCTTATATATGAACGTAAAATAGCTAATTGCCGGGCCCTGCTCGTTGCGTGTTTGTAGATTGTGCGGGAGTGCGTTGCGGCGACGGTGAATGCGTCTCCTTGCTCTCCCGGTGCAATCGGTTGGTCGACTGCTCAGATGGAGCAGACGAGAAGAGCTGTACATGTGCTGACTACCTGAGAGCGCAGTTCATCACAAGAAAGATATGTGATGGTGTCGTCGACTGTTGGGACTTCACAGATGAAAACAATTGTGGTCTGTTTTAGGGTTTCAAACATTTTCATTATACTTGTATATTCGATTCATTTGATATCACATCGATAATTGTATTTATTCGACCTATTTTATTTTTTTATTCACACAATTTCTCACAATAATTTATATATTTCAATTTATAACGACGTTTGAAGTTTCTAAAAAAATAATTCACATTTCCAAATATATCTTCAAGATTACAGGTGTTTAAGTTCATTTCATTATGTGATCATTAAATTTAAGAAAAAAACTCCTTTGGCAAGGAAATACACATTTTTCAGGTTGGTGAACACAGTTTGTTCAATATAATTATTCAGGTCTCTTGTCGTATTGTGGTTTGATCATGATAGTTTTGGGTTTGGCTACCGCAAATGAGCACTGTATACATGGAAGTATACTTCTGTCGGATATTCTTTACTAGCAAATTTAAACAATATGACGTCTAAAGGGGGTGGGTAAAGCTTGAGGGAAGATTGATAGATGAACCAAACACAATTGATAGTTACAGATAATATGGGTAGAATTTATGTTACGTAAATGTTGATACATAAAATACATACAGTCATGGGATAATGAGATGAAGGTCTCTTAGGTATTGGGAAGGATGGTGGGAAGGAAGCGGTCGTGACGTATATTGTAGGAACCATCCCGGCATTAGCCTAGACTACAGAGGGAAACCACGAAAAAAACCTGCAAAGATGGACGGTGGCGAGTATCGAACCAGGTCCGATATGCCCCTTCACCTCCCGGATCATATGAAGCGAGTGCGTTAACCACTCAGCTACATGTGCCGGTAGTGTATAGCTAATTGATGTACGAGGGGAGGAGTTTTAACGAAATCAATAGTATCTATATAGGTCTAATAATATATAATAGGCTAAAATATATGTTCGAAATTTAACACTATATAGGAATTGATGCACTAGTCCAAATATTTCAATGTGATCAACTCGATTATTTGTTCATTATATTCCAGTATAGGCCCAGACGTGTTTTTGCACTTATTTTATTGTTAGATGAATTAAAGGACATAACAACCCTGGAATTAGATTTGAATGAATGATGACGTTAATTTTTCCTTAATTTCAGAGAACACTAGAAATCATCATCTCATAATTCCAGAAATTATTATTAATTCATTTGTCCGTCAAATTACCACGTAGAATCCGTCTCTTTTTTTCCGACTTACGCATTATTATTATAGTCGTGACGAAGGCATTAACCGATTTTGTTTTTACGGTGTTGAGGGCAAACACCGAATATCATTCACAGTTGTGCTCAAACCCTCACTGAAGCTCTATCTTCAAAGTTATATGAACATGAATTAATTCAGTGTAATCTGCTAATATTGATCTACCTGAATAATCAATAGTTCATCTTTTTGAGAAATATTTTTACCGATTTCGTTTCCGATTTCACTTTTTTTCAAATCCATTTCGATTTCTTATTATCAGTAATTTTGATGTTGATTCCATTTTTTTCAAAATAATTCATTTTTCTTTGGACCATGTTCGATGTAAACATTCATCATTTTATTTACACCTTGAGAAATTAGCCACAACGATGTTCACACATAGATGAATGTTAGTTAAAAAAAATAGAATCAGATACCTAGATTCAGTCCACATGTAGTTGCAATCAAGTAGCAATTCTTCTCATTTTTGGTGGGTCATGACAATTGTTTCCACGGAATTCTTTAAACATCATGTAAAAAATAACGATATTGTATTGAATTTGTATCAGGGCCAACAGCTGGTATACAAGTTATAACAAATAAAAGCCATTTTCAAAAAAAGATTGTCTCTCCATTATGGAACTTGTGGAAATGACAACATTCAATAAGCTGTTAATATAATTTTGAATGGAGATTTTTTGTTGGTGGGGTTCTTTGGAAACCGTCCCTATACCCAATATCACAAGCCACTGTTCACTTCACTGTCACAAATTACTGTTCGGGAGCGTTGAGCTTTCGTGATGATCAGTATTTACTATTTATTACAAAATGTACAATTTTACAACATATTTCAGCTGAAAATTTGAACAAAGAATCAAATATCTTATTGAATGTCCATTTCGATTACAAACTTATTTCCGATTTCAATTCCGATTCCAGTTCTTATTAATGAAGGATGAACATTTTGATTTCGATTCCAGTTCTCAGTAATTAGAAATGCAAATTCCTATTTCAATTTCGCTTTCACAAAAATATCAATTCATTTCGATTTCGATTTCGATTTGACTTCGAGTCCCTGATTTTGAGACATGGGCAAAAGATCGGACGAGTTTAGTTTTCTTCTTATGATGAATTTCAGTTCATAATATTTTCGTATGATAGTGAGAAAGTTCATGGATCATTGATATATATTATATTTGATATCTAGATTGGTGCTCGCCTGGGCAGTTCGTCTGCCCCAACTCTCAGGCGTGTGTAGACCCCGACCGGCTCTGCGACGGCTCGAGAGACTGTCCCTACGGGGACGATGAGAAACAGTGCGTCACTATCGCTCCAGACCTGACGAACGCCACCGACTTTCCCTATCACTCTGAGGGCTATCTCATGGTCAGGAAACAGGGGAAATGGGGCAAGCTGTGTCTGCAGAACTTTGATAACGTCGTCGCTGCCTCTCAAACAGCGTGGGAGGTAAAGGATTTGGGCAAGGCAGTCTGCAAGGCTATGACATTCAGGTAGGCCGAAGATATTTCACCAGTAACACTAACAATAGAAGGTATTAAGGAATTCAAACCACGAGTGAATGTCGAGTCATGTCAGTAAAACTATATAATATGAGTTGCTTGTTGTTTCACAATCGATATTCTTCTCAAGTTCGTCTATTCATCACTTTTGGCATAATCATATTATGCTCATACAAAATGGTCAAGCTAGTTATTTGAATCAATCGGAAAAGAAAACACATTGGTTTCGCAAGTATACGGAACAATTATTGTTTGAAGTTGAGAATTGCAACAGCTTAAATATTTTTTAATTGATATATTCAGTCAGTTTGGTTATATTTAAAAAATGTATCAGAATATGTTACAGTACATTCTCGCTATAAGATAGAAAATTCAGCAAGTTCTATTTCATGAGTCGAAACAATAGTTAAAGTGTCGGTATCAAGCCTGCAAGGCTGCAATTTATGAGTCTTCGTGAACGAGTTGCCATTTGGTCAACGTTTTGTCTCTTTTTGTCTTCTCATAAGTTCGACAAAATCAGATGATTCCATCAGAATTGGCACCAAAAATAGTCTAAAAGTGGAAACGAAAAATACGGCTGTATCAAAAACTGATGAGTGTTGGTAACTCATAATCTGATTCGAATTTGAAACCTTACTTATTTCGATCTTCGCAAAGAAACTTGTGAAAATCGACACAAGTGGTAACAATCAGTTGAACATACTTTAGACAGCGCTGATTCTTCCTCTATGCCGAGTACAACGACCATGAGAGATTATGGCAAGTACAGGTACGTAGATGACTGAATATTACGTGTTCTTCGTACTTTTAGTGACTTCGACCGCGTTGAAAGAATAGTGGAGAATCCATCATCGAGTCGCGCCAGCAATTCTTTGTATTTTGAACTGAGTTACTCACCAGACGATCACAATGATTCATCCCCAAGGTACGTCTAATTCATTTCACACGGTAACATAATAAATAGCAATTTGATCTTATTAAATTATAACATGTATAATATATTTCATTAAGGTGTATTCACTTTTTACCTACCAAAGCTGACATAACATGAAAATTCACGATGCGAAATTGTACTGATGACCAATGTCAGCATATATATATATATATATATATATATATATATATATATATATATATATATGTATATATATATATATATATATATATATATATATATATATATATATATATATATATATATATATATATATATATATATATATATATATATATATACTACGTACGAATCGGTACGAATTAAAATGGGACGATGCAGTGGCCGGTACCAATGATCTGTATTTCTAGCTTGTATAGTAATCAGAAAGTAACACAAGCGAAGCCAGGTAGGAATCGGGTGCGTCGAAATATTCAATTTTATTTGTGTTGGGATCATTGACAGTTTAAATACCGCTATAGAAATGGTCCTGTGACGAATAATAATTATTTCTCAACACGTAAGATGACCGACGAGTTGGCTTCACTCGCTTGCGGGTAAATTGCCACTACGCAAATCATGTAGTATCGAGTATAGAGTGTGGAGCATTTAAGAAAAGTGTGGCCACCTAGTGGCAATAACGCAGGCTGGGCAACAAGGGTGACATGCATATGTCCCGCGCTTTTACTGTCAGAACTTGAGTTCGTCGATAGTTAATTGAAAGTTTATTGATCTCTTGTTTCATCTCCATAATAATAATGATTTCCTGAAATAAAATCGTGGAAGAACGAGTCAACAGCACTTGGGCACATTAATCATCAATGACAATAATTCAAAAGATTCACTCTCAAAATCGACACAGCTGTTTTTACGGAAGCGTTATGATGGTGACCCCCATTGGAATTTACTTGAATCTTTGCTGCATCCGGCCGTTTTGCATACGAAATGTTGAGGGCAAGAAAAGTATAGGCTACTGTAGCTGAAATTTTGCGGGATAGCTTCGTACCATCCAGCACTCATCGCTGATTGGCTAATAATTCAAAATGGGTGTTGACCTCTGAATTATCTTCCACATGCGGCAGCAATTCACATCATAAATGTTCATGTGAGGCTAGTATTCGATCATATAATATAGTTTATCTAGACCTGTTGATTATATCGAACATTCATACCTTCACTAATTGGTATTCTTTCTCCTAAGTACCCTTAACACCATAAATTCTGTAACATAATAACATTCAAGTCTTTCTTCATCATGGTTTGATGTTTTATGTGAACAGGAGTTAGGGGGTCATCAGGCTTTGATTCAATCATCGCCACCATCCAACTTTATGGTGATTTTCGTGGTTTTCCTCTGTAGCATACACAAATGTCAATATGGTATTCACAATATAGGCCACGACCTTTTCTTTCCAACAATCCTTTCCATTGCCGAAGATACCTCCATCTCAAAATCCCATCATTACATTAATCATTCATTTAGCACCAATTGACATCAGTTAGTTTAAACATTGGGTCGTTGAACCCAAAATGAATAATTTACAATAAATAAATGAACAAGTTTTGATGACGATGTTAGGAACACACTAACACAACTAACAAAATGTGCTTGTGCCAACAGGTCAAGCCTGTCATTCCAGGAATCTGTTTGCAGTGAGAAGCAAGTTGTGCATGTACGATGTCGAGACTTGGAGTGTGGCATCCGACCCCAAGCAATCAGCCAGTGGGCGAGGTAGGCATGCATCCATAACATACTATAAACTAGTCGACA
>OZ023327.1:33702282-33757282 GCA_964007535.1 Brachyptera risi
TCCTCGCTAAAGCTCGTCTAATAATTGATCACTCATCATTTGTTATGATATTTTCCTACGAATTATACTTAGTTATTATCAGCATGATTATTTGTAAATTTGCATCTACTTCCCTGTGATCAACATAATCTCCGTATACCCCTACTTTCGAATACAAGTAGCAATTGTGACTAACCAATATAAGTATCAATGAAATACATAGCTTGTGGTATATATTTTCTCATTGGGGAACAATGATTTTGTATCCAGTATCAATGTTATGAGGAAAAAAATTGTGAATATTACTTTCCTCGATTTCAGAAATAACAGCATATTGTATGGAATCACAGCTCGATTATCTGTGATGGAATCTGAATGAGTTTATTGTGAGAGCCATAGCTAAAACGTTTACCAAATATCTCGTCAAAATACTACCTGCTATTCAGATGGCTCTTGTGACAACCTAGTGACAACACGCAGAATGACGGTATAGGACCCCCGAGTGTATTTGTTAACTTGTAGAGAAGACGGTAAATCGGAACGGTCAAATGTTGTTTCCAAAGTGCACGTCTTTTTTGATGAACAGTTCAAGTTACAAGAGAGAGAGAGAGATAGACATAGGAAACTGAGAGAGATAGTTGTCCACTACCGAGTTCCAAAATCGCACACCAAACTTGGGTCGCGCATGTCGAAGAGAAATATTCTCAGCTAGGATACGGGCTCTTAAATCTAATATAGAAATAAATTTCCAAAAATATAGATCTTGCACTGTTCAAGTTTTATGACCATTGATATCCGTTAAATCACCCTGGGCGGGACATTTTTCTCTTGTGGAGACTGGGGGACTCCTTAACTAGTAATTGATGGTATTGTTCTAACATGCAGATCTCGGCGTTCCAGGATTGTGGGTGGAGGCAACGCTGGCCCTGGATCATGGCCTTGGCAGGCAGCTCTCTACAAGGAGGGTGAGTTCCAGTGCGGCGCTACTCTCATATCGGACCGGTGGCTAGTGTCGGCGGGTCATTGCTTCTACCAGTAAGTGGTCTTTCTTTTGAGCACGATACACACGGACAACTCCAGTTATCCTGATCGTAAATTGGTTTCACCAGCTAGTCCGAAATTGGTTGTGTGAACGTGACACCAAGTCGATCGCTGTTTAATAGTTTTGGGTAGGTGAGGATATAGAAAGAGTTTCTATGAAAATGCCATCCAATCGCCCGAATAGTAGAAAACAACCAATGGGAATGCAGTAAATGAGTGACGTCACGTCTGTTGTCTGCTATTAACTTCGATTTTCAACCTTCGATCCTTATATCGAATATATCGAATTTCCATTCTGTTTTTCCTAATTGGCTGCTTCATTTATACTGCGCAAAATCGACATTGACTGAATTGTCGTCGATCGCAGTTGGACCACGATAAGTGTGAATATACTCAAGTAGACAATCGAATTTAGCTGGCCATGGCAGTTGGTAATTGTGACGGCTGGAATTGTTCGTGTGTAAACCTACCGCATGCATTTGTCGATTACGCCTAGTTGGTATAGTGAAACTTCAGTGTTTGAGCGATAACTTGTGAATGGTAGATGTCAAGATTACAATTATGCTGGGATTAAGATTTTATGAATATCCATCAAACGATAGATTATCTTGACAAAAAAGTGTTTTTTTCCTTCATCAGAGCCTTAGAGGGAACCCACCCACAGAATCTATCAATGTTTTGTTATTTATTGATGTATCCATGTTGAAATAGTGAATTGAAGATTTAAAATGGAAAAAAGTTGAAAATTCTGAGAAAATTTTGGGAAAACCAGTTTTAAAATACGTTGAACTGTTACATACGACAAAACCATTAGGTAGTTAGTATGAAGATGACAATTGATAAATTGGTTGAGTGTACCTTCCTCTGTCAAATAAATTGAATTTCATCAGCATACCTATAACCGTTTTGGTACAGATGAAAAGTTTCTGATTACCTCAATTGACAACAAGAAAAGGCGTGACCTTCCCTGGTCTTGTATGCCAAGCGCATATGGTTGAACTGTTTATTTTCAACTTGGCCCAAAAGCAGTTGTTTTACGAACACATCGATATTGCACACGATGAAATATCTCGAGAAGTAATCAAATTGTATATGTAGCGCGAGATGCATGTTTTGTGACCATTTTCAGTGTCATCTAAAGCATAAACAATCGTAGTGGCTTTCCGGATGAACGTATTGTTGTGAAACTGCTTCACACCGTGCAGAGTTCTACCTTCTAAAATTCTAAGGTTCTAAGGTTTGCACCTTCTAAAATATTGTCGATCCATAATAAACATGCACAATATGTTCACAAATAATCACCTTAGTGGAAACGTATTATACCCTATGGAGACTGGGGACACCTTAATCGTGAAATTTATTAAATGTGAAATGGAATGAGTGAAGTGAAATAATTATTACCTTTTCATCTCACTTCAAAAATTGTCTTGACGTGATGACAAAGAATCTTTTCAAGCCAACTCTTTTTAGTTACGAAGCATCTGAATAATTATACTCACTTATAACTGTACCCTAAGGAAGATGGCAGAAGGAAAAATATATATTTCAATAATTTACTCAAATTTTGATTCAAATCATTTGGATTTATCACGTTTTGATTATTCATTGAATACTTGTTGCATATTGATCCCAAAAAACCGTACATTTTGATTTAGTAGGCCCTACAACAGTTATTATTATTATTATTTGTAATGACACAAATACGTCATTGTATATCATCTTTGTATTCCTGCAGTGTACGGTACATCAGAGAAAAATTTTAGAAGCGAACGCCTTTTCTCTTATAACCTAAGTGGTCAAGTACTTGAACTAATAGCTTTATATCGGTAAATTAACATTTTCCAATAATTATCAAAATTGTAGGCCTATTTGGATACTGAAGTATATTTCCTTTCAAAATTACGTTACAATATTGTTGATCTTGGCTATAGGCGTAATTTTGAAAACAAGAAATATACTCATCAAGTTTTTAGGTTAAAACCGACATAGCTAATATGCTTGATATACCTTACTTCTCTGGCTTCTTTTCCCGTATATCTTTATGACTAGCAGACGGTTTCTTCTTTGTTTCGTTTATTAGATCACCCCACTAACACAGTTTCCTATATGTACCCTCTTGTGCGTCAATAAATGAGCGATAGCGAAGACTAGTCCACTCTTATAGAGCTTTAACTGTTTTTTTATCATGTTTTTTTTTTGGTTGTTTTGTAAGCACTGCACAGGTCGTAAGATTTGACTGATCGACATGCAACTTTTTCCGAACACGTAGACATGTCCAACTTGAAACTGTGCAGTTTTGGGGTTACATCGGTTGCAGTGTTGAATTCAGAGATTTCGTTGTGGGGTTGCTGCTGTATTTTCCGGGGGGGGGGGGGGGGGGGGCAAGGGATACATACAAAAAATTGAGCATGAAAATCCATATCAAGCCTGTATATATGAATGAATGAATGAATGAATATTAGGGTTTTAAGGCGCATTGACAGCGAGGTCATTTAGCCCCTGTCAAAATAATTTGCTGAATAAAAAGGTGAGTAGTGTATATATATATATATATATATATATATATATATATATATATATATATATATATATATATATATATATATATATATATATATATATATATATACAAAAATACGACTTGATATCGGCGGTGCAACAATAATAGAGGCAAAATGCTGAAAATATTACCAGCATTGATCAAATTGACTCCACTCCAGCCGCTTCTGACACTTGAGGTGTCACTTACCAGGATTCACGGGCAGAAAGCAAATAACAATACAATTAAATAACATCTGAGATTTTTTTTTCCTTAGAACCGGTATAATAAAAATTGAATTCCTAATACTTTTTACTTTTTACAAATATAAAAAAACGAAATACAGGTTTCTCAAAAAATACACTATATATACCTAGTTTTTTTTTATCCCGGGGGGGCAAACGACGAACCCCCTCCCCCCCCCCCCCGCAGGTATGCCTGGATTCAACACTGATCGGTTGAATCATTTCTGAGAAATATCATCTCAAAGTTTCTAAAAAATCCTTAAGATTTGGTTAAGCAGAAAATTTTGAAAAATTAAATCTAAAAAAAAAAAAAAATGAATATGAACACAATGATAATACACATCACTACGATTTTGTATGCAATTCGGACGAGCCGTTGGAGAAAATAATTGAATAGATGTTTTTTATTTAATAAATACATAGAAATAATAGCAGAACCATTGCTGTGATTTACTGCTTTCTAGATTCGATATTCACCGATTTTTCTTATATGAGTCAAGGTGTGTAGCGTTTTCAACTATACCAAAGTCGATGAAGTAGCACAGATAAAACTACTGTAACGATTCTGATTAGAGATTATACCTTATTCAGATATTTCTCTCATCTTATACAACGCATATGTTGAGTTTGCCTATAGTGTGTCAATAAAAATAATTTATCATCAGTAAACTGTAAACTGGTCTCAACATTTCAAACAGCAATTCCTACCAGACACTAGTGATTTGATTGACTTTTATGGACATGTATTTTGACTTTGTTCTTCTTTCGTTCATTTCGTTTTGAATATTGGATATTTGGACAATATTCAGATTGCTATAGAATTGGACGTATGTAGTTTCGAAATGAATCAGCATTTCCGCAAGATTAGAGCTGTAGTTAGGCCCGCAAGGCCATCTCCAACTCATTCAGTCTTCTCTGTGGACTTACTGCGTTTTGATAATAAAAGCTCCACAAAATATGAGATAAGTTTAGATGAGATATGAGATAATATGAGATATTTTTCATCATATCAGAGACGCCCATCACGAAGCTAACATATTCTAGTCTATGGCAGCACGTGAATGAGTAAGAAGAGACTTGTCACTGTATTTTCTTGGAAAAACCATGACGAGTGATCTGCATAATCTCATTTCTCATTTCAACATTTCACTAACCTAATAGACGGCGAGATATTCAATCGTGAGATGTGAAATGAAAATTGAATGAGAATGAGAATCGAGTGATTCGTGAAAAGCTAACACTTTTTTTGGTGGAATAAGTTATAGACAAAATCTCATTCCATTTCGTACATTTCAAATGTCGATAATAAATAGGCTCCTGTTACCGATGACTATGATGTATTTCCTAGCGCTCTCGACGACTATTGGGTAGCAAGACTTGGAGCATTGCGCCGTGGCACAAACTTCCCATCGCCTTACGAACAGCTGCGTCCGATCACCAATATCATCCTGCACCCCCGCTATGTGGACGCCGGCTTCATCAATGACATTTCACTTCTGCACATGCGTGAGCCGGTGTCTTTCAGCGACTATGTGCGCCCGATCTGCTTGCCACAACCTAACAGCGTGCTGAAGGACGGTCGACTGTGTACTGTGGTGGGCTGGGGACAGCTCTTCGAAGTGGGCAGAATATTCCGTGAGTACACGCGTATGCCTATTCAAGCTATAGGTTCCCATAACAATGTTTTCACGTGACATCCGTCAAATCAGAAGACGGTATCGTTGGTGTTGAATAGATCATGTTATATCATACCGTTTTTTACACTTCACGTAAGTTAATGCATTCTATCGGCAAAAACTATAGAACTTTTAAGCAGCGTGTCATGAAAGCGTGTGCGGATGCGCACGATTATCGATGTAATACTTACGAAAATATTATTTGCATTAAAATGGCAATTTTTGCAGGGAATATATGTAATATATTGTTGTCTAGTTAATTTGAAGGAACTAAAATACTTTCAAGATGAGGATTATTGCTATTGATAGTAGTCTGTTTTATTATTTTGAAATTGTAGTTTACGTTGAGGCCATATACAGGTAGTAGAGTAGGCTCAAGAGTGGGCTCAAGTGTGGGCCCAAGTGTAGAAGGGTATTGAAGGGAATGGAGGGGTATTGGAGGGTTCGTCGCTATGGTAAATAGTTACAGGTGGAGGCACCGTGAATTGAGACGCAACAAATGGTAGTGCCATGTTCTGCATGCCTAACGTGAATACGAAAAGACCTATCACAGTTACCTTCTTATAGCATCTTATAAACATCTTGTAATTGTAACTAGGATGCTGTTTTGGTTGCATTTTCTTCTATCGTCATCAATTTATCGAAATCAATAATAATCACAATTCAATGAAAAACCGCTTATGACTCTATACAAAGCGTTTATCTATTTATTCATATTGGGTTTACCGACGCACTGTACTGATGACTACAGTATATTGGCGTCTCTGAATGATATATGAGATGTTGGGATAGTGAAATGAAAGGTTATTTCATCATGTGTTTTTGGATGGCGGGAATTGGCCGCTGTCGGTCGTGGTCTGTTGTTAAGGAATCATCCCAGTATTGACCTGAACGACAGAGGGAAATAACACAAACAAACTGTCAGGGTGGTCGACTACGGCGGAAATCGAACCCCGGTCTCCTGAATGACGGTTCAGTCTATTACCACTCAGCCACATGTCTCTGTGCATTGATCTAAATCTCTGTGGAGTAAATATATCGTGTATAAAATACCCAAGACGGAAGTTCACTACCACGGCACTCCACAGATATTATGGTAGAACTGGTATAAATTAATTTGCTGCTTGTTCTATACCTAAATAAATTGTTCCGACCGCTTCAGCTGCTGACTTGACCATATGCCCAGAACGCTCAAGCATGGCACATTCTAACATTCGGAATAGTCCCTACAAGTTGGAGGATACAAGCATGTATTTCTTTATTCATGATAGAAGTGAGTGGAAATTAGATTTTGCATTGGGTTTAACGACGTACTGCAATGCTGTCTAATATTTATGGGCGTCGGGTGAATGATTAATGAGAGAAAGGGATGATGAGACGAAGATTTCTTAGGTAACGGGAAGAATAGATGGGGAGGAAATGGTCGTGGCCGGTGGCCTATGTTGTAGTAACCTTCCCGGCATAGCCTGGACTACAGAGGGAAACGACGAAAAACCCCTGTGAAAATGGATGGTGGTGAGGTTCGAACAGAGATTCGATATACCCTTCACCTGACCCCCATACCCCACAACTGAGCTACGTGCGCTCGTGCGTTTAGTCATAGAGGTGGGCGTGAGTCGAGGTTATTTTAACATTGCGTGACAAATCTCGAAGTTATTTATCGACTGTGTGAATACCTTGATTCCAGCCGATACGCTCCAGGAGGTCCAGTTGCCAATCATCTCGACTGGAGAATGTCGGAAAAGGACACTCTTCCTTCCTCTTTACCGCGTGACAGACAACATGTTCTGCGCAGGCTTCGATCGAGGCGGTCGTGACGCGTGTTTAGGAGATTCAGGTGGACCACTCATGTGTCAGGTAGGTCAATATCCTATGTTCGCTCATGCTTGTAAGAAAGCAGATTAGATGAACTGAAGCGGTATGCTGAATTCAGAGAAGAAAGGCACCAAGTTGGGGAAAACGAAATTACGTTATAGATCTGCTATGGCTAAACAACTCTGGAACGGTATACAGCATCCAACTCAGGCTCAGATATACGCATAGGCTGACTAGGCTATAGCCCCAGGCTATAGGCCACCAGCCCCCGAAGGGTTTTGCCTAAATTGTCAAGTCTATTAAAAAGTGATACAAAATGAAAAATACATCTTGAATTTTTCTCACCATCATATTAACTTTTGTGCTATATGCAGCTTGCAAGCATAAAGAATTGCATCTAGTTTTCTTTCGGAAAGATTCGACAGGATCCTCCAATTTCGAATCACTCGAAATGGCGAAACTCATAGGCCTAATGAATTTCACCAGATTCGAATTCGAGTTCGAAAATACAAATTGATTTCTCTACCCTCACACTTGATCATACACTTGAGGAGAATTACGCTATTAATTCAAGAAAATAGCATGGTGCTTGCTATACGTTGAAGAAGTACCATGCTACTCTCGTCTGTGGAATAAGAAGTGATGTAACTTATTGTTCACCCCAATAGGAGGCGGGTGGCCACTGGTCACTGTACGGTGTCACCAGCAATGGTTACGGCTGCGCACGAGCCAATAGACCTGGCGTGTACACGAAAGTTACCAACTATCTACAGTGGATACACGCGTCGATGGACTTAATAGCTCCGCTCGAAGACTCGAAGACCACGTGCAAGGGGCATCGGTGTCCACTAGGAGAATGCTTACCACGCACGCGAGTATGCAACGGGTATATGGAATGTTCGGATGGGAGTGATGAAAAGGACTGCTGGTGAATAAGATGTGTCGGATCTTGGAAGTTTTTCAGGTTAACACTGATGTGTGGATCAATTGTGATGTGAAATTGGGCAGTCCCATGCGCACTCTTATCATACTGAAAATGAATTTGAGAGCTTATACGTTCATTGATATAAGTATAATTTTCACATTTTCATCAATAGAAAGTATAATAGAACAATTAGATTTCATCATAAGTGAGCCTGATTCATAGTAGTACGGTTGTACGGTTTTTCCAGTCCCGGTACGTCAGTGAAAGAGTCAAATAGTGAAATTTCAGACTGGTTCAATTTTGACTTACCTGGAAGGAAAATACCGTGAAACCGTATCACTATGAATGAGGCATCAGTCTTGAAGAAGTTATAATCAAAGTCATTTTGAATCGATTGTACTGATATTAAAATCATGAAATGGTTATATTTATGCTTTAGGCTAACGAAGAAATCACAAACATACTCAGAAATATAGTTTTTTGATTGATATGAGGATCAATTGGTAATATTTTTGCATCCAGTTCGGACAAAGTGTTTTGATTTGCATCATCATGACCTTGATTGTACGCATGGGACACGATCATGTATGGCCTTTATAGTATAAAGTATTTTTAAAAAAGCCATAATAGTTATTTGATCAAATGATGAATGCGGCTACTTGATCTGCATTCAACTGTTACGATGGAGATGTAGATGGTCCAGACTTGCATAGTACTCAGGAACATGTATTGTAGTTGTATAATGCCACATCACATCACAATTGTTCAGTTATATTTCCATATTTTGATAATCATATCGAGTAACTGGCGAGTATGAATATAATTCATCACTCGCTGCCAGATTATACGTTGATATTGTATTGAAATAAAGAAATCGTTGCTCTTAATTGAGAAGCAATTTGGGTAATTTCTCAACAAATTTGTAAAGTTGAAGAAAATGAAGCAGTTTGTGGGGGAGGTGTACATACAAGGCATTATTATTATCATTATTATTATTATTATTACTATTATTATTATTAAAATCATCAATCATTATTATTTTCGTTGCTACTCTAATTACTATTTTTACCCTACAACAAAATGTGAAGAGATTATAGATAAGCAATGCAACACTCTTGATATAAAACACTGTTCAAACAAATAGTCGCAAGTTTATTTATTGAAGATTTGGAAATAATTTTGAGATTGAATGTGAATGAATATGAGTCATTATATTTTCCCAAAACTTTACGACGCTAAGACCGAATATCCCCGTGTTTCCCAATATTCAGTCTTGCGACTTGAATCCGATCCTAATCTCCATCTCTGGTCCCCAAGCCTACACTGCCGCAAGCACAGTTACACCAGTGCGAAGCAGGAAGCATATCAATGAGGCAAAGTTGTATAACAATAGGTTCACTACAATAGTAAATTCAGTAGGTGCATGAGGTTCAGGGGCGTGTGAACAATTGAAAGATGGGGTGGGGGGTGCACCCAACCAAGGCATCATGCCCATTCATAAGCGTAACACTAAACTTTTTAATTTGTGTTATTTGAGGGGTTTTAATGTAATTTGAAAATAACTAGGTTGCATTTTGATAAATGTACGAAAGATTTTTATTAGATTCACTAAGAAGTGTCATAAATGTATATTAATACAGTTAGAGATGTGTAGGTTATGGTCAGTGATGTTTGTTTTCATGAAGTAAATTTCCTTGAAATATTTCGTTCAAGATTAAATGAAGAATAATATGAGAAGAAAGAAATCTATGCAGTGGAATCTGTTTTTATTAGGCCTACTGAATTCGTGTTTTCGTAGAAATATCATTGAATGATTGTAAGCGAACACCAAGGTAGACCCTCCTTGAACACACAAACTTGTTTTATTTTGTTTGTTTTCTTTCTCATATATATTGGTTTTAACGACGCACTATACTGATGGCTACGATCTATTGGCGTCGGTGGATGATGAATGAGATGATGAGATGACAAAGGTTATTTTATTAGGTGTTTTGGATGGTGGGAAGGAGTCGGTCGAGGCCTGTTGTCAAGGAACCATCCCAGTATTAACCTGAACGACAGAGGGAAACCACGAAAAACCCCTGTCAGGATGGTCGACTACGGCGGGAATCGAACCCCGGTCTCCCGAATGACGGTTCAGTGTGTTACCACTCGGCCACGCGTCTCGGTGGTTTCTTTCTCTTTCTTTGCTGTCTATACAGGTCACACGGAATTGCAAATTTGTATGAAACTTGGCATACATGTCACCATGCATCTCACTCGTTACTGTAAAGTTTTGATTCGCAATCGCTAGGAGTTTTTTTTTTAGAAAAACCATTTCGGAACTTTGAAACCCTACATAAGAATAACCCATTCAGCGGGGAAATTGAAAAAAGATTTTTTTCAAATAAATTCAATTTTTCACGGAGTATGAGGACACGAATGGTTTATATTGTTCCAAAGTTTATATACATCGGATCAGCCGTTTTGAAGAATAATATTTTCCATAATATAACTTTTTCGAAGCTATATTAAAATGATCCACATGCAGATAAAACCAATTAGATCGTAAAATGAATTGAATAATGAACATATAAAACAGGAGGGCAGTAGCTTGATAGTTTCAAAATCAAGGAGTGTGTTTACTTTCCATTCCATTTCTTATTCCATATAGGCCTGTTCGTATAACGGATATGCTGGTATTCAGCTATTCAAGGAGAGCATGCCGTACAATAGGAAGTATTCGGCACAAAAAGTACCTATAGAATGCGCTAGCGGCAGCTGTCAAAAATCCAACATGGCGGAAGTTTGGAGGACTCTCCGTAGTGTTTACTATGGCTACTTTGCTTGTAATGCAACTTGGAATGACCATGCTAAACGTTCATACGTGCGATTTTGTTTTATATTCATCTTTTGACAAATCTGTCCAACTTATTCAAGTAGATTTGGATGTTTCATTTGTAGATAAGATGTTATTGAAACTTAGATCGGATTATTTTAATAATATGCCCCACCACATTTGTTTAAACAATTGTTGTGATTGTGAGTTAGGTATTGATTATTATCACGTAAATGTTGTGTTAGAATTTAGATTATTATATTATTTCACTCCTTTAGTAACCTATCAAATACTTATATAGCCTAGGGCCTACATTAACCAATTAATTTACCCATGTAACATTTGTATTCGTTTATTGATATTACTTCAAAACACCATTTGACCTAAGCTTAAAATGTCGAGTAGGTATTGGTAAAATATATAGGATTTTTATTTTTTCTAAACATTTTCATTACTTGTTATCTAATTTAGGTCTATGTATGACTACCTATAAGCACTCCAAGGAAATCAATTGCAAGGAAAACATAAAAAATGTGTTATGCTTTAAGAGTAATTTATTTAATTATACGGTTTTTGTTTTGTTTAATGAAGTATACAAAACAGTTTTGCATAGTTTTTGTATGATAGGCCCTAATTGTAATCAACCCAGAACATATCATCAGTTGAAATGGACATTGTCAAATAATTATTCACAGTTGAATGTTATTTACAGTCGAATGTTATTCCCAAAAATAGTATTTACAATCACCCTAAATATTACAGGCACATAGTATTTGCACTTTCAAAACCTAAAATTTATCATCAATTGAAATGGATGGTGACAAATAATTAATTACAATTATGCTATTTGCAATTGATCTAAAAAATTACAGATAGGCATATCATTTGCAATTAACCTAAAATGTTTCATCAATTGAAATAAATTGCCGCATTTCGGGAATAAATAAAAAGAACATTCGCGGTTCTTTCCTGCCACAAAATTACCCTGTGATACGCAACAATTTCGTCGTGAAATACATTTTTGGGGCGAGAAAGTAGTCACAAACAACGTTGTATCATAGCCACGTGCAGAATTCTGTCCTCCAAACTCTATTTACGGTAGTCGCCGATAGAGCGCATGACTGCAACTTTTTGTGCCGAATAGGATACATGTATCTCGAGTAGGCCTATACGAGTGGGCCTAACGTATCTCGTTATGAGGTAATTTATATCTATGGTCACATATAGTTATTCAAATCAGTATTTTGTTAAATTTAAATTCATTTCTCCCAACATCCGCTCACTAAAACTTATTGATCAAAGTCGAATCAATTCAAATTAAATTCAAAATTCATATCAATTTCCGTCCGATCAACTTGATTTTCTTCATGTGGCGTAGAACATTTTCGTGATAGTTATAAAATAAATTGTGGAAATTAAATTTATCAACATCGGCCAGTAAAAATGTAATTGTTTATTCATAGAAATGGGATTAGAAACAATCTAGCAGTTTCGACCTGAGTAAATTTCTATTAGTTCAGTTCATAATAGGGTGGGAGGCAATCAATATAGGGGCCTACATGAAAAAAAGGATGGTACAATTTGTTGAGGTTACGCCACTTTTTGGTTTAGATGTACTGGAATATGAAAAAACTGAAATCACCGAATGGTTTCTCAAGGAGTTTGTGACGCTCTTTCCATTTCTGTTTCTGGATGCTCAAAAGCCAAAGGGTTTGGCTTCCAGGGGCGTCCAAACTTTGAACAAACTTTTGATTCAGTACTACGAACATTATATTAACATTGTATAGTTCAGTAGTTTTGATTATAAATCAACGAGCTTTCATTGCATTTTAAATTTTGAACAAAGTTTGTGGGAAAAGTTGGAAAATTCATCGCCATTTTTGAAATACGTAGCTATTCATGAAATCAGAAAGCAGAGATGAAAAGAGCGTCGGAGACGGCGAGGGGGGGGGGGGAGAATCTTGGTTCAAAGTCCATAAGGCATCTATTTTTGTAGAGGTCCCAACACTCATGTCTTTATTATACCATTATCACCTTCACATTCGTACCCTCATATTACCTAGTTGTCGGTGGGGTAGTTAATCACCATGCTCCACCATGTCTATACGCGGACATCAATGTTCCTTGAATTGTAAATAGTTTCTCCAATCACAAGTGCAGTATTCAGTTTGTTTACCCTCAACTTTTCCAGTTGCTATGGCAACCTAACAATCACGCCATCTTCCTATTGTAAACTCATTATCCTGAGATAGTTTATAACGGTATAGATTGATGGTCGAACTTGTGTAGATTCAGATTGGCTTGATTATTTCTCAACGTTTCACGTTATCAGATAATGACATGTCTCTGAAGTATAATGATGTTCTGCATGCATTAACACACATTCATACCTTAAATCAGAGCGATAAAGGACTGACTGGTTGACTATAATGTCTGGTGTACTAAAGTACCTAGTTCTGTTCTCGGCCTCGTCGTCAATACACGGCCTCAACCATCTGACAGCAAGACAAAGAGCACCTGTAGAATAGTAAGTGCCAAGGTCATTAAAAATTAAATGTCATCAAAATTATTTTGAAAAAACATAGAATCGAAATCAAAATTATTGAGATAAAAAGTAGATTGAAATCATCACTAATTGAGCACCGGCACATGTAGCTGAGTGGTTTACGCACTCGCTTCATGTGATCCGGGAGGTGAATGGGAATATCGGACCCGGTTCTATCCCCGCCACCGTCCATCTTTACAGGGGTTTTTCGTGGTTTCCCTCTGTAGTCTAGGTTAATGCCGGTGTAACGGATTATTTGTCCTGCCAGATTATTATTACAAAACTAGCAAACGATTACCCCACTTGGAATATTTTTACCCCAGCCAAAAAAATTGGGAGTAAACAAAATCCAGCATATTTATACTGTCAGTTATAAACATAGGGTAAAAATATGCTGGCATCAGATAACTGTCATTATTTACCACATAGGGGGTAGTGATATTCTGGCAAAACTGTACTGTCAGCTGTAATCGTGGAATAATAAAAAAACTAGCAGTAGATTACTGTCAATATTTACTGAAGTGGATGTAATAATATGCTAGCATAATTGTACTGTCAGCTGTAATCGTGGAGTAATAGAAAACTAGCAGTGGATTACTGTCAATATTCACTGAATAGGGTGTAATAATACGCTAGCATAACTCTACTGTCAGCTGTAATCGTGGAGTAATAAAAAACTAGCAGTAGATTACTGTCAATATTTACTAAATAAGGGGTAATAATATGCCAGCATAACTTTACTGTTAGCTGTTATCGTGGATTAATGAAAAACTAAGAGTAGATTACTGTCAATATTCACTAAACTAGGAAAACGCTATATATGCGTTGTAAGACGAGCGAGTTGGGTAAAAACTGCTTCGAAAGGCATCGAGATAGCACATTTTATTTTGTTTTCTTTATAATGGCTGACCTGATCAAACTGAAAATTCCCAAAAAAGTGTATCAACGTGTATTTAAACTTCATGCGAAATTTCATTTTTTTTTTGAAGAAAAAATATTTCTGATTTTTTTCCGCCATGTTATTTTTATGGGTAGTTTTGAAATTTCAGAAATTCATAAAATAAAAAGTTACCGAAAAATCTCCATGATGAAGTTTAACACATTCAACCTCCTCTTTAGTGAATATTGACAGTAATTTACTGCAATTTTTTTATTACTCCGCGATTACAGCCGACAGTACAGTTATGCTAGCATATTATTACGCCCTCTGTGGTATTATATCATTATTAATAATATTCTGTGGTAATAATATTTTTGGGGGGGGTTTCCTTCTGTGGCCTAAGCTAATGCCGGTGTGATTCCTATACGATGGAGGCCATGACCGCTTCCTTCCCACTATATTTTTCCTTACCTAAGAAACCCTAATCTCATCATCCTATCATCTCATTCATCATTCATCCGACGCCAATGGATTTTAGTAATCACAGTGCGTCCTTGAACCTAATATGAATGATATGAAGAATGAATGTGTCATGCTGTCCTAGCTTGCTTTGGACGCTGTCCCTAGCAGTAGCGTTGATCTCGACAGTCATGCTGAGCGTGTCATCGATTTCGCGCTACGAGGACAGTCCGACTGTCATCTCAATGGAGAGGGACTATATGGAGTGGAATACTTCACATCCTGCCCTCACCGTGTGTCCTGACAGAAAGTGGAGCGACAAGCTTCTAAGTCGAGCGGTAGACGAGTGAGTTGCCTTTTAGATCACTGTCTGTCATGAGTGGACCAACAATGTAAAACTGATAAGAGTATTTACAATACATTACAGTATAAGAAGGAATAATATTTAATAAATATAATTCGAAACTGTACAGCTTGAAGCAAAAGTAAAAGTCTCTTTGCCACCTGGTCAAACCAGTCGACCATGTTAATTGCATAGGATTTAACAGGAATCAAACCACATAAACAGACTTTCACTCATGCGTCAAGCCCTTCATTGATAAACGTATCTATTCTGGAGTATTCTTGCATGCATGTCATAACAACTATCAAGGTTTCAAGAAAAGAAAGAATTTTGTTTTGAACATTGGACTTGTCTAATTTACGATTACTGTAATAATAATTTCAAGAAAATCAAATATCACAAGATAAGAAGAAGAGAAGAGAAGAAGTTGAGAGAAAAAGAAGACCAACAAACATTTGTGTATCCATCCTGACTTGGTTTTTCGTGGTTTCCCACAGTCCTCGAAGCAAATGCTTGGATGAAGTACTAATTGGCCACGACCTTTAATTAGTAGAGTGATAGGCCGAATTATAACTTTAAAGGCTTATCACTAATTTTTTTTTTTTCTTTTCCATTTTGTATAATGACAAACTTTACATCTGCTGTTAATGGAAAGAAGTGATCATTGCTCAAGAGACTTAGTTCAAAGTGGAAGATATCAACATTCGTGTGTTTTGTTTACTCTTAATATCAATGCTGATAATGTCCGGATAAATATCACAGAAACGGTTTTTACTTATAATGTGTTCCGGACTTTCGGAAACTGAAAGACAGTTATCTGCGGCGGAAAGTTATGGTCACCAACAGCGCAGTCCTGGTGTTAAAGGTCATTGGTTTTAAATAATTAAAATGGGGTGGTAAGATCGCCCTTGTGGTGCCCCATCCAGACGATCCTACTTTTCATCCTTAGCCTTAATTGGGGAACAATGATTTTGTATCAAGTTTCGATGTTATTGAAAAAAAAAAAAAAATTCTGGAGCAATACTTTTTTCTCCAGCGAAGTTGTTATACTTTTCAAGAACACCATCTTGGAGGTATTTCATACCGTTCAAAAGTTATCATCAAAAAGCTGATATTTCGCCAAATTACTTCCATGCACTTTTAATACACGTACACTGAACTCGGCGCATGATTGGCCACCGAAACGGTTGAATTCGTCTTGAACGCCTGCTAACGTTGTACCGAACTAATCCATTGTTTCAGAAACAAACTAACCTTTTGTTTCAGAATGGCGAGCACAACTGATGAAGCAGACCAGCTGAGCGGACTATTGGAACACATTGCCACCGCTGATTACGAGCACTTCAATGTCAGTGACGTCACTAACAACAACAACAACAAAAACAACTACATCAGCCACAGTCTAGCGGCAGATGAGTATTTGGCCATTAGGATGAAGGTGAGCTTATTAGGACACCAATCACCAAGTAAAGTTCATCACTACGCCTGTCCAACCTTATTGCTGATGCTTGAAAGAATTACCTAGAGAAGAAAAACGCGTAGTGATGAATAATTTTGGAAGCAGGGCCTAATTTGAAGAATATCAGTTCGTTAAGGATGATATGAGATACGAATGATATAGAATAGATAACACAGAGTGGGAGAAACAAGTGATGGATAAATTAATAATAAGACGAGTAAAGGCTGGAGATCACATGAATAGAGCACGAAGCAGGTGCGGCTCGTGCAAAAGTGCATGTGGGGCGCGGCCTTCTTTTCTTTTTCAAGTGGAATTTCTGATTTTGAATCATTTTAATATTCGAATGATTATTCAGAATGAAAATATGTTGTTTTTTCTCCATTTTATTTTCGAGTCTTGAAATGAGCAACTGCAGCGTCACCTCAATTGGTTCACTGGACGAGCCGCCACTGGCACGAACACATATAAAATGGGCTGGACAATGAGTTCTGGGGTTCCACAAAGAATGAAAAAACTCGAGTTTCTCACTATTTTTTGAAGGACTTTGGAGCTGCCCGCTAAGAGTGCATGCGATTCGATTTAGCAAAATATCAGTTTTTAGTGATAATTTTTGAACTGTATGAGATATGATATAATCCTAATACGGAAGGAACGCAGGTTATTTTAACACATTTAAAATGATACGAAATAAAATTATAAGCTTCGTATTCATCATTTTTTTTTAGTTTACAACATGTGAAAATTATGCGATGAAAATTGAACTGTTTTTACCCATACCATTTTGAAGATATTGAAAATCTCTGTTTCCTTCGTTTTCCATTTTGTTCTCTGTTTGAATATTCATGAAAAACTCAGCACTACAATTTATAGTGAATGTATACAAAGATATGAATGCAAATCAACAATGCTTTTGCTTTAGTAACAATACACCTGCTTGTAGCAACAATGAAGCTGCTTGTAGCAACAATGCATCTGCTTGAAGCAACAATACTTTCACTCGTAGCTGTAGTAGCCACGCTTATGGTTGAAGTAACCATGCTTATGCTAGTGGCAACAATGCTCATGCTTGTAGTAATCACGCTTTTGCTTGCAGTTGCAGTAACCATACAATAAACATAGAAACATAGGCATAGAATAAAGAGTCAGGGAAGAACTTTATAGCTTATGGGCCAACTGCTGCGCGAGTTAAAACTACCGACGTCTTCGGATAAGCTATATAGTTCAACATATAATATATATAAAACGCTACTGTACAAAAATATGATTTCACGCTCTCTGTTACTCTAGTCTGCTTATTAGAAATACGTCACTGTGAGCAATTTACTCATTTGAAATATTCGCGCTGAAGCTGTTAGCGGGCCTTGGAACGTGTACCGAATAGCGATACAGAAATTATAGATGTTGAATTACACCCTACCACCGTTGAGTCTATAGTGTTTTTGCTACCACTAACTTTCAAAAACATGGCGAAGAGAAAGCAACATGGGTTTTAATATTCTTCCCTGACTCTTTATTATATGGTTGGAGTAACCATACTTATGCTTCAAGTATATTCATGCTTATGCTTCAAGTTGTTGACTAGTAACCGTGGTTATGCTTGCAGTTGTAGTAACTATGTTTACGTTTGCAGGTCAGTTGGAAGTTCAATTACACGGTGAGTGTGCCGCTGGAAGGAATTCAAGAGAAGACTTTACAACGAAACGTCAATGAAAATGGAATCTGTTATAGTTTAAACAGTAAACTAGCATTCTACTTCCATCCTAAGTACGTTATAAGACTTTTATATGCATCCAAAACATTCGTTTCAAATATTTTATCAGTTTTTTCGAAAAAACCCATCTTCTACAAAGTTATTTTACTTGTTTTCATATTTAGACTTTATATTATATACCGTCGTTAAAAATAACTTCTGTTGGAGTGGCTCATACATTGACGACGAAGAAGTTTTTCTTGATGATGATTAGAAGTACACCTTTTGAAAGAGTGTCATGATCTTAGAATAAGCAGTATCAAGCTATAGTTGTATCAATATTAACAGTTGGGTTAGTGGGTGTGAGTATTATGGACATGTATATTTTTTCGTATTATTTTATTTATTTAAATACACTATCATTTTTATTGCTTCACACTATAAGCCACATTATGAGGTGTACATGCATGGGATATTATCATAATCTTTACTGCTTTGTATGAATTAGCGCTCTGAAAATACTTTCCTTCAAACAACAATAATTGAGACGAGTGGATCAGTCGCAATAGCGAACTGAATCGCCATCAATGACTTCGTCATTATATATTATCCTCATCTTTTACATCTGTGTTGATGATTTTATTCTCGGTGTCATTCCGCTACAAATTATAGAATAAAGAAATCTAATTTGTTTTATCAATACATAATTAATAGATAATGTATGCAATAATTGTATGGTCAACTTTATATTCTCTATGCAGCATCAGAACAATTAATAGACCCAGTGAATACAGACAATGCCGAAACTAGGTGTTGGTTGACACATTTATAATTCATCCAGACTCTAGAGAGCGAACGCCAGATAAAGACCAGTGAATATTTCAATTATTATAAATAATCTTTTGTAGAGTACGAGCTGATAATGCTTCTCAACTTCACAGGTTTTGGTCTGGAGAAGAGAAGGCGTCCAGCAATGCAGGCAATATCGAAAGCAACCCGCTGGATGATCAGATTTACGCTAAACTTTCCGTGATGAATTCAGGTGCTAAAGTAAGTGCCTCACAAATTCACAAAAAAGTAATTGTAAGTGTCACTTAAGGCCAACTCAAAATTCCTGCCCGAGGCATTTTGAAGTTTACAGATACAAAATATGTAGTATTTCTTGAAGTTATTTGATAATAGGTGAATTCGTCGCGTAGCGTATCAATTGATGTGAGCCGTGGCTCATTCAGCCGAGAAACTGCTTTAGAAACTGATGTCAAGTTGAACGTGTGTTCGAGTCCCGTGAAAGGATTTTTTCGAGAACTATTCATTATTCATCTGGCATCCGCTCAGTCGTACCACCAAATAACCTAGCCTTAGGTTGGGTCGTTGTGAGCAAACAATCTCATCTCATTTGATGTGAGAGTTAGTTGCATTATTCCAGTACAAAAAAACAGTACACCTACTTGTTGGAGTGAAGTAGATATTGCAATTGAAAAGAACCCACCCACAGCGTAACATTTCCAGTGTCAAAATAACATATGAACGATCGCAGTGACTTTCCATATAAACATGTTGTGGTGAAACTGCTCCACACCATGCAAGGAAGTATATTCTAGAATGATTTCGATCGATAATGCACTTGTAAAATATATTACGTGTCAATTATTATTGTACGTGATGTTACGCTGTGAGATAGAAATCGATGTAAAAAATATCGGATGTTACTGTTACATACAACTTACAAGTGATGTTTTCACCTTTGTTATTATAAAATTGGACTCGTTAGAATTTTCGACAAATATTGCCATCAGGTGATATATTTGTCGATTTTGTATCTTCCACGGTTCAAGTTAGGTAATCATTTACATCCGTGAAATCACCCTAGTGAAAAGGTGTTGCGTTATGGAGACTGGGGACGCATTAAGAATGTGTATTGATGTGTATTGATGGTAATATTATTACCACTGTTTCATCGACCAAATTTCTCGGAATGCACATCCACAATCGGAGTGACCAGAATCCACAACTACTCTACCAGACAAAGTAATACGAACTCCCACAACCCTTTCAAATGCAATCCTCTACATCTACGCACAAATATTTAAAACCTGCCAATAGCCTTATCAAACGTTCGTATACTCCACCCATAACCTCGAATGATTCCCTCTTCAGAACCCTCACCTATAATAGACCACTCAAAATGATATGTGCTAGGCCTCGCTAGCTCCAATAGGCTCTGGGACTGTGATTGGTTAGTGTTTACTACAAGTGCTACCCACCATGACAATATAATATACTAGCAGGTTATATCCATCGTATACGACGTGCCATGATTTGGAACTAAATGGTGCGCCTTCATCTCCCCCCCCCCCCCCCCTCCTAGGCACAATAGTATTGCGCATCACAGACTAACCCGAGCCAAAACCCTCCTACGACCGAACCGCAGCTCCCGCTCGGCGGTTTCCTCACCTCCTCGTTTTTTCCTATCCGACACTACTGCCCGTTCAGAGTTCCCGAAGCTCGGCCCTACCAGGCATTTCATATAGCGCACGTACGCACGCAGGCACGAACACAGGTACGCACATTCTCCCTCTCATGATTCTAATTCTCGAACTCTTGGACGGCAATAATTTATCACATTCCAATTTATCCCACCTCTTGAGCAGGGCTAATATTTTGTGCTAACATAATAGTGGAAATACGCAGAGACTATATACATCTTGCCATTACAGGTAGCTCTTCGAGAAGATATTAACCAATCAAAGTTATAGTCTCTTGGCGCTAGCACGAAATCTATGAGGTAAGGGTTCATATGAAATCCCTATCAACCTCAATGAATGTCTCATTTTCAAGCCACACATTCACTTTCATTATTGTTTTATGGTATTTTCAGCTTCATTCTCAAGTTTTTATATATACTCTCAGTATTTGTATCATGTGAAAATATGCGGAAGAAATGAATAAAAATGTAAGTCTACACAGTTTAATTCATTTTTATCATAATACAGCCATCATTTTTTATCGACATTATGGTCATACAACGTTACAACGTTTTCTTATATTTTTTTCATCCATCGAAACGATTGAGATGATACATTATGTACGTCACGCCCTATTTGTCTTGGTGTCTTGCATTTCACCTTGTGTATCAGCAAACCTACTTTTTTATTTTTCCGCAATGGGTACTGAAATATCGAGAATGCAATATCACCGATCTTGGCCCCAGGTATAGGAGGTATAGAAGTCAGTAAACGCCAACGCAAATAATTATTGAAAATTTCTATTGTAGATCTATGTCCACGGTTGCACGGAGTTGCCGGATGCTGCCTCCAGGCCAAGTCACATCTCCCAGAGCTTCTACAAGGTTCTTGAGTACACTGCTTTGTCGATATCAAGTACGGAAGAAGTTCGCAGTTTGTCAGTGAAGCAGCGCAAATGTCGTTTTATCGACGAGAGCAACTTGCACATCGCACCTCTGTACTCGTACAACCTATGTCGCATGGAATGTCGCATGGAATACTCGAACAGGCTGTGTGGATGCGTACCTCACTTCTATCGGCATATCAGTGAGTCAACATCTACTGATCTCTGTAGTGGAGTCAAGATGCATTGAGGGTTGTGTTGGTTTGCCGCCGGGCGATGGTGACTTCACTAATTCGAAAACACGTTCGATTTCCTGAGTACTTTTCTGAGAACTAAAGATCGCTGCTCTATCTAGTGTTGTTTTGTAGAAACGGCTAATGGGCTCGCAAACTTGATGCCAGCTGTTATTAGCTTACCGACGTGCACGTAGAGTTAGTTCCTTTTATCACCACTTATCTACGCACGGTTCTTTACACGTGGACCGTGAATTGGAACATATTTTTAACATGGGAGGGATAGGAAGTGCGGACACCAGTTCTTTACACGTGGACCGTGAATTGGAACATATTTTTAACATGGGAGGGATAGGAAGTGCGGACACCAGTTCTTTACACGTGGACCGTGAATTGGAACATATTTTTAACATGGGAGGGATAGGAAGTGCGGACACCAGTTCTTTACACGTGGACCGTGAATTGGAACATATTTTTAACATGGGAGGGATAGGAAGTGCGGACACCATATCCAACCGGTAAATCAACGCAACTCTCAATGCATCTTGAGTGGAGTGTATTGTAGCAATCAACCTCCAAGCGAGTGAAGCCAACCGACCCGTCGGCCATCTTTCTTGGTCACATATTATTATTATCTGACACAGGACAATTCCAATAGAAAATATTTCTATTACAAACAGAAGTAGATTCACCTCCCCCCCCCCCTCCCTCCCGACACATGATAATTTTTAGTGGTATTTACACGGACAATAATCTCAGCACGAATGAAATTGAACAAGTCGAAGCACTAATTGAGATGAACAGTTAATTAACTTGACAATTGACAGTCAAATCACCCTCGGTAACTCCCAACATGGCGAGTAAGACCATGCTTCACAATAGGCATGCTCGCCCGTCTATTATTATAGCTCTTCTCTTACCGTAAATGCGCTGTATCCACGTTAGTGTAGAGATCAATAGTCAACATCCTAACGGAATTGTTAAGAACTAAAAATTTTATGAAATATATAAAATTATATAATATATAATGAAATATAGTATAATTGGACTCAAGGCACAAGCTAGAATCGTACCGATTACTGGCGGTCGCCACCAGCACTGCTCGCATTCTATCCTCCAATTGATTCCATCTAAACTCGCGTCAATTCTTTCAATACACATTAAATAATTCAAATAAATAACTGAATTGAATAATTGAATCATATGAATATACCAAACTGAATAAATAGAAGAACTGAATATATTGATATGAATAACTTGGCTATAAACTAATAACTTGATTAATAACTCAATAAATAGGTGTAAACATACGCTATACTTGATGAGACTATCATATGAACTTCACGTAGTCCTGGCTAAAGAAACCCTAACCTCAATATAGTGAAATTATCATAATTGTATTACATTACAAATTACAATATCGTTAATTGTGCAATATCAAGCAATATCGTTAAATCTGTTTAATTATGGTTTTTGAGTCGTATATGAATAATTACAAGGTGCAACACCCCGTCACCCACCAAACAAGAACTCTTTCGTCCAAATTGTTTCTGAATGATCTGCACGATTAGCCTATACGTGTTTTTGTGATCACATAAATTCGACGATCAAGCTGCATTAAAATGCATCTTGAAGAAAATATACTGATGTGCACTAAAAAGAGATTTTTTTAAAAAAGAGAATTGATTCTATTCAAGAGATTATTTTAAATATTATTTCAAATATTATTATCATTATCATTTTGAATATTACTATCATTATTGTTAATTATCAATGGATTTACTTAATATCATATAGTGTTATAAGCCACATTTATAAGTTGGTAATAAGCTGATAATTGTAAGCTGATAATTGTAAACTGCTGACCATTCCGATTTCCTCGGAAGAGGGTTAAAGGAATCATTGAATAAACAAATAAATCAATAAATAAAACTGGAAGTCAGTGTGCATATAGCTAGGCTATACAAACTTCACCCATAGTCTTTGAGAAAATTTGCTGTTAATGTGCGTAGTTTTTAATTATATCGACATTTGTTAAATTCGGATTGAACCTTTTCATGTAACCGCAAGTGTACAATATTGATTTCGATGATGACTGACAACTGTTTGTATCCCACAGAGGGCTATCAGACGTGTAATGTGAACCAGTGGCGCTGTCTGGACGACAAAGCTGGTAAGTTTCTATTGTATTGCATCAGATTTGATGTTTTTAAGATTATTGTTGGCATAACTACCAAACCAACAGCAAGCTTATTTGGCGGTACCAGATGAACAGGTGATGATGAATAAAGAAGTGATGGTTGAAAGTACGTTCACAAAAACTCATGCCTTATGCTTTATGTGGGATTTGAACATGGGATCTTGTTCTGTTGCTATTAGCAATATTTCCTGTTAGCATATTTACAAATGCGTTAACGGCCGTGAGGCCACAATTCGCATAAAGATGAGGAATAATATACAGGGATGAGACTGGGAGCACACTAATTGCTTCCATTGGGGACTGTAAGTTTTTGTAAATATTGCTAAATATAATACTAATACTAATACTGGAATCAAATACTTTCCTCGGAACTTGGAGTTGAGAACTATGTAGATAATACTCATCCCAAGAGTTTTAAGGATCTCCCAATCAAATACTAAAAATAATACTGAGATCGAATGCGTATATCACGTTGCCATGTAGGCCAGAAAGACACAAGATTCAACTAAGAACTAGAGTTAGGAACTAATAATAGAGTACTACTAAGAACTAGCTAAAGGAGAAGACTAGACAAAGGTGTAGACATGGCCTATCTGGAAGTTGGGAATATATAAAACTAAGGTGAGCATACTAAAACCAAGAGTAACTAAGATAAAAGTACTAGAACTGAGACTATAAGGCTTGAAGGCTCATCACGTAGTCATTTCGTGACTGCCACGGTGCTCTTATTGCTGGGTGGTAGCGCCGAGTTCTGTTCGTCTCATAGAGATGACCAATCTAAGAACTATAAGAGGCAAGGCTAATTCAAGAGCTATAAGAAGCTACGTATGAATTGATGGCCAGTCGAATTCTGTTTATAAAGCGGTACCTTAGCTGACTCAGCTACGAAGGGCAGACTTGATTGCATTGGCTTTTGGATGAGCGAAGCAAAAACTCAATTTCACCACACTCGAAAAAAGTGCTCTTTTTTTTTTGTTCTCACTCCACAGGTCGAACAAAAATTTGAAATCAGTTGAAACTTGGCATACACAAGTATCCTCATCTAATTCGATACTGTATAGTTTTGAGGCGCAATCGGTTGAACCGCTTGTGAGTGTTTTATCAAATTCTCAGGGAATTTTAATTTGATGATTATACACATTATTTCGAACTTGCAGTCAAATCAGATCAGCTGTTTTGATGTGGAAAAATATATGATCTAATTTGTTTTAAATCACTCAAAGCTATTAAGAAACCAATTGAATCCAAGCAACAGGTGTCACCAATTAATTGGAAACGATTGAAACAAAGCCTTCTTTATCTTCATAGAAATGAATTAAGAAGGAGGATGGCAGTGACTTAATTGTTTGGATCTCAAGGTGGATATATATAATAACCATCAGTCCAAAGATGAGTCGACATGTTGTAGCTAATCCATCAACGCGGCAACACATAACGCGTTTCCTAGTTTATCAACATTCACTTATATGTGTGGAATAATAGGTTCACCGGCACAGTAGCTGAGTGGTTAGCGCACTTGCTTCGTGTGACCCGGGAGGTGAAGGGACATATCGGAGCCGGTTCGATCCCCGCCACCGCGTCCATCTTTACAGGGGTTTTTCGTAGTTTCCCTCTGTAGTCTAGGCTAATGCCGGGATGGTTCCCACAATATAGGCCACGACCGCTTCCTCCCCACTATCCTTCCCATTACCCATAAAAACCTTCATCTCATCATCCCATCATCTCATTAATCATTCATCCGACGCCAATAGATCTCAGTCATCATTACAGTGCGTCGTTAAAACCCAATATGAAAAAAAATAAAAAAAAATAGGTTTTCAAAAAAAAAGAGCGTTTTGCCTAAGAAAATGAAATTAATATTTTCATGTATTTGCAATTATTAAAATATACAAAAACTCTTATACTAGCTACCCGTCCGGCCCAGTCAGTCAAGGCACTGACTAACTGTAGGCCTACACATAATTTTGATCGTCAGGCATGGAATAACAATATAATATCAATGGAACAACATCTAACCCTAGCCACGTAGGCTATACTTTGCATAAATAATATATGGCTTTGCCAGAAAATGTATTTTCATTTTATCGTAATGGAGTGCACCTATTGGAAGTCCTGAGCAAGCCTATGGTTGCGACGCCATTGTTCCACACCGATTTTTAGAATGTATCAATACAATTCCGTTTTCCTCGGATTATGAGTAACTCAACGACATACGATACTTGTATTCGCCAATGTCCATTTAGATTTCAGGTTCATCCAAAGTAGGACGTATTTACGCAAAAACTATAAGTTTCGGTCTTTATCATCATGACACAGAGTATCAAAAATAATTGACATCTTCATTTTTTGTCAGTTAACCGTAATGTATGCATTTATACTGAGCTCATTGCATGGGTTATATCTCGAATAAGTCAACATATGTAAACATATGTCAACATAACAGATGTCAATGAAAAAATTGGCAATTGCCCGACTTTGAGGCGCCTCGACGCCAAGTTCTACACCAATTTTAGAAAACTACCACACCATTTCGGTTTTCTTGGAGTACATAGATAAAGTTTATCCATTGGATCAATAAGTACATTGATATCGAAATTAATTGAAATTTGAAAAATTTAAAAATGTAAAAGTAGTGGAAATAATTACTTTGTCAGCATTATGATATAAACATCGGAAAATATGTAGTATTCACAATTACATCAATCATTATATATCTTTATAGGCCCTATTATAGCAATATCGGACGATATATGATACCTTTATTCACCCTAAGCTAAGTGAGCCGAGCCAACCCTTTGGTTTAAGGTATATTTCTGTTTCAGAACTGCTAATCAAACTGTGGGAAACGTACAATGGAACTCGAGTGGCTTGCGACTGCCTCCCTCAGTGTGACGACGTCAACTACGCCTTAGACTTGAACAGAGATGTGAGCTGGTAATCACACTTTTTTATATTGAATTTTGATGTAATGCAATTTAATGTTGTGTATTGCATTGTAATGATGACCAAGATCTATTGGCGTCGGATGAATGATTGATGAGATGATGGGATGATGAGATGAAGGTTTTATGGGTAATGGGAAGGATAGTGAGAAGGAAGCGGTCGTGACCTATATTGTGGGAACCATCCCGGCATTAGCTTGTAATACAGAGGGAAACCACGAAAAACCCCTGTAAAGATGGACGGTAGCGGGTATCGAACCGGGTCCAATATGCCCAGAGCCTCCCAGGTCACATGAAGCAAGTGCGTTAACCACTACGCTGCATGTGCCGGTTGGTAATCATACTTCTGATAATGTACATCTAGATATACTTTTTTAAATGTTGCTGCTAGGTAATATGGGGGTAAATGGTACGAATGAGTGGGTGATGATGATGAAGCGATAAAGTGATGATAAAAGGACATTTACAAAAACCCATGCATTATGCAGGACTCAAACCCACGCCCAACGTGACTTCAGTTTTTAACGCAGTACGCGTTATATCGGTAACATGGTAACTATATAAATAATAATATGATAACTACAGGAAAATGTCATAAATGTCGTTGTGGATGAGCTAAGGGGGTGAAAAATCTGTGTGTAGTGAATCTAGTAAATTTCCAGAAAGTCCGATCGATCTTTTCTATTGGAAAATTAGGCCAGCAATTCTTGTCTATAGTTTGAAGTAGTGAAAATTGTATAGTGAAACAAAGTAATGTGGAGAAGTCACAGCTTCATTCTTTATCTACTACCCTTGCACATTTTGTGTATATCGAGCTATAGTGGTTTAGATGGTATAGTGATTGTTAACGCCGGTCTTTGTGAGACCAGCTATCTATTTCCTTAGTTGGCCTTATTTGTTCTGATTCCGTCAATGTTATTCCCAGACGCGCAACATGACATGACTTGCTATCCTTTCCGCATTCTTGAAAACCAGTTTGGCCGGCTTTCGACCAAGTTGATTGCATCGTTTACTCTCTCGCCAGTCACTTGTATCGAACTCCCCTTCGCCAGTCTCTCGCGTTTGTTTGAACCACACAGGCTCGGCTTGTGGGTCAGTTGCAATCTTTCTTCGGTCAAGTCAAGACCTATCTGGACGTCTCCCATCAGCTGTTTCTATTCAGTCACGCTCTCGGCTTGGTGTGGGTAGGACAGGCTACCACATCGCTCGCTTCTCGTCTCTACACACTTTTGCATCAGCATCTACGGCGTTGGGGGTTTCGTTTCTGGCAAGCCTCTTCGCTTCTTGTTTATTTATTCTAATGGTGTGTGGGGACACCACTCAGGTCTGAAGATTCTATTTTTGTTTCGCTTCTCGTTTTTTTTTATTTGGTTATGTTGACCCAGGTTGGTGTAATTTACCCCCTGGTTCCTTGGGTTTTGGAACAAGGCATGACCAGGACTGGCGTGTGCTTGGTTTGATTAACAACGTCAAGTCGACGTTGTTCATTACGGATCGTTTTGGGGCGAGGCACAATCTGAGTTTGGCTTATGCTCGCCTGATTATTATTGCCAAGTCGGCACCCGATTATTTACGTTTCATATGGCCTTAACGTAGCTCAACAACACACAGTCCACTGTTTTTCATCGCCATCTATTAAGATCGGCGGTAACAGTGATAGTCTACGATGTTGACACTGCAAATTGGCGACTCCCGTTTCAAATAGGCCGCAATGCAGTCGTCTGCTGGGCGTGTGGATTTCAATTTCATACCGTCAACCTCTCACGACATTGGTTTTTGAAATATCAATTTATTACCTCCATTAACTCCTCACCATTTAGCATTCAGTCTTTTTCCCCTCTATTTCCTCTTCTCATCATCAATACCTCACTCTTCTCTTGGACCTTATATAAAAGAACATTCGGGGTGGGTGGGGGGGGGGGGGGGGGGGTAAGTATGTTACAAATGTTTCAAAGCAGGGAATACGAACTTTGAATTTTATCATGAGACAGTGAAAAGGGACGGGAACACAAATAAAAGAAAATGAATACATGAGTCAGATTCGGCCAATGCTTGAGAATGCCTATACGCTATAGCTCACTCTGGAATCTAAACAAAGTTGGACTTATATAATAATTATATAAAAGTTGTGGAGAGCGTCCGAAGGGCTTCTGTGCAAGAAAGGTAGGCCCTATTGAGGAGGGAGAAGCGTTGGAGGATAATCAAGAACTGGAAGGGTGTGGCTGATAAGTTATATGAAGAACATGCAAAAGAATTGAGAAAACGGAATGGGAAAATTCTGCAAAAAGAAGAAAAATAGGAAGAATGGGCAATTTTGTTGGAGTTGAAAAAATAAATGTGAAGGATGAGAAAATAAGTAATAGAATTGGAAAGGGATTACAAAAAAAGTGTCATGGGAAGGGTTAGAATAGAAGTGAGTTGATAGAAAAGTGGGAAAGTATGATTTCATCCAGAGAACGACTGGGGAATGGAACTCGAAGGTCGGTGTTTTAAGAAGGGTGCTGAGAAATGATAACCATGAAGTTATATGAGTATATTAAATAATGATTCATTTTTGTTATTATTTTTACATTAATCATACCCAACTGTTTTAAAAACAAATTGCAATGATTTTATTGAAGATAACCAGAAACGGTTGTTGATTGCAGGTCATTTGGTACGGAGATTCGTTGGGGACTCTCAAGATATCCGCGCATGCGCCTCAAGAGAGACGTACTGTTTGGCTTCACAGAACTTCTAGGTAAACCAAGGGTGCAATCCGAAACCTACTGGCAAGATGCGTTGACGGTTGCGTTTGCCCGTTGGAGATGGTGTCCTCACTTCCTATCCCTTTCATGTTAAAAATATGTTCCAATTCACGGGCCACGTTTAAAGTTCTATTCAAGTACTATTAAAACATAGTACTACATAGTACATAGTACTATAGTATTAAACATAGTACTATTTAAGCACTATGTTTAAGTACTATTGGCCGTGAGTAGATAAGCGGTGATGAAAGGAACTCACGTTACGTTCAAGGCCGGCTCGCTGTCATCAAGTTTGCCAGCCTATCAGCCGTTTCTACAAAAAAAACACCAGATAGAGCAGCGATCCCTATATCACACAGAAAAGTACTCATAAAGTGGAACGAGTTTTAGAATTAGTGAAGGCACAATCTCCCGGCGGCAAACCGACGCAACCCTCAATGCATCTTGTCTACTGGCTTTACTTGTAGTGGACCTACAGTACTTACAGTAGAATTATTTGTATCTAGTACGCCTCAGTAACGGAACGCAACTAGTATAATTTGAAAGTAAAAAGATGGACGGCATTATTGTTTGTCAATAAAATGTTGGGTTATAGCCTATTATGATAAATGTGTAGAGAAATGTATAAGCAAATTAACCTTGAATACATTTTGAATTAACCAACATTTCTCCAGATTCAGTTTATCTGCCTTATTCACAACAATATTCACACTCCAATTTATCTGTGAATAAAATAATTTAATCTTACGCCATCCATTGGAGGTCGCCATGATTTTTACTGGGTTTACTGCATGTGAAAAATAGTTCCAGTGTTCTAGTACGCAGAATTAACTGGTGCGGGTGCGGTGGGTTTCGGCATAGAGAAGTGGTTTCGATACGTTCAGTAAATTACTCGGAGTAGGTTTCGGAATACATCCAGTACGCTTGTAGTAGATTCGGGAGGTTTCGGAACGCAGCCATAGTATAGTGTGATTGGTGTTTACAAATTGCAGTAACTGTTCGAGAAAATAAGGAACGCTCTAGCCACCTATAGCCAACATAAATATTCATTTTTATACGTTATAGCTTCTGAAATACAATGGAAAACACGATTAGTCTGAGACTATTGCCAATGATCGTCCAAAAAGATCTGAGATTGTGCCATTAGAGTAGCATGGAGTCTTCGCTTACGCTCATCTAACCATCAACAGCTGCTATTCCGCTTGATTGTCTTGCACCCGAGTTGCCTTCTTAGATTTTAACTTTTCTATGTTGAGAATAGATCCAGACGTTACATTCAAGTATCTTTCATCTCAAATTTGAAGAAGAACATATTTGGATACGTTTTGAGAAAATGTTTAGTGAATCGATCTACAGGACCTTGCTATTACTTTTACAAGTAAATTGAGTATCGGATAATTTCTGGGAAATCCCCCCCCCCCCCCCCATCACTCTGACTGATAATGCTATAATTTTGATAACACTTTTGATACAATGTGAATTATTTTCCTTATTGAATTGCTCGTTATACCGTGAGTTTGGAATGGTCAAATGTGTTCGTGTGATGTTACATTATTAGTATATGTAATAAAGCTTTTATTGTGCATTTTGTGACTAAAGCATGAAACTTTCAGAACTTGTTCTTGACATCAAAAAACATGATTTTGGATATGGACGTCGGCTGGGTTCTGCCCCCGGGGGGCAGTACGCCACCCCCAATTGTCACTACGCGCGCGCTTGGCTTTTATTTATTATCTCATCAACTATGTATGTTACAGAAAAATGTTTGATATGAAACAAAAGAAGAAAAGTGGTTCTTCATAACAATATTTAATTTGTAAGGATTAGGCCAACTATGTTGGAGGAAAAAAATGTGAAACAAAATTACTGCATCTCAGATTTTCAGTTTTTGCTCAAGAAAAGTTGAAACAATGAGAACTCATCATTTAAAAAAATACTATTTAGATCCCTCATTATTTTTTCATGATAATATATATGATATGTTACATTGACGCAATTAGTTGTTACACAAATAATTATTGAACATGTTGAAGTGCGGCCGTGAGCGCGTCCGCCGCCGCTCGTCCCGTCCCGTCCCGTCTATCGTCTATTCCGTGCTATACGTGTTCTCGCTGTCTCGCTCAGCCAGTCATATCATCCTAGTAATTGTATTTAAAACATTGAATTTTTCACTTTCGTGTTTTAATCGTGGTTTACTATCTTTTATAGAAATGTGTCACTTGTTAAGTCTTCATTAGATTTATGTTCCTCAATTAGAGCTGATAATTTGATCTTAGAAAGCGATGTAAGTTCTACAGTCAATAACCAATTACCCTCTAAAAGTAGATTTAGCAGTGAATTAAAAGTATATCAACATAATTTGGTATTGGCAGCACTAACATATACGGACGGTAATGAATAATTGTTTATATATTAGCGTTCTATCTTAGATAGTCGAAACTGTGCTGATTTTGCGGTCATTCACAATGTTTTTAATATGATAATAAATGTAGAGAAATGTAAACAACATCAGTTTTAACCAAGAATATATTATTCTGCTTTGCTTATTACAGCCCCCCTCTCCCCCCAACCTTCTTCGTAAATAAGCATAACACAACTGAGACGAGTGGCCGAGGCCCGAGTGGTTAATACACTGAACCGTCATTCGGGAGACCGGGGTTCGATTCTCGCCATGGTCGACCATCCTGACAGGGGTTTTTCGTGGCTTCCCTAGCTCTGTCGTTCAGGTCAATACTGGGATAGTTCCTTATGGACAGACCACGACCGACTCCTTCCTACCATCCAAAAACACCTAATGAAATAACCTCTCATCTCATCATCCTACCATTTCATAATCATTCAACGACGCCAATAGATCGTAGTCATCAGTAGAGTGCGTCGATGAACCCAATTATGAATTAAGTATAAATAAAACATAAGCATAACATACGATTTGTTTCGAGCATTTTTCTGAAATGATAGGCCCGAATACAATCGACGTGCAGTACAATACAAGCAAACTAACCAAGTTAGTCCTTCATTTCACATTCTCCTGAGCACTTGCAGAGTGCTCAGGAGATAGCATATCAGGAGATAGCAGGAGATACCATAATAACAATTCCACAATTTCACAATCTGCTATAGGTACAATCTGCTATAGCCACAAAATTGTTATGTGGTACCGTCTAAGATTATGTGTTGAACCAGTGATGTGAACCAGAGAAACAGTGAGTGATGAACCAGAGGGCCTTCATAACATATCACCTTATTTTCATGAAGAAGCCGATACGAGCATCTTTCTTCGGATCCAGAATGCAATTCAGAAAGGATTTTCAAAATATATTATTAGAATAATTGTAGATACAGACGTCGTGGTTTTAGCTGTATCAGCGCGCAGTTGCTAAACTTCGTTCAGTTGAGCTGTGGATTGATTTTGGAAGTGGAAGGAATTATATAGGTACATTGGTGCACATCTGATAGCTAGCTCTATATATATATATATAGGACCACATCGGTCGACAGCTTTGCCAATGTTTCATTCATTATCTGGTTGCGACGCTGTTTCATCATTCTTCGGTGTCGGCAAAAAGGAAGCACCCTTCCAGACCTTACTGAATCTCTTGATTGGATATCAAATCGAGCAAATTTCAAATGAAAATCAAAACGAAGCGAGACTGAAAATTTTTACCAAGAAACTTAGAACTCTTGAAAATATTCCCCCTCAAGTGCTGCATACATCAACATATCATGTGGGCTTCATACCAAGGGGGTCACGTGTGGGGACAGCTATTTCACAAAATACCAAGTTATCCGAGTCCTGAAGACTGGTGATGGAATAAGTAAGACAATAGTTGGGTGCCGTTCTGGTCAACTTTGCAAGACGCCCGACATTCATTGAGGGAACTAATTAAATGTAACTGCTCGATTAATTGAAGTGTCTTAAGTCCAACTTGGTATTCGGCTCTCTGTAAGTGCTCAGGAGAATGTGAAATGAAGGACTAACTTGGTTAGTTTGCTTGTATTGTACTGCACGTCGATTGTATTCGGGCCTATCATTTCAAAAAAATGCTCGAAACAAATCGTGTGTTATGCTTATGTTTTATTTATACTTAATTCATAATTGGGTTCATCGACGCACTCTACTGATGACTACGATCTATTGGCGTCGTTGAATGATTATGAGATGGTAGGGTGATGAGATGAGAGGTTATTTCATTAGGTGTTTTTGGATGGTAGGAAGGAGTCGGTCGTGGTCTGTCGATAAGGACCCATCCCACTATTGACCTGAACGACAGAGCTAGGGAAGCCACGAAAAGCCCCTGTCAGGATGGTCGACCATGGCGAGAATCGAACCCCGGTCTCCCGAATGACGGTTCAGTGCCACTCGTCTCAGTTGTGTTATGCTTATTTACGAAGAAGGTTGGGGGGAGAGGGGGGCTGTAATAAGCAAAGCAGAATAATATATTCTTGGTTAAAACTGATGTTGTTTACATTTCTCTACATTTATTATCATATTAAAAACATTGTGAATGACCGCAAAATCAGCACAGTTTCGACTATCTAAGATAGAACGCTAATATATAAACAATTATTCATTACCGTCCGTATATGTTAGTGCTGCCAATACCAAATTATGTTGATATACTTTTAATTCACTGCTAAATCTACTTTTAGAGGGTAATTGGTTATTGACTGTAGAACTTACATCGCTTTCTAAGATCAAATTATCAGCTCTAATTGAGGAACATAAATCTAATGAAGACTTAACAAGTGACACATTTCTATAAAAGATAGTAAACCACGATTAAAACACGAAAGTGAAAAATTCAATGTTTTAAATACAATTACTAGGATGATATGACTGGCTGAGCGAGACAGCGAGAACACGTATAGCACGGAATAGACGATAGACGGGACGGGACGGGACGGGACGAGCGGCGGCGGACGCGCTCACGGCCGCACTTCAACATGTTCAATAATTATTTGTGTAACAACTAATTGCGTCAATGTAACATATCATATATATTATCATGAAAAAATAATGAGGGATCTAAATAGTATTTTTTTAAATGATGAGTTCTCATTGTTTCAACTTTTCTTGAGCAAAAACTGAAAATCTGAGATGCAGTAATTTTGTTTCACATTTTTTTCCTCCAACATAGTTGGCCTAATCCTTACAAATTAAATATTGTTATGAAGAACCACTTTTCTTCTTTTGTTTCATATCAAACATTTTTCTGTAACATACATAGTTGATGAGATAATAAATAAAAGCCAAGCGCGCGCGTAGTGACAATTGGGGGTGGCGTACTGCCCCCCGGGGGCAGAACCCAGCCGACGTCCATATCCAAAATCATGTTTTTTGATGTCAAGAACAAATCCTGAAAGTTTCATGCTTTAGTCACAAAATGCACAATTATGCCCTTTTCTTGATTTTAAAACAGAAGTACTATATGTATCTTCAATCTATGATATAATTTTACTAAAATTATCCTGCAATTTGTATATTTCAAGATTTGATCGCCATCCTCCGTTGCTCAGTCAGCTAATGCACCGCTTTAGAAACTGAAGTAACCGTTGGGCGTGGGTTCGAGTTCTGCATAAGGCATGGGATTTTGTAAACGTAATTTCACTTTTCATCACTTCATAGTTTCGTTATCACCTGCTCATTCGTACCCCCGTATAATCTAGCTTTAAGTGGGGTCGTTATGTAAACAATAATAATCATCATCAAGATTTTTTCATCATATAGCCGCTCTATAACTTTGATAATAAAATCCAAGGTATCTTGTGGGCACAATTTCTGACTATCTTTGCCCGCCTCTGTCTTCTAGTGTCCATCGGTGGCTCTGCTGGCTTATTTCTTGGCTGTAGCTTGCTAAGCTTCATAGAGATTGTCTACTTCCTCACACTCAAGATGTGCTGCTATTGGTCAAGATACTAGCACTGGAAGCTTCACTGGCCATGTACATTGATCAGTAACTATAAGCTATTCTTTTAATGAGGTGGGTGCTAATCCTGAAATTTTCTATTAGTATATGTCTCAATATTTAACAACAAAAATCATTGCCAAAATTCTTGCCCCATTTAGCACGGGAGAATATACGTGAAAAGTTGATATTTTAGGACTGGGCCTAGCAAAAATCTCTCTGATGGAGAATCACATGTGATGATTTTTCGAGCAAGGAACATAAAAGAACTAAGGTAGATAGAGCAGAAGAGTTCCTAAAAAATATCTACGCTCGAAAGTCATCTTTAGTTTGATATTAGTTTGATAGTTGTTTTAGTTCAGTTTTTCGGTTTACTTACATTTTGAGTTTGGATCAAATTGTTTTTTGAGCATAGGGTTATGGAGAGGGTTGATTTTTTTTCGGGAACTCGAAGTGAAATTCTGATTTCTTTAAATCGATGATTTTCATTTCAATATTACTTCTCGACGCAATAATTTGAATTTCGATTCTCATTAGTAATTTTCATCAGACAAATTCCGATTTCGATTCCATCTATCAACAAAATAATTGTTCATCGAACCTTGATTCACCACGTGAATCAACACTCTGAGAAATGAGCTAGAATTCGTACTCACACCAGCGTAACTATATTAGTTGACAAGATAGAACAGTGTGTCTGTCTATATACCTATAGATGGAATCTGTAGTTGCAATCAAGAAGAAACCCTTCCCTTCTCCCCGGGGGGGGGGGGGGGAGGGACACACACTGAAGAGCGTATACCGGAATAAACTCGATTCGATCGTGTGACATGGGCTTCGAGATACTTTTCAATAAAATGTGGTTAGGGTTCAGGCGTAGACTAAAGAATACTACTAGTCTTCTTTAGTCTATGGTTCAGGTAAGGTAGGAAACCCGAACCCGTGTCACACAACCGAGTCGACTTTATTTCGGTATACCCTCGTCGGTGCAGGGTTATATACAAATAACGGCATTAGGCTTTATTATATTTGTATTAGATCTGGTATGCAAGTTGGTACAGAATTAGGATAGAATTGTTTTTGATAAAAGATAATCACTCCATCATGGTACGCCTAGTTGTGGAATTTGAGTAATGAAATAATGTTTGACAGAAGATATCCATACACTTGTTCCGTTGTTCGAGGTACAAATCTAGTGCTGGCGGGGTTATTTTCGAAACGTCCATTTGTCTAATATGACAAGCCACCAACTGTTCGATATCATCAAGTTTTCGTGATAGTCAGTATATTTATCACAATATGTAAAGTTTTACTACACACTTTACTTACACGTATGAACAGAGAATCAAAAAATGTATAGAATAATTGATTTCTTCTTTATTTAAAAAGTAGTATCGATTTCAATTTCGATTCCACTTACCATTAATTGAGAGTGAAAATGTCAGTTTCGATTTCGCTTATATATTATATATAAATATATATATATATATATATATATATATATATATATATATATATATATATATATATATATATATATATGCTTTTAAACTTTCTTTTCCATGATGCATATAATTGAATAATGACACATTTGGGGTATTTTCATAGATATATCCTTTAATAAGTGACCGACGTTTCGCCCAGATTTGTCTGGGCATCATCAGGGTCAAAACTTTTGACCCTGATGATGCCCAAAATGTGTCAATATTCAAATGTATATATATATATATATATATATATATATATATATATATATATATATATATATATATATATATATATATATATATATATATATATATACGGCTCCAAAATGAAGCAATTCTGTAACAGAACGAGCTATGACCGAGCCTCCTTAAACGTATACAAGGCATATCTAGATATATCTAACTATAGCTATCAATTTCTAGATGGCAGAGAATCATGAAGTTTGGGTGATTAAAAGCTTGATGTCTATGGTAGTCATCAGAAAACAACAGATAGAATACTTTTAGTGTTACCATAGTCCATGGTATTACTTAAATGGCTAACCCAAACCATAGACGAAAGTTATGTACCACCAATGGACATGCAGTTCACCCTTATGACTACACAATAATAAATCTCTATTCACACTTCCATTTTCCTCGCCCAAGTCAACAATTAGTACCTTTGCTCGCTACTGAATGAATGGTCCTGGTGACTGCTCGGCAGCAACACAATCAGGCATCCTTGTAGCACTTTCTAGCGAACTACACTGGTACTACAGGTGTTAAAGGTAAGGGGGTCAGAAGAGAATGGTGATAAAGTAATGAGGATAAAAATGGGGGCCAGTTTTATTTCAATATCGCGGACATGTCTAGGTAGTATATCTTTCTAAACTATATTAAACCAGACTAAGATTTTCAAATAGATCAGATTGCGGGTTTGAGCGTTGTGACTTCCAATGGGCCTACCAATTACTATTTTATTCATAATTATATTCTTACATCCCTTTAGAATTTATGGAGCTGTAATTATGTCTAATCAGTGATTTCAAGCAATTCAGCTATTATAGACAATATGAGGAGTATTTATGCCTACCATGCATAATAAACTATACAAGGCGTGCGTAAATACTCTTTATATTCACATTCACGACTAAATATTTAATTATTTGTAATATTGTTTGTTCAACATGATACTTTTTATGACAGCAAATAGCACGTAGGCTTGCTGCACTGAAATGATGATACTAAATTGTCCTTAAGCAATGTATCCACAAGAATGAAAATTATTGTACAAAAAGCACGTATTGAACGTTTTAGAGCAAAAGGCTAGTATAAAAGCAAATGACACCTGGCCAATGATTGAGATTCAATTGATACGTACACAGTAGGCCTACTATACAGCAATGAAATACTTTTTCATTATTTGTTTTGTCATCTTCGCCCTGCGTTTCCACGTATCGAGAGCTGAGGTAAGATAAATTCAAGTTATTCTAATTCAATCGTTATCCCTACTCGATGTCTCTGTATGACTTGTTTGGGGACGACGCAGGCCTATAGTCGTACATGTCTGGGCCCGGATCCACAAATAATTAAATCTTATAGCGTTTTAGTGCTAAAACCGTTTCAAGTTGAAACCGAGTTAACACGTTCTATCTTTATCACGGTTTCATCTTCATTCTCTATTCACAAAGAATCTCAAGGAAATTGTATCGTGGTGTTTTATTCAGGCCCTACTGTCCATGCCATTGCCTTAATGTGACGTCATTGTCTTCGACTGTCAACTAATATGAGCAAGGGGTGGGATGTTAATTCGCTTTTTGTAACGCCATATAAACATCAATAACTTGTTTTCTTCAACTGGATAATATTCAAAATTGAAATAAATTAAATAGAGTGTTTTCTATACTGTCAAGTTATTTTTTTACCATCGTGAATCTTTTCAATGTTGATCATCAAGAGGGCTTCGCATTTTTTCTATCGCCAATCTTGTCAGCTGTCAGTTGAAATTCTAAAATGAGCAAAATCTACAAAATCATCGTAATCAATTGCAAGATGAGTGTTGTATATCTACTAGTAACCAGTCTAGACTGGTGTTGACTTAACAACCATCTATTCTAAAACCTTTTGCTTGAAACTTTTTGTGAATACAACTTGCAACGAAGTCTAGTGATGAGTTCTCAAACGGTAATACCTTGGAAAGTTCAAGAGATCAAATTCTTTGTGAATCTGGGCCCTGAAGTACCAGTGCAGTTCGCTAGAAAGCGCTACAAGAAAGTTGGAATGTGCTGTTGCCTAGCAGTCGCCAGAGCCGTTCCTTTCTGTGGCGAGCATAGGTACCAATTGCAGACGTATAGGAGAGGGGAATGGAGGTGTGAACGAGGATTCATTCTTGTTTAGTCAAAAGAGTTAACTATCTAATATATTTAGTCTATGTTGCAACCTAAGACACATAAGGGCTCATTTATCGAATCAGTTGTCGACTAATCTGTGCTAATACGTATTCTCATCATTTTTTATTCGATGACCAATTCTAGACTTTTCTTGTCTTCACATCTTGTCAGACATTTGCATCCTTGCTACATTTACACTCAATTCCAAACCGTTTTCTCTGAACTGTCTGTTGTAACTTGTGAGCAATATGATTTTCTTTTCATTATTTGGATCAAAGACGCAATCTATTTATAAATTGGATATATTGACGCCGGATGGATAATGAAAGAAGATGATGATATGAAGGTTTCTTATAAGTAATGGGAAGGATGGAGAAGGAAGCGATAGTGGCCTATATCCCTATATATTGTATAGGAACCATCCCGGCATTTGTCTACGCTACAGAGGAGACCACGGAAAACCCATAAAGGGAGGGGGGGAGGGGGTGGGGGGGAGGAAAGAAAACCTTATTTCTTGACCACGAACCATAATTTTCATTTCACTCCAGTAAACTTCATTGAAGCCATTTTATTGAACCTGAAAATATATTTTTATGAAACGCAATAATAGATGGGCCTACATGGTTTACGAAATAGTAATCATCTGACATCTTGTTGAAATTTCGTTCACTTCATTGATACTCTCATCAAGTATTGATATATATTTCTATGTTTCATCCATTCCCATTCTTTAATTTCTTTACAAACTATTGATGATAATATGCTATTATTTCCATTTTCAGGACATGCATTTTTGCGGTTTAGGTGACGAAGAAAATAGCCTAAACCGTTACTTTCTGACGTCATTCATGAGCGTCGATCCTTATCCTTCTTGCCCGCGAATCATTGCAATGAGCTCTTGAAGTATCATCAATCCAACATTGGGGACCGGCGAAAAATGAAAAAATTACAAACAAAAGTAACGATTGTCTTACATGCATATTATTTGTAATAGCTGTAATAAACGATCATTTTCAATGTATGTAGCAGTTCTATTTAGTTCTGAGGTGGCACCTGTCCATAGCAGTGGAGAAGTTCAGGCTATATATAATCTGGAGCAAGATGCTCCACCCTGCAGTGGGGTGGGTGCACCCCATTGGTGCAAATGGGTGAAGAGTGCAAAAATGTAATTGGATGAAAATGAAGGAATTAATGAGTACGTAGACCTGTGTGCTCAAGATATGTTCTTGTTCAAAAAATGAGCTAGTCTTGTGGAAGTGCGTGAGAGTAACCCTAAAGTGTATTTCTATATTTCATATTTAGGGAGATATTTCATGGATTACACTTACACTGTTAATAACTAGCCTGACCCCTCATGTTTGAAACATGACGGTCAACATCATTGCCGCACTTACGTTTCAACATTTTTACAAATCACCAGTCTGCCATGTTGAACATGTACTCAGTACATCATGTACATGTACTATCAGTACTCATGTTTCTCAGTACTCTGGTTGCAACAAACACGCAATAATAAATTTGAACCTAATTGCGCGACAATTCCCTAGAATAACACAGATAGAATCGTCTAGAATGGCACGTAACTCTCCATCGAATCGAACTGCCACCGCGCAAACGTGTGCAACTGCAGTAAAGGATAGAAAAAAAACATTCTAGAGTAACACGATTCCCCTTTACCCTTCACCCCCCCCCCCCTTCTCCACTCTCCTCGTCGAATCTCACCGAACCACGTGCCGGGGTGAGCGCGCACACGCGTTACGATCTCTCAGACTCTCGCACTCTTGCACGGACAGATCTGGAAGACTCTATGTACAATTATTGAAATACACATATATATATATATATATATATATATATATATATATATATATATATATATATATATATATACATATATATATATATATATATATATATATATATATATATATATATATATATATATATACACATATATATATATATATATATATATATATATATATATATATATATATATATATAACTGTTGACAATTGTAGTTCCACTGTTAGTCGATAGAAGGAGGTAGTGTGAGCAGCCTGGTCAGGAGGTTTGAACTTTGAACCCCCCACACACAGTGACGTTGTGAAAGATTGGGAAGAAACCAAAAAAGAAAAAAAGAAGAGAAATATAGAAGGATTAAAAAAAAGATCGAATGTTGTTAGTCGAAACGCAACTAGCAATTTTCCGAAAGGTGACGTACTTGTGCTGGGAGACTTGATTATTCGAGGCGCCAGTGCAATGTGTGCGCAGCAAAGGGGTGTGAAACGGGTGTATAATTCATGTTAGCACTATAATTATATCAATGATTATTGTTTGCTCAACCACCCCACCAATAGCTAGGTTATACCATAGAGTAATGAAGTTTCATCACTCTATGGTTATACGGAGGTACGAATGAGCAGGTGATTATGAAATTATAAGGTGATGATAAGTGAAAGGACGTTTACAAAAACCCATGCCTTATGCGGGACTCGAACCCACGCCCAACGGTGATATCAGTTTCTGAAGGGGTGCCTCAGCTGACCGAGCTACCGAGGGTGGCAAATTAATTGCTATTGTCGCAAAACAGGAAGAGGTGGTGGTACAATCGTATACCTATATTCAAAATAATCATAATGCGCTTAAGCGTGATGACTTCGCTAGAATGAATAAAGACAAGCATTTTGAATGTTCAATGGTCGAATTAACTCACATCGATAACAGAACGTGTGAGAATGTAATTATTATGACATATCGATCACATACTGGTGAATTGGATATATTCATGACAAATTTGGATGTTTTCTTAATAAATTCTTAAATGTCAATTGAGGTAGAAAATAAAATAATCTTAATAACAGGGGGTTTAATATTGGCTTCAATTTATGTTCGAATTAACTAACTGAGCTAATAATGTATAAAAGTATCTTCACTTCAACTAGAATAACAACTACATCAGCAACATTGATAGAAAATATATTGACTAATATTGAAGAGGTAAATATATTGACTAATATTGAAGAGGGACTGTCAGACCATACGTTAAGATCATTTCACATTGACAAAGTTTTATTATATCGTGTATTAGAAGTAGCAATAATAGTAGAAAACATGATAATAATATCCCATAGTTCCAGAGCGACATATGACGGATGAAAACATCGTGTCATTCAATAGCGCCTTGGGATTGGAGACCTGGCATTTCATTAATAATGTAATGATGTGAAAACAAATTTTAATAACTTCTTGTCGATATTCACAAGATTGTATAAAAACGAATTTCAAATAGACTTCGAAACAGTTTATTATATGTCCCTAAATAAATAGATAGATAACGATATCAGAACTAGCAGTGTTGAATTGAAAAATATGTTTGAAACGCGGTTTGAAATCATGAAATTTGACGATAGCCATGAAAATATTGCCAAATACAAACGAGCTGAAAAAGAACATAAAAAGAGCGTCAAATTGGCAAAGATTTTGTGCAAGAGTAATTTTATTAGTCGAGCAGTGAATAAACCCAAACGTATTTGGAATCTTGTCAATGAAGAGACAGGAAGAGAGTAGGACATAATTATAAAGAAAATATTGAAGTGCAATCAGCGTGTTATACATAGAAAAAAATCCAACAAAATGAAATGCTGAATCAAATAAAAAATATCCCGAAAACCATGAATTTCACTTCCGTCACAATTGATGAAATTTCTGATATTATCAGAACATTGAAGAACAGTAAATCAACTGGGAATGATAATGAACAAGTTATCACAATAAAAAAACAATTCGATCGTTTGCTGGGATTTTAAGATTCATGATCAATCAAACATTGCGAGAAAGTGTTTTCCCAAATAATTTAAAAGACGCAATGATACCACTGTGAAAAAAAAAACGTTTGATCGAAAATCACAGACCGTTATCTTCATTGAATAATTTCTCTAAAATATACGAGAAAGTGATAAAAAAAAATTGATGCAATTTCTAGAAGAAAATGATATTCTTTTTAATAATCAATTTGGTTTCATAAGAAACAGTTCAACTACGAATGCAATAAAGAAATAATGGTGTATCATATATATATTAAACAATTTTGACAAAGGAAACCATGGTTCTTGACATTTATTATGATTTGCATAAGGCTTTCGATTGAGTTAACCACAAACATTGACCTACCTGTATCAGCAAGGATGAACGATCATGACGGAAATCGAACCCCGGTCTCCTGAATGATTGTTCGACGCACTAGCGACTGATCTCACCACCTCAGTCAGGATGGACGACCATGAAGGGAATCGAACCCTGGTCTCTGAAGGTCTGGTCAGCGTGCTCTAGTTCATCTAGCGTGCAACACGCTAGATGAAGTCCACCTGTCTCAGTCAGTGTGCTCGACCATGTCAGGGATCGAACCCTGGTCTCCTGCATGACAGGTCAGCGCGTCTCGTATATACCCGTCTATTAGACTGCAATCCAGATATTCATCAATGCTAGACGTAGGTAATTCGTTACTAAGTTCAAGGCAAGCGAACTCTTCTACTGAGACAGGTAACTCATGGGATAGCACACTGAACCATCACTCGCCGGCGACCGGAGTTCGATTTCTGCCATGGTCGACCATCCTGATAGAATATTTTCATGGTTTTCCTCTGTCGTTTTGGTAAATACTGGAATGCTATTTTCAACACAATGTCATGACCGTTTTCTTTCCGTCATTCCCCATCTGAATAGAACTATTGCTTACACTGATCTATAAACAACGATGAAAAAACTCACTCGAGTCTGAGGGCCAGTGAACATAAATTAAACAAGTACAAGAATTGTCCCTTGTATGCCGGCTCAATTTTTTATAACCAGCTACCCGGTACTTATATTTTTTTAAACGCTAACAGGAAATAAGAAGACAAGGAGTGTTAGAGTTTTTTTCACACAAAAATGTTTTTATATTATAGATGAATTCATAAATGTGTGACTGTTACTTGCAAAGAATTGTAAATCTATGTATTTTTAATCTATTTGTATTTTATAATTTATAACCATCATTGTATTGACGTACCCATATCGTGACGGACTATAATTCAATCAGATAATAAATACATTATTATTAGTAGTAGTAGTAGTAATAGTATCACTATTGATTGGCTTGAGAGATAACGTGACTTGTACGATTACTAATAATTGGTTCGAGAGAACACGCGACTTATACGAAGATGGCAACATTCAAAACCCTGCCCATGTTCCCGCGACTCATGGGACTCGTTATCGACCCATTGCGCGCGGCGCGTTGCGTCGCTCCGCGGGGCGGTCCAACGCATGGGGTAGGTGTGTTTGGCAAGGAGGGTGCTATGTAGTCATGGAAACATTGATTACACCAACACGGCTCCACCCCTCGACGCACAACGAACCTCTTCATACGTTTTCATCTCCTGATATTTTGCCATTGTCAACCTTTCCTAAAACACATTTTTAGCACGGAATTGTAATTATGGGTGATGAAAGAATGATAATTAACACTATATTTTTTAATTAGTTCTGGTATACAAAGAAGTATTCGTATCATTTCTTCGGTGACATATTAATAATTTCTACAAGTCCATTTTTCCCAAGATGACAATCGATATCGTAGGTCTACCTACGTCTAGTCCGGGTGTTTTCCACCCGAACGACCTTCTTTCGTATGATGATTGCCTGATAGAAAGGGATCGCGGAAAAGCACCGACTCCAACAGCTACCCGGAGTTTTAAAATGGAAACCCCCCACAGGAAAGAAAATGCCTTTCCTTTACCCCGACTTGCGCAGTAGTGGGTAATGGATCCAGTCGCAGAAGCAGAATGATGTTGGAACAGAGGCATAGACCTATCCAGTAAACCTGTACCGTGGTGTATGGTTATTCTGCTGGCAAGCATATATGTTAGGGATAAATTTTTCTAAAATTCCTTGACATTCCGATTTTCAGGACGATTATTATTGTGCATCATGACAATTGTGTTTCTTTAAGTAGATTTGTTGGGTTGGTTAAAGTAAGAGGTTTTGTCCGCCCCTCCCCCTCTCCTAACCAATGAAAATTACATCAATTGGTTATAAATAACTTTGACACCTAAAGTCTTCGATCCATTCTCTAAAGGCATTACAAATCGAATAGACAGTATCAATATAGATACATGTATGATTTTATAATAATGGGCTTCTAGTTTTTGTAGGAGCTATACTGAAAAAAAAATGAAATAGGTGATAAACTGAAAAGATGCAGTATTTTTTGTATTTTTTGTGTCGGGTTCAACTGAAATATTATCCATTCTGTAGTAGGCCTATATATAAATTCAATTTCATCACAAAGTACCATAACACATTGGAATAGACCTACGTATACTTATATAGCCGCATTGTCATCTGTCTGTCTTAATAGTGCATATAGCAGTCGATTCAGCGAAATGTCAGGTTTTTATTATTTGTACGGTATTCTAAATCTATAGAAATTCTAATGAGATAAAAACACCGATATTTTGAATACTCTCGAGATTATATAAGTAAAAACTAATCATCTTACTTCGCATAATTTGCACATTTATAGGCATATAGATCTACAGCTAAAATTAGCTTTCTCAAACCGTATACCTGTAGAGGTAAATAATTTTCTTTCACGTCATTTTGGAGGTATCAAAGAGATCTGTTTCATTCGTATCAGCATTTTGGTATCTCATATACCACTGAAAAGTTATCTCCAAAAAATGACATTTCATTAAATCAAGTCCCAAACACTCCTGATATCTTTAAGCACAATCATATAATGTTAGATAGAATGAAAATCTTACCGGCACAAGCAGCGCAGTGGTTAACTGCATGCACGCTCGCTTCGTGTGATCCGGGAGGTGAAGAGGCATATCGGACCTGGTTCGATCCCTGCCACCGTCCATATTTACATGTGTTATTCGTGGTTTCCCTCTGTAGTCTAGGCTAATGCCGAAATGGTTCCTGAAATATAGGCCACGACCACTTCCTTCCCACTATCCTTCCCAAAACATAAGGAACCTTCATCTCATCATCCCATCATCACATTAATCATTCATCCAACGCCAATAGATCTTAGTTATCATTAGTGCGTCTTTAAACCCAATATATATATATATATATATATATATATATATATATATATATATATATATATATATATATATATATTATATATATATATAATATACATATATATTAAATATATTATATTATATATATATATATATATATATATATATATATATATATATATATATATATACATATATATACATATATATATATATATATATATATATATATATATATATATATATATATATATATATATATATATATATATAAATGAAGATCTTGGATTCATACATTGCACACGTTGCAGTGTAAGTAGATATATGTTCGACACTTGGCTTCAGATGAGCTACCTACCGATCATCTAGATATTCAAAATAGTAAACCATGCATGATGTTTTAAGAAGAGAAATTGAAAATATATGCTTGAAAATAACTTTGAAAAAAACAAGATAGATGATTTCGCACCTCACTATACGCTTATGGAATTAAACAACTAACAGTAGGGTTCTTGGTCTATGAGTATATAACGTATAGTATCTTCATGAAATAGAATGGTTGGCTGTCAAAGTAATACAAAAGCAGAGATTATGAAGTTGGGATTTTATCAGCCTCTGAGAATCTTTAAAATAGGCCCGATGGTAAGATAGGCCTGCTTGGTATTTATTATACGCTGGCAGCCCACATGTGATCATGGTTTCTGTTTTTGGTAATTTTATTGATTAACGTACCATGGCCAATTTTTGTTCAATGTTCCCGTTTTTTGTGTTTTCTTATAGATATTTGCTTATATCTATGGTATGTAGTTTGAACATTTTGTATTTTGTTTGTTTTGATATTTTTTTTACTCACTTGAAGTTGATGGTGTGTGATCTGACGTTTGTAATAGTCAGCCATTTTTGTGTTGACATTTTGTGTTGGCAACTGGTTATTTCAGCACGTATTTTCATGTGTTTTTGCTTAAGAAAATATCAATGATATGGGGTGAGTTTATTATTGCTAGAGGTCGAAATGTTGGGGATGACAAGATATCTTGTGTTATTACTCATCGGTCATATAACTGGCAGCTTGATGGCAGTTATGTGTTTTTAGCGAAAAACACCAATCCCCCCCGCCCCTCAAAAAAATTGGCACGTGGTATGTGAATCGATAAATTTCCGCAGGAAGTTTTTGAAGTAGCTAAAATATTTTAGGACTTGGTTCCAAGTTTTTACCCGTCAGGGTTTTTGGTGGGGTGGGTATAGTAATACAGTAATAACGTTCATGGTGTTTTATATTATGATTGTCGTAGATCATAGAATTGGGTTTCAAAAAAAGTTCCGAAGTGTTATAGGAATAGCTTGAACGATGTACAAATAATTATATTTGTTGTTTTTCAAATTATTTAAAATTTCAAAATTTGTTTTGATTGCATTAAACTATAATAATTTGGAAATGTATAACTTTCATTATCTAGGCCTATTAGTCTTTGAAGAAAATACAAAATATAAGAAAATCCAATTATTCACATGTAGTATATCTCATGTGGTTTCAGTTGTTGATGACAAACAAAATGAATAACTTTTCAGACTGATGACAAATTATATTAATTTTTGGACTATATAGCTTGTAGTTCTCATATATTCCATACAATGTTTTTAAATAGTAACCGGCATCGTCTCGATAATAAAGAAAACAGAGCTAGGATTTGATTCAATCCGGTTTATTAGAAGAATTATTATCTTGGTTTAATGTATACAATATTTTTCAGATACTCTCTACACAATTGCCTTCAAATGATATCTAATTAGGAGTTCATAATAATTTCCTACAATCATTGACGTTCATCATGCATATTAAATGCCACTTCAATTCTTGCGCTTACATACATTAGTCTGTTTATTAGTACGGTCTTTAATGTAACCAACATTGCAAAGACATAGATTCTTGCCAGAGCACACTGCATTCACACATGCTGGATCACAATTATTGACTTTGGGTGCAACTGGTAGGTTGACTATAATATTAGCTATGCATTTCAACATATTTACATCTTTCATAAAACCAGGCTTACAAGTACAAACATTTGGTTCTGTGCAATCGCCATTCTCGCAGCCATCAATACATGCTGGAATACATGTGCCTTCATCACCAGCTTCCAGTTCATAGCCCTGATTGCATGTGCACACGTTAGGAGCAGTGCACACACCATTAAAACATCCCTGATCGCATCGAGCAATACATTTTCTACCTTCGATATCAGACCAATCCTTGGCAAAACCTTCATTACACGTACATACATTTGGTGAAGTACATTCCCCATTAGTACATCCACCATCACATATTGGTACACAATTCCTTTCGTTTCCAACTATTTCATAGCCTGTGTTACAAGTGCAGGTATTCGGAGCAGAACAGAAGCTATTCACACACATTTGCACGCACGTGGGTAAACATTTTCCTTCATGGGTCTTTAAATAACCGTCATTACACTTACATATATTTGGCCCAATACATTCACCATTCTCACATCCTTCACAAAATGGTACACAAATACTGCCTGTCGTATTCTTGGGATCTATCTGGTATCCTACATCACATGAACATTCGTTAGGAGCTGAACAGAATCCATTGAGACAAGCTTTCCTACAGAATGGTTTACAAGTGGTATTCTGTAAGCTTTGGGGATCTTGTATGAAACCTGTGTTACACCGACAAATCCCTGGAGAGGAACAGAACGCGTTGATGCATGGATTCTGACAAAATGGAACACATACGTTGGTACTATCTGCGTCACGTACATACCCCTTCTTACAAGTACAAACGTCTGGCTCTGTGCATTTACCATTCTGACAACCATCAGGACATTGAGGCAGGCACTTCCACGGGTTCATACTCGAATTGGCGTAACCGTGATTACACACACATTGATTAGGCCCAACGCATTCCCCATTCACACAACCTCCTCGACATAATGGCTCACAAAGTAATGTTACCTTATCTTTCACATATCCCGGTTTGCAAATACACTGGTCTGGAGCAGTACAGTTCCCGTTGGAACACTCAACAGAGCAGATGGGTTGACAGAATTTCGAGGAAGTGTGTAACTCATAGCCAGGATGACAGATGCATGTGTGGTCTTCGTTGCAGACTCCGTTTAGACAAGTTATTGGACAGGTGGATGCGCAGTTTCCACTGAGGTCAAGTACCAGACCTTGCGGACACTCGCAGATGTTCGGAGCTGTACAGTTGCCGTCGTAGCAACCGCCTTTACAGTAAGGCATGCATTTCGCCTCCGTGTACTTGAAATAACCGCGGCAACAGAAAGACAGAAGTGTTGTCTTCCCTTTGCTCTTGGCATCGCCACTAAAATAATCATAAATACTGGTGATAAAAAATATACATAATTCGTATGATTTAATTGAACCCCCAAATGACCTAGCTGTTGGTGGGGTCGTGAAGCAATCAACGTTAGGCATACTGTTGCACATAATTCATGAACTCGATGCCAAGTGAAGATCTAGTCTTAGCTGTTCCGGTCGAAGTTGAAGTGTGTATAAACAGCAGTCAATAATTGTACACACGTTTGACCCACCAAGAACTCTCTTGATATTACTCCATGTGAAGCAACCAAAGATTACCTTCATAGAGAATAACATTTTCTAATAAATTCGAAAAATTAACATTATATATTGAGTATCTCCTTCGTTTGCTCCCATCCTGAACTATTCCTCCTCGACTGATATATACTATATATACTCAGTCAGCTAAGGCACTGCTTTAGAGACTGAAGAAGTCACCGTTGGGCGAGGGTTTGAGTCTGGCATAAGGCCTGTTTCTTTGAGAACATCTTTCCACTTATTATCACTTGCTAATTTATATACATTTACGAATATAAACAAATATATATATATATATATATATATATATATATATATATATATATATATATATATATATATATATATATATATATATATATATATATATATACAGTATACACAATAAAACGTGGAATTAATTCCATCTTAAGCAAAAATGAAAAAGTATCTCAATTGACTGAATTCTCATCACTTTTATCAACCTAATGACACATTCCTCATATTGTAAATCAATCATGCTGACTTACGGTATTCTCTCTGTGCGACAAACACCCGTTCGATTATGATATTCAAAGGCTTCTTCGAAACTCATTAGAATATCTCTTGGTGGTACCGCTTCTTCCAACTTGGTACCATTCTCGTAGATGGTACCATTACCATTATCATGTGAACCAGTAACATCCGGCTCAACCACAACGATGGTACCATTGAGCAGGGTCGCATTATGGGATACCATTTTCAATGCTTGATACATGACTCCCAACATACTATTGCGATTGATTTCAGGATGAGGATTGATTTCAACATGTTGTGCTTCAGTTACAACTTCACCTCCTGATATAACTTGAACTGCTTGAAATAGGATTACAGTAATGCAAACAAGTTGAATGAATAACGCCATAGTTGGCAGATGGTTCTCACTAAAGTGAGCGTTTTGAATTGGCGACAAATCAAGTAGGCCCATACTGATTGCGTTTCTAGTTATAATCTCTCGTTTGTTTTAATAATAATTAGGCCTTAGGATATTCTACTCTATTCAGGAAGTGGAGTATTTTTTGTGTTATCGCTTTATGAATTCAAGGAGACTGAAAGGATTGAGTTGAACATATATTATATATGTATGACATTTAGAAATAATAATGATAAAATATAACTGGCGATATATTTGATATATTAAATAAATTAAATGAAATGGCCGCCCATCTGGCCTTCAACAATGGGCGAAAATGGGGGCTGGAGGGCGTGGGTCCCCCAGCAGAGCCACGAGGGGGAATTTTTTGAAATATGGTCATGTTTCAAGTAATTTTTACAATTTACAAGCAGTTTTGCATTCTAATAATTATTTCACTATCGACATTTTCAAAGTCATTCTTGTGATTTCCGCCAGCAGAGCCCCGCAGCGTATTTTTTGAGATATGGTCATTTTTCAAGTGATTTTTGCGATTTACGAGAAGTTTTGGAATCTTATAATTGAATCACTATCGAAAAGAAAAGAAGGAAGCGTGAATAAGATATGGTAGAGTGTATACTTATATATATTTCATATTATTAAGTAACAATATTTTATTGTGTGTTCATTCGTAGGTTAACATGGATTTTTTTAAAGAAGGATAGTTATTGCCTATTGGTCGGGCCGGGGGCGCATATGTTGATTGGTGAGGCACGTGCCCCATCCATCTTGGACCCCCCAACAAGTCAACGTCCCTGGCTAGAACACATAGGCCTACAAAGTAATCTAATGAGTATTATCCAAGAGCACATTATCCATGCACCAACTTACCAAGCACCAAAACCACCCACACATAGATTTTTAATTTGACGAGTAATTTGTATAGCCGGCTGTAACTCGAGTTAACAGTTGGCTGCTTATCTATGTCCACAATTTGTCACATTGGTTTTATTTTACAATGCTGAACTCAACTAAAACTCTTCTGAATATGTATCTATGGTCTCATCAACCATATATATATATATATATATATATATATATATATATATATATATATATATATATATATATATATATATATATATATATATATACATATATACATATAAATATATATATATATATATATATATATATATATATAAATATATATATATTTATATACATATATATATATATATATATATATATATATATATATATATATATATATATATACATATATATATATATATATATATATATATATATATATATATATATATATATACATATATATATATATATATATATATATATATATATATATATATATATATATATATATATATATGTATGTATGTATGAATATATATATATATATATATATATATATATATATTATATATATATATATATATATATATATATATATATATATATATATATATATATATATATATATATATGAATATAAATATATATAAATATTATATATAATAAAAATTGTATCAGGATGTTTCCTTATGAAAAGACTTATGCAGGTATGCAATTTTGAGTGTGCTAAATTATTATATTTTTCTTACATACAATCTAGACTCCAATATGGTATCATCCTCTGGGGGTTGACTCCTCATACTGACAAGTTGTTTTCTTTACAGAAAAATGCTTTACGCTACCTTGCTGATGCTAGTCTTGATCCAACGGCAGTTATTTTTTATGAAGACTCCTGTCGATATATTTTTTTAAGAGATTTAATATTCGGACGAAGGCTTCCATGCTTGAATATTTCAAATTTGATCATGTATTTTTTGAGGGGTAATTTTAATACAAGTCATGTCAGCGAGTTGAAATCAAATCATGTACACGGGACTGGATATGAAAATAACATCAAATTGAAAAAATATCGACTGGAAATGTGTAATAAGGGCCCTATATTATCTGGTTTTTAACTATTTCAAAGTCTCCCCCTCAATATCAGGAAGGTAGCGAATGAAGACATTAGCAAGTTCAAGAGAGTCCTGAGAAATCTTTTATTGCACAAGTGTTATTATAGTGTTGATGATTTTTTTAATGAACAGCTTGAGTGATTTTTTAAATTTGTTTTTAATTCGGTTTTACTATATTTTATTTCATCATATTTATATTTTTTGTATTCAATTTGTACGACTCTTTCGATATCATGTAATATGATCAAGATTGAAGGAATGAATGAATTATTATTATTATTATTATTATTATTATTATGATATATATTATGATTACATATTATGATATGTACCGAAACATGTATAAAACACATAGAAATTGTATCAATAAACTCCTTGTTAGGGCTAAATTAAAATATTACAGAACCCGTTTTAGTGATTGTAAATTTGATATTAGAAAAACTTGGAGTGAGATCAACACATTGATAGGAAAGAAACCTCGAATGTCTGTTGATGATGTTATTGTTAAACATATGGGAACTATTTCACCTTTCATAGTGGATGGTTTTGTTGATAGTTTTCTGAATGGAGTTGAATCTATACGGCATGATTGCAAAATGCAAACTATTATCAAAGATGAAAACGCTGCCTTACAGTCTATGTACTACAAAAAAGCTACCAGTGACTCCATTAAAAAAATCATTATGAACGCAAATACTAGAAAAGGTCCAGGAATTGACAATATCAGATTTCAGGATTTGTCCTTAATATCTCAAAAAATTAGTCCGATTATTGCTAAACTAATAAATCTCACCTACATGCATCATAAAATTCCTGACCTTATTAAACATTCAATTATCAAGCCAGTTTTTAAAAATGGTGACCACACTCTGTTTGAAAATTATAGACCAATTGCTATACTTTCATCAATTGATAAAATTATGGAGAGACATATGGCTGATCAATTAATAACCTATTTAAATGCTTTCAAAATAATAGATAAGAAACAATATGGTTTTCAGCAAAATAAAAGTACTGGTCAACTTTTGTATGATTTTTCTGATCTAATATTTGGTGCTTTAAATAAAAATCTTTGTGTGAATGTGTTATTTATAGATTTCTCCAAAGCATTTGATACTTTACTACATGACAGATTATTAAATGCTTTGGAGAAAATTGGGATTAGAGGGCCTGTTTTGGCTTGGTTTAAAGATTTTTTGGAAAATAGATTCATGACTGTTAAAATTGGCAACATGTTTAGTAATTTAGTTTCGGTTAAATCTGGAGTGCCTCAGGGTTCAATTTTAGGACCTTTGCTCTACCTAATTTATGTAAACGATATGTTAAAAGTAGTTAAAAAATGTAATGTATTCTTGTATGCAGACGATACAGCACTTGTGTCAATTCACAAAAATTTCTCTATGGCAAATGAGTATCTTCAATATGATTTCAACAATATTTTATGTTGGTCCCATGATAATGGTTTGGCAATTAATTATAAGAAAACCACAACTATGCATATTCATTCACCTTTCAAAATTATTCAAAATATTAACCTAGTTTATCATAATTATTCATGTCTTCATCGTAACTTTAGGACTTGCAACAATTTTGGTAATAACTGTACATGTAGTGTAAAAATAACAAACACTTTTCAACAAAAGTATTTAGGGGTAGTAATCGATAACCAGTTTAAATGGGACAAGCACATTCAAATAACATGTAACAGGTTGCAATCTGGAATGTATAGTCTTAGTATATTGAAGCCATACGTTGATTTTGATACTTTGAAAATAGTTTATTATTCTCTTATTGAATCCATAATTAGGTACGG
>OZ023327.1:33762282-33832163 GCA_964007535.1 Brachyptera risi
CAATGATAATTTTCCAAACATATTTGCCCCAATTCACAAGTAGGTCTATGCTAATTACCTCTTTTCGACTCAAAAATTCGAGAATTTATTTAAATAACTTGGACTACAAAAATTTCTCAAAAATTGATTATAGAAATATTTTATACTAAAAAACCATAAGTTATTGAACACATGCACTCTTTGCCCTGTACGATAATAGTCATTAATTTTGAAAATAGTACTCATGATCAATTCGCACGAATCATATTCAACATCGGACAATTTTAAAATTCGAAATGTAATCTCTTTGTCCTAATTCATTAGCACGCTAATTAATTAATTATTACCAATGATAATTATTTCACAGAAAACGAACTGAACATTGGTAAATCTTCAAGCTCAACTTATTGCGTGATTTTCCCAAGGAACGATAATAACTTTCCAAATATGTTTGATTAGTTGATTCGGTTGGTTGGAATCGACCACACGATTATCTGTGATTCGACTGTCATCTATATGAGTTCAAAATGTGTATTTATATTGGGTTTGACCTTGACGACACACTACTGATGACCAACATCTTTTTGAGTAGGTGAATGATGAATGAGATGAAGGTAAAGATGCGACGTGCGATTTTTTCAGTCGGTCTTTTTAATAGCGGGAATTAGTGAGTCATGGCCGCTTGCAGAGAAACCAAACCATCCCAATATCACCCCAAATGACTGAGGAAATCAAGAAAAACCTTTGTCATGATACTCGACCATGGCGGGAATCCAACCCCGCCCGGTCTCTTGAATGATGGTTTAGAGTTCCAAAATATTTTTGAACGTTTTAGAAAAAGTATTTCTTGTGTTTCCCCATCTTCTCACTGCACAAGTATATTCAACCGTTCCACTTTTGGAAATATGTGGCGATTCTCACTACCTATAGGTATTGAAACCATAGTTTGAATTTCACTTCATTTTCCCAAGCCGGCTCTAGTTATTACTTATTAACCTTTAGTTTGACGAGAAACTATACGATGTCGAACGAAACATGCTACAAAAATGATTAGCGTACCGTACTGTACATCATACAAGCAGCCTGATATACTTGATACAAATAATTACATTCGCAATTCATACAGATATACAATTTTAGATGCCATTTTCATGCATTATTTATTTACAATTGTATACAATGGAATTATTCTCATAAAATATCCACTTATTTATTCGTGAAAGGGGTTAACTTCACACTTGCTAATTAGCAACTGATTTAATGAGCCATTCGCGGTTTCACCGTATTTTGGCTTGCACTTAGACTTGCATGGCTTAATCTTTGAGACAAGCATATGACTACTGGCAGGATCAAATACTTACTATTTTGAGTAAATTTCAAATTAAAATATCCGTTTCCCTACCATTATACCATCATGCATGCATCCATAAAGAAGTATTCACTTTTTTACAGTATTATTCAATTCCTTATTGTATATACGTCATTATATTGACTTTTTCTAAAATTTACAGTGCGGTGTGATTATTGTATGTTAATTACGGCTGAAAAGGAAATGAGCTCATTCAATGACCCCACAATAGCCGTCCTGCTGTATTTTTATACATCAAGAAAACAACAAATAGGCCCTGCATGAATACATTTCGAACAGAATATTAGTATCCGGGTGCAAAGCACTCGATTTATCGTGTTTGAAGATTTTCCAATATTCAGTGATTTTTAAAAATGAATTAATTAGACAAGCTTTAGCGAGGATTCAATTTGACATACTGAAAAAATTTGGTGTTCGTTTTTATGTTTTTTTTCTTTTTTTTGTCGGTTCTCCACAGATCAAACGGCTACAGCTATCAACTTCAAACTTTTTTTCATTATGGTTCCTCATCTAACTTAGATCTGCAGAGTTTTGTGGCATTATCGCGGGTGGTAATTTTTTTTGAATTTTCGAAATTTTAAAAAAATAACACGGCGGAAAAAAAGGAAATATTTTTATTTACAAAAATATGAAATTTTGTGTGAAGTTGAACTACATTCTGATACACATTTCTGGAAATTCTCAGCTTGATCGGGTCAGCCATTTTGAAGAAAAAACATAAAATGTGCTAAATTGGGTACCACTCGAAGCAGTTTTTACCCATTTATAACTTGAATGCACCCAATTGGCGAATGTAGGCAAAAGTTTGGCAAAAAAGTCGACATACTATTGCAATCCGCTCGTCCAACAACGTATATATGGCGTTTTCCTAGTAACATTAATTAGAATTTAGCCTGTCGATGCATTTGAGCAAACACGTTTTCGACTGATTATTGTTCCTTGAGTTGTCAAGGAACCTAATCTGAATCATAATCATAATCATAATCAAAAACATATTCTGAAAATTGTCGGATGTTAAATATGCATTGTGAATGTGATTTAATCATTATTGTGAGCTAGCTAATTAATTTTCGCTATTCTAGGGCAAATTCTTTTCACGATAGTTCTAGCTTATTGGATGTACAGCTATTTTAATAATCCCCACTCCGGACAATTTCAATGTTATTGGAAGTTGAAACAAAAATCCGGTTAATTATTTTGGAAACGGCTATACTTTACACTATATAGCCAAAGTGGCACACTGACGATTTTGAGAAAAGAGCTTCATACAGTGAACATTGTTCTCAGGGTGAAATCCACTTGATATGCCAAATTTTAATATATAATTGCATCAATATCAGTGGGATTTTTATGAATTAACATTCTTGATTATTAATTTGCATGCAAGTCAAGGCGAACAAATCGCGTTTTCGAGTGAATCGTTTTTTGGGTCAGTATCAGCTTGAATCTCCAGTTCCAAAATTTTTACATGTTAAATAAGCTTCACATGAATTAATTAAGATCGTTATAGTTGCTAATTGAATATAATTACATTGGAGAAACTTTCATCTCCAATAATTCACGGTCCTTGAATGAGAAATTGATTAAGGGGGGCAAGAAAGAATTTGTTTTCCAAAAATGAAAATCTTTTTTCATTTCTTAAATGAATTTTTGTTGAAGGTTTATGATTATGAATAATATTAGTTCAATATAATTATTTGGTATACATCTCCATTAATTAATTATTCCCTGGTTCAATTCCCAGTTTTTAGTTTTAAAAGTGTTCATTTTACTGTATTTGTTTCCAAATTTCCATATTTTATTTATTATCACATGGAAACTGTACTATACTAAACAGTTCTCGGTTTGTGATTTTGGATTCAGCAAAGAATGGGAGTTCATTTTCCATAGTTTGGTAAACTGTTGTTCTCGTTGGGACGAAAGAAGATGGTCGTCATTGTTTACAAATTGCCTTTTTTTTACATGGACTCTCACTGTTGGTCAACAATTGTTTAGCATCTAATTCGTCAAAACTAAACTCTTTCATGTCCGGGTACATGTATTTTCTACCATTTTTATGTTGAAGAACTGAAATTTTCAACATATAATGATGAGTAGGCGGGCTAGTCTTATATTTAGCATATTCCGAGTGCAGGAAATTTTGATTTATCGACCTCATCAAATTATTTCTTATTATAAAAATATCCAATTATTATCGTTTCCTGTGAATTACCGTATTTGAAGCATGTTGTCAAATGGTAATAACCTGCTAATGATTCGGGGCAAACAGACTTGACTATAGATCAAGTCTATAGACTATAGACCCAAGTTCCTTGGGTTATCTTCAATACAAGTATGAAATTTGAAAACTTTTCCATGATTGGTGCGAATTATTCAAGATAATAATAATTAATTGATTAGATGCAACGTGGGGAAAACGAGCTTGTTCAATAACTTATGTTCATTGATTGGGAAAATATTTGTATAATCAATTTTTGAGACATTTCTGTAGTACTTGGTTCTCGAATACATATTCCAAAAAGGGGCTACCTTCACACTGGGTAACTAGCATGCTTGCGATTTAGGACAAACATGTTCGAAAGTCATTGTCGTTCCTTGGGTGAAAACCATACAAAAGGTCAAGTTTGAAGATTTTCCAATATTTAGTTCGTTTTCTGTGAGTTAATTGATAAATTGTCAATCAGTAATTAGCTTACTCATGATTCAGGTCAAACAGATTTGGCCATACATTTTTGTTCCTTGGGTGTTCTTTACTATAAATCTGTAATTTTAATTTTTTTAAATGTCAACTGTGATTCGTACGAATTAGTTTATATTACTAATAGCTGATTATTAATTAATTACGATTAATTATCAATTGATAAGAAATATTTCTTACAAAACTGTGTACTATTTCCAGTTTAATTTGATTATTATATTTATAACCATCTCTTTCGAACTAATTGTAAGTTTTCATAATAAATGTATTGTTTCATAAACAAAATATTGCTCGAACGTCACGCAAGTATGCCTACTCATCATGGTAACTTCGTTTTCAAGTCTTGCGGTTATCCGTCATGTTGGTATCCCTTTATGTGCTTTGTAGGTTGTTGCCAAGGTTGCTGCTTACTTCACTTCTTTGACGGGCTAGAACGTAGAAGTTAGAGGGACAAGATTCACAGTTGTCATTTTTCTGAGTCGTTATTTCAGATTCCTAGGTCGTAGGCCCTATCTATTTCGCAGCTGAATTTATTTCCCGAAGTTATAAAGACTACGTTTCATATTAATTTTGATGTGCTTTTTGATCTATTTAATCCAGTAATAGGGTCCGAAAGGTAAATATACTAGCCTAGGCTTAGCTCTAGCCAATACCCTAGCCTAGGCGTAGGCCATTACAAAGTCAATCCCTGGGCCCAGCAATGGCCCAGCATAGACCTAGCATAAACGATAGGCCTTGGTCTAGTAGGCGTAGCCGTAGGTCCAGACATTTTGAGTCCCATCGAGTTACCTAGGCCGTTCCATTGAGTTTGTAGGGTTGGCCCTAGGGCCTAGCCAACTAACTGCAGAGACCAGATTGACCTAGAACCAGACCCTAGAACCTAGATGAAGGTCAGATGGGCCCTACTACGTCTGGGCATGGTTTTAAGCTAGTCTCTGGCATGGGCCTAGGCAATAACCAAGTTGACTCTAAAATCAGTTTGTAGTCAACACTGCAAACTCATTGGCCTAGGCCTAGGCACTAAACATTGAATGTCCTCTGACAAGGCACTGGAATCTTATCCTAGACTTGCAAACAGTGGTGAAATTATATCAATAATACTTCTTATTGTAGAAGATCTAGGTTTAACGATATTATTTCTAATTGCATTAAGTACCGTACCGGTAGTTACTGTGCCAGATTGATATCCCGAAAGTCCGTAGATTGATGATATCCTAGTGCCACCTTTGTATGGACCTTGGTCTAGCTAGTACTAGCTATACAGGCGTAGTCCATGTTGTCACTATGCTCTGTCTGGCAACAGCCAATTGGAACCTGAGGCACTCTCCTACTAGGCCATCGTATGGTTATAAAATCAGTGCCCAGGCCTAGGCCATCGGTATTGTAAACGTGCTAGTTGAGAATCGGTGAATATAGGAAGTCCAGCCGATCTGTTAATGGGTTGTGTAGACCCAAGGTATAGGCCTACTCTATAGGTTTTCAGGATTTTTTCATGTTTGTGTGAATGGACAGCAAGATTAAAGTTTTAATTAAGGCTCACACCTTATCCTATGTAATTTTCTAACCATCATCCAAATAACCTTGAAACAGATTGGCATGGCTTACTATTTATTCACTATGAAATCAATGCCCAGGCCATTGAATTATTAGCCACAAAATCAGAAGACCTACCTAGGTCTACAGCCTATTTTATAGGTTACTGCTAGGGCTCAGAGGTCGAGTCATAGACTACATTTACCACTAAATGGTTTAGCTGAATCAATTCAGCTTGAAAGGGTTGTAATATGTTAATATAAATGTCAATTTGAGGGGAAAATGATTGAGTTCTAGCACCTTTTAAGATGTGATTTGGCACTGTCAAATTGCATCTGGAATGTGTTTTGAACAGAACAAAACTGCTTGGAGGGACGTGCTCGCAACCATTGCTGCAACTAAGCCAAAAGAAAGAAATAATGAGGCAGTATGAATAAACAAATAGGCTAGGTCTGACGTTTTTTGATTTCCAAACTGTTTCGACTAAAACGATGTGCAGGGTATTGTGATGAACATTTCAGGCTAAAATGATTCAAAACGCAGTTATAGATTTAACATAGGCCACTGTCTATTCGTTAGTTATAGCTAAGCATGTAGGCATTTGAAAGCGTGCACAGTGTTGACTAATTTTAATATAGAGCTGGGAAACAGATTAGCCAAACCGATTTAGCCTGATTGGGTTCAAACATATGATGTTTATCATGAATCGAAAAATTCCAGCTATATTTGTTTATTCACACTGCCTTGTTCTAAGTCTAGAATCTTTTCCCTCCTAAGCCTAATCGTTGTGCCCTGTCAATGTAGGCCTATTGCCAAAGAAATTATTGATGATTCATATTAAGAGAGCAATCTTTCAATTATTGGTCTATTATTTTAGTTTGGATTATAAGCCAGTTTCAAGCAGTTTTATTATTTCTATCATTTGCATTTATCCTAGGGCCCTCAATAGTCCGTTATTGTCTCATACATTGAGTAGGCCCCTATGCTAGGCCTATGTTTTGCCAAAAGACCTGTAGGCATAGTTTTCTTGCTGGATGAAAATGAGTGTTGACTTTAATTTTTCAATCTTGTAGTTTTCAAGCTTAGGCCCTACATAGATGCAAATATAGAAACAGAATCCTATCTAAATAAACTAAAAACCTGGCTGACCTTTCACACATTACAGTGTTGTTGCTATAGTGGTGATTTGCAGGATATGGAAAGAAGTAATACCTGCAATATCCTTTTAATATCAGAATATTAAAATAATTTTATTTCTTTACAAATACAGGATTATTTTTTTGAACTCCCTTTCAGGTGAAATTTTTCTGACAGCTGGACTAGCTATGAGAGAAGCAGCTCATCATGGAACTCGGCGATATATCACAGCTGGCATCCTATCTTTGTACAAATGGAGATCTAATCCTCAGTGGTGCGAGAAAACTCGTATTGACAGGAGAATTGTTACATAAGCTGAATGAGGCATTTCCTCTTATAGTTGAAAATGAGGAGATTACTGGACCGTCACAATTTCAAGTCATAAACACCAACAATTCAAATTTTGAAATTTTTCGTGACCTTGCTTTTCTTCATGACTTTGTTCAAAAAACTATCATGTTGAAAATTACGAATACGGTCACTTCGATAAATGACGAAGGAAATGCTGTGAATATCGGCAAATTTGGTATTTTAAAATACCTAGAATTGAATAAATTTGCAGTTCGTTTGGTATCTGGAATTCATTGTGTTCAAAGTCATTTACAAACACTGGTGTGCCAGCGTTGTTTGGGAAAGCTTGAAGATGTCCTGAAAGTATGCAAATGTGACAACGGTGCAGGATTGATTTGGAGTGAACTTCGGAAGGCAGTATTCAGCTACAATGCATTAGAGTCGTTGGACGAATCCTTCAAATATACTCCGTGGCTACAGGTAGTAGATCTAAGCCACAATAGACTGACAGATGCGGATGCTATTATTTTCTTACCGAACTTGAAGTGCCTTAATCTGAGCTATAACCTAATACAATCCATACCAACATTCAATAAAGCTGCAACTAATAAGCTGCAAGTATTGGTGTTGAAGTTTAATTCTATTGAAGATTTGTCAGGACTGACATGTTTGGATACTCTGAAGGACCTTGACTTGTCATGTAATTGCCTGATCGACCACACTCTTCTCTACCCACTTCTTCATCTTTCTTCTTTATCATGGCTGAGTCTTGAAGGAAATCCCATAAGTTACCACAAGAAACATCGAATGCTGACTGCTCAGAATCTTCCCAACAGCGCAACTGACTCAAAGGTATTTATGACTGACAGACTACCGGTACTCTTGAGTCTCGGTGTTGGGTAAGTTCCTCAAATGAAGGAACAAGTTCCAATTCCCATTACTTCAACTAAAAAGCAACTAGTTACCGTTACAGTTCCTCAGAAAAAAAGGAACTTGTAAGTTCTCCCAAAATTTCAAGTGCCTGGAAAGTTTCCTCAAAAGTTACGGACGCTCAGATTTTGTTGAAATGCAGGAGTATTTTCATGGGATTCAAAATATTAACGTACTGTAGGCTAGCAAAAGAGTTGAAAATATATATATATGTATTTCCCTTGTTGAAACAGTAATTGATCATAATCAATCCAATAATCATTCGATCATTATTGATGGAACACTACCGGTACCACAACACTAATGTTTGAAATAATGATTAGATGATCATGTCCTGAGGACTAGGGGGTCTTGTGTTTCCACAAATCTCCCTATATGCATCTTGAAATAACCTTCCTCTTATTGGCTATTGGTAGAGGTGTTTGAAAATAGTATTGGGCCTATTATTTCATATTTTTCGTATCTGAATTTTCAAGTGTTGGTTTTTGGCAGTGTTCTGTTTTTTTTTGGCCCAATGTCATGCAGGAATGACGTTTTATGAAGTTTTAAAAGGAATTGAACTGTAAACAAGTTAACAAGTAGGCCTACACAGTTTACAAGTAATCTATCATTAATCCGAAATAGAAGGGACCCCCAGAAATTGATTTTGATTTATAAAAATTCGGATTAGTCAAAAAACTCCTCTTTAACATAAATCATCACTCTTCCCGGTTAGAATTGAGTCAATTTCGTATTGCGTGCGAGAGAAAGCTAAGTGACTGGCTGAGAGTAGGCCTACTTGTGAGAAACCGTCGAAGGAGCCTCAATATCGTGAGCGTGTGTACTCGGCTAGCTTCGACCGTCAAATGGCTCGCTTCTATTGGCGCTCGGCCGTCCGCTCGGCCAAACGAATGTTTCAAGCTCATCGTAGTCGTCAAGATATATCACGTATTTTTGCAACTTGGAAATAATATTAATCAATTGAGAATTTATTGAAACGTGCTTACATTGTTGTTTCATCATTAAACACAACATTTCGCTATTTCGTGGCTTGTGAAAAACAAACACCTCTAGCTATTGGTGAAGTCACCAGGTAGGCCTAGTGATGATTTTCTTGGAATGCATTTGCTGGGTACGCAAAGTTTGACGATTTTAATTGTTATTTTTCTCTAACCTCTCATACCTACGCTCAGCTGGTTCGAATCATCAACTAATATGCCAAAACATTTGCCTGGGAATAATTGAAAACAGGATGGGCGGTAAGGATTAGGGATTTTGCCGAGTTAATAGCATAGGCTTATGAGACAAAAGGTCGAAGACAAAATATTCTCTTTGCTATCGTATGAAAAGGCGATCTTTTCCATGTTGAAGTACTTGAAGTAGGGCTTCATTGAAGTAGTGCATACCATACCATTCTTGAAAAGAATTTTACAGGAATGTGAATTTCATTTCTCGTTACTTATAAAAAGTGATTTGATACTGTTTGAAGTTATTACTTGATTCAAGTAATGCATTCCCACTCAAGTTCCTGAAAAAAGGAATGCATTCCTTCCATTAAGTTCTTACCCAACACTGACAACTCTCTGAACTTGTTCTGTATAGTAGGGGTGTATTTTAGAATTGTCATATAGGCAGGCCTATATTTGTAGCGACTACTATAGTTATTTACTATATTCAAATTGGGTTTAATGCCGCACTGTAGGCCCTACTGATGACTAATATCTATTGGCATTAAAAAAAAATGAATGAGATAATAGAATATTGAGATGGAATGTTATTTTGTCAGATATTTTTTGATGGTGAAGAGGAGTCGGTCATGGCCTGTTGAGGAACCATCCTGGTGTGCACATAAACGACAGAGGGAAACCACGAAAAACCTCTGTCGAGATGGTCGATCTTGGTGGGAATCGAATTCCGGTCTCCTGAATGACATTTTAGTGTGCTAGTCACAGGTCCACCCATCTCCCTAACTAACGTAGTTTTACCTGCAAAAGAAGATAGATAAGAGAAGATTCTTTCCGTGCAGTGATTCAATGCTATCCAATAAGCATGTGCACGCTAGTGTGACACAGTAACGTTGGTACATACGAGTGGTGATTGAGTGATTTTTTAAAAATCATTGGCCCAAAATAGAAGAATACAAACAGTAGCTTTCTAAATATTGGCAAAGAATCTAATTCAAGGGAATGTTTAATACCATTGTACAGACAGTACAGTATCATTTAATTTGATTTGATTTGTTATCGGCCTACTATGCTCCAATTGCATCTACTTTGGGGACGTACATAAATTACGTCACAGCTTAGGGGGGGAGAGGGGTTCTCAAGATTTGTTACAAGTTGTTACTAAGGGGGAGGCAACTGTGTGACGTACCATTTTTTGTTCTATGTATTTGGCGCCATTCTTATAGATTCTTGTATTTATACCCACCCTAGAAACAGCAGATGCATATCAAATAATCATGAGGTTTGACATTATTGGAAAGTAGGACTTGATTTAAAGAATATTATTTTGTAATGGACGATATGAGATGAATGATTGATGATGATACAGGTTAAGAGAAACTGGTGATGTGAGAATAATGAGGTGGGTACAGGTTGTAGGAAATACATAGATAAAGCACAAAAACCACACACACATGTGTAGACTGGAATTCCACAAGAATCAACAAACTCAGGTTTCCCACTACCTTTTCCACGGACTCTGAACGGAATAACCAACAGGTGAAAATCACAGAAACATTAATAATAAACTAAAACTCACTTGACTACTCAAAAAGCAAACATGAAGAAATTAATATTCTGATTTTATTGTACCTTTGCCACCTGTTAATTTCAATTTATTGTTAGAGGGGGTATGAGAATTTGTGACGTATTTAAAGAGGTGAGGGTAATAGGTTTTGTGACCAACTGTGACATGGGAGAGAGGGGGGGTTCAAAGTGGCCTAAAAAAGTGTGACATAATTTATGGACGTCCCCTTTTCTGAATATAAAGTAACACAAGACAGTAAACCCTCGTTTATCCGAGATACAAGGAGCCCCCCAAAAATTATTTAGATTTAAAAACATTCACTAACCAAAGAACTCTTTTTCCATGAAAATCATCACTCATCCATCCCGGTTAGAATTTAGTCAATTTCGTATTGCGCACAAGAGGAAGCCATGCCACCGGCCGAAACTACGTGTGAGAAACCGTTGACAGGGGCCTCACTGATCGTGTGTACTTGGCCAGCTCCAACGACACGCGATTGTCATATCAACATTGTCAAGGTCAGGTCGAATGACACACTCAAAGTAGAAAAAATCTCAACGTGCTTCGGCTTATTCTTACGCGTCAAATAAAAATGATGGAAATTGGGAAAATAATGATCAATTCAGGAATAACACTCAAACCATTTCGAATTATCCAATCTGAATACAGTGTTCAAGCAATTGAAGGGTCAAAATATTATTTCAAATCACGGTTTAGCTGGAATTTGGATTAACCATATTAGGCTACTAACATTGTAATGTCTATACTTTCAGCTGGGGACCGACTATGTCAAATCCAAATATGTCAAATTTCGGATAAACCGAGTTTGGTTTAACGAGGATTCGACCGGCACATGTAGCTGAGTGGTTAACGCACTCACTTTATGTGATCCGGGAGGTGAAGGGGCATATCGGACCTGGTTCGATCTTTGCCACCGTCCATCTTTACAGGGGTTTTTCGTGGTTTCCCTCTGTAGTCTAGGCTAAGGCCGGGATGGTTCCTACAATATAGGCCACGACAGCTTCCTTCCCACTATCCTTCCCAATACCTAAGAAACCTTCATCTCAACATCCCATCATTTCATCAATCATACATTCGACGCCAATAGATCTTAGTTATCATTATAGTGCGTCGTTAAAAACACAATATAGACGAGGGCTCACTCACTGTATACTAGAATCTGTTTTTAACTAGACCTAGAAATATAGGCCTTACATGATGAAGCTGAAATTTCTATATGGTGCACACTTGAATTATTTCAGATTATGCTATCTAAATGTATCTAGCTTTGATTGAAAGTAGAGTTGTTTGTTCGATGCATCACCCCACCTTTCTCTTTATCTCATGTTGTATTTTCCAGTTCCTGTTGGATGGTGTTTCTCTATCAAAATCCGAACGCTTAGTCGTTGGTACTTTACACCCGACTATAGTTAACCGGTCATTGCCAAATTCACAAGAAGCTGCTACGAGCATTTCATTTTCCGAGACAGTGGTCAGTGGAAGTGTGATGCAGGTTTCCACAAGATCTCAAAGTCATGGGCGACGTGGTGGTAAAGTTCGCCAAGCCTTGATTTCAGAATATCAAGAAACGGGAGAAGAAGAGCAGGACTCGTTTGCTAGTTTACCGTCTAGCTCACTTGGTAAGTTCTACATCAAAATTAGGGTTCGCTGTCATAATAAAATTTGTGGTCAATATTGGTTGGGTTGTTATTAGGGTTGTTCCTTTAAGTAAAATCTTATATAGATTATCCTTAAGAGATGGTATATCAAATAGGTATCTACTAGGTATCAAATCCAAATATTTTACAAGGGTATATATTTTTGATATTCTTTGTGTTTCATGGTATTTTGATTCATTTAATATCATATTCTTTTTCTATAAATATTCTTATGAATGTCTTTTTCAGAGTATTTAGCTACATTTAGCTATTTCATTGAAATTTTCACAATTTTGAAGATATTGAGCTGGATCATATAAACTAACCTGGCCTCTCATGTTTGAAACATGAGGGTTAACACCACTGCCCACTTACGTTTCATCATTTTTACAAATCGCCAGTCTGCCGTGTTGAATGGAGTAGCACGTAATTCTCCATTGAATCGACAACCAGAATAACACGGTTCCCCTTTCACTGCCAACCCCCCCTCCCATCGCCATGCCCTCCTCATCGCCGCTGCCGACCCGTGAGGGGTGCGCGCGCACACGCGTTACCAACGCACTCTCGCACAGACAGATCAGGAAGACTCTTATGTATAATTATTATTTTTGAAACGTGTGCTCAAATATAAAATCAACTGACGAAACTAAATGTCAAGTTGAAAAGAATCGTTACCTCTTTCCTCGAATATCTATAAAAAAATAAGTAATATTCAAACAACTTCCTGCCTCAGACTGAAAAGTCCGAGAGAATGTGTAATTTTTGTTGATACAGTCGGACCCGCATATAACGAATTTCAAGGGGAATGAAAATCTGTTCGTAAAAACAGAATTTCGTTATAGAGATTTATTGCTTTTTTTCATAACAGCACTTGAATTTTAGAGATTTATAAAGATAGGCCTACATTTACGACTTAGTCCCTAGTATAGTACTGTATTAGGTGACATATTATCATCGCATCGTATCATCACTTAGTATGTTTGTAGAAAGTGATAGAAAACAACAATGTCCTTTCATAAAGAACTTATCATCTGCTATCACATGACACCACAACTCCCCCACTTTTCGTGTTTTATTTCCTAGGTTACAGGACACTATCACGAATGGAAATGAAGGAATGTAAACAAAAAATAGATAAACAAAGTCATTGAAGATGTCACCATCACGTTATTATTTAGTGCGCGTTGAGCGAGTGTTTTGTTTTGGGCCGTTCCACTGTGCCAGGGACGGGGAGGGGGGGTGCAGCAAGAGTTATGACCACGTGCTGTACGCGTCACCAGCTGCTACGATGTACAGTCCGTTCAAAATAAATGTAACCTGAAAATAAATTCACGCAAAATGCTCCGATTTTCGAACATTTTGTTGGAAATAAATGAAAATAATGAGCAAAATATGCTGAAAAGAGACAAAAAATTCGTAATAACCGAATTTTGAGATATAAATCACTTTGTTATAGGTATTTATTTAACATTGTAAGGATAGGAGATTTGAAGGGGGATGGTAATTAATTCGTAAAAACCGAAATTTCGTTAAAACCGAGTTCGTTATAAGTGGGTTCGACTGTATTCCCGTAGTTGTTGATCTAGAGTTGGCAACTACTGTTTTTAGTAGTTGCTACAGAATGCTACATTTCAAATAAACGTAGGCTACCAAACCTGAAAATAGATGCTGTATTTCTACAACTGTAATTATTAGGGCTGTGCGAGACTTGGCATTTTCGAGCGAGTTCGAGTCGAGATCAAGACTCAAACTCGCTCGAAAAGATTTTTTCCTAGATCGAAATTTCGAGTCTCGAAATACTTTCGGGTCTCGAACGTTTTCAAGCGAGCGAGAGTGGAAGAATAAACTTGACATCTTTTTATCATTCAACAGATTGGTATTAAATAATGAATATGTAGTGTCTGAAACTTACGAAAAAGTTTTTTTTCTGCATTTCTCCCTTTGATTTTGCATATAAAACTTGCTGAATGATTACAACGCATATCATCTCACACTGTCAGTTGCACCGGACTAAATGACTCCGAGTAACTGAGTTGAGTCGCAGTAACCATCAGACACGCACACGCGTCTCTCTTCCTTCCTCAGTTCCTCCCCCTCATCCAAACCACATCCACACTCTGTCAAGGACAGATTGAAACGTCATCAAGGACGGCCAAGCGCCAATGGCAAAAAGTACACGCGTCGTGTTTCTATCGGCGAAGTTAGCCGATCAAGTAGCTCATCAGTACCGAACTTATCAAGTAGTTTCGCCCGGTTTCTCTCGTACGCAATACAAAATTGTCATAATTCTAACCGGGAAGTGATGATTTTTGTGGTTATCTTTTTTAATATTGATTGTATCCGCTTCAAATTTTGCACTTGGATAACTATCATGCTAAAACTGCAAAAAAAATGAAAATAAAATAAAAACCACCAATTGACATGATTATTTGGTTTTTACGAAATTTTCAACAGTGAAATTTATTTTTCGTTCTTCTCAAACAAAACTTTTTTTGATTCAATTTTTTCACGAAAATGTTGCTGAAGTATTGTTCAAGGGTTAGTCATATGTTTTTTTTTTTATATTCCTGCTATATATCAAGATATGATTTTATTTACGATGTTTTTTTTTTTTAAATTAAATTTTCTATAAAATTTGTGCTCGAACTCGCTTGAACTGAAATTTGTGCTCAAACTTGCTCGAACTAAAATAGTGCTCGAAACTCGCTTGAATTCAAAAAGCTCTGCTCGCACAGCCCTAGTTACTATCGTACACATCACATACAAAATTATTCCTAATGTAGCAATATTTTTTCTCCTGCTCGATAATCGTACTGAATGTCCAAATATCATATCGTATTCGAATTTTCAATTCATGTTGTGACAGTTCGGTTGCATTCCAATCAGCTTTTCTTGATCAGAGGAAGAGCCACGAATTTCTGAGAACAATAAAATGAGATATTACAGCAATAGGGACATCATGATTAGGACATCCCCAGTGATCATAGGGACAACTACTTGGCTGCGCTGCTGTCAGTTGTCTCCGAAATTTTGTGCGAGTACGATGTATTTCTTTCTATCTCACAGCACATATGTCTGCGCGTAGCCTAAAACAGATTGTTACCTTTGTCGTAGTAGGAGGAATGAGTGCGCTGGTGAAAGAGGGGCACGCTCAAGCGATTAGAAATTCACATGAATCGACAAACTGCTGGCCAGCTAACATATTATTATGTAGCAAAAGCAGATAACAATAAGCACGGTCTGATTGATGATTCCTAGAAAATATCTGTGCTCATTTCCGAAACAGCTACAGCTAAATTCATAACGCTTATTGAGTTATTGTTCACTGCGTGGTTTTCTCTATTCATAAATTGTGATCGGTTTCGGCCAAAAGTATGGGCATTTCAATGTTAATTAATATGATTATTATCCGAATTCCAGCTAAATCGTAATTTGAACTAATATTTCGACCCTTCAATTGTTTCAGCGCTGTTTTCAGATTGAATCATTTGAATTACCGTAGTTCGAGTGGATTCCTTAAATTGATAATTATTTTCCCAATTTCCATTCTTTTTATTTGACGCGTAAGAATAGGCCGAAGCCAGCTGAGCTGTTGGCTGCTTTGAGTGCGTCATCTGAGTGTGCTCTGACCTTTACGAGCACAAGGGATTTCTGTATTGCTTTCAACACTCGTTCTTCAATGGAAGAGGGCTATCTATATAAAGATCGTGCGTTGTCAAAATAGCCGAGTACACACAATCAATGAAGTGACTTCTCACACGTGTGGCATAGCTTTCTCTCGCGCGCAATACGAAATTGCTTCAATTCCAGCTGGGAAGTGTGATGATTTTTGTGGATAAGGAGTTTTTTGGTCAATCCGAATTTTTATGAATCGAAATATTTTCCTTAGGGTTCCCTGCATTTGAGATGAACGATGGTTCACTGTACTTTTCAAACAAATAATATTTTATTCAAAATCGATTTGTCACATTATATTAACCCATAAATTTAACTAGGAAAACGCAGGATTCGTGTTGTGAGATGAGCTTAGAAGTATGGAAATCTAGAATGAAAAATACTCTGTCAGCTCAATCCACATATACGGACCTTGGATTACTTCAAACGTTCAAAAACCTTACCTGCAACTTGTTGATATTGATAGTGCTGCAACCTGTCGCATATAGGCCCTACACTTTGCAAAACCAATTGATCCAAATATTCTGTAAAATGTAGTGATGCCTTCGGATACCCGGGTACCTGGGTAGGATCTGGGTATTGGCATACCCAGGTATGAATTTTCATACCCGCGGGTATCGATGTTTTTTTAACGCAATACAAGCGCGTGATAAGCGACGTGCAAGAATCAGTCTTCTCGCTTGCTGTCACTAGCTGCAGCAACAGTTTCCTCACCCCATATCCACCACTCCCCTCAATAGGCGTTACACCCGCACATCGACGTGTCTTGCCTGCTAGCTGCACGTGTTGCACTTGTCTTTCGAGCTGTGCAGTGCTGTTTAGTATTAATTTCAATTTCGTGCTTGCGCTTATTTGCGTGCGACAATAAGTGTGTGTGTGGTGTATTGTTGTCTGGTGACTAATATTTTGTCAGTGTATTTATTTTTCATTTAGTAGCAAGTGTTAATTTTTGCGTTCATCTAATATTGTAATCTTTTTTGCGTACCGGTATAACTTATTCAATTCACAATGCCGAAAAAAAGTTCATTTGCTTGGAAATATTTTAAAGAAGTAATTTTTCAATTTCTCTTATATCTACTAGTCAAACGCGAAATATGCGTTGTAAGATGAGCGAGATATCCTAATAAGGTATAAAAGTCGTTGAAGTAGTTCTACCCTTGCTACTTTATCGACTCTGGTATTCTACACACCTTGATATCTGAATAAGCTATAAAAGTCGTTAAAGTAGTTCTAATCTTGCCACCTTATTGACTCTGGTAATCTACACACCTTGACGCATATAAAAAATACTTCATTGTTGGTCAACTCTTGAATCTAGAAAGCAGTGAATCTCAACAACTTAATTCTGTAACAATTTGTATGATATATTTGATGAATATTATCAGTTATTTTTATTTTTTTCTCCAAAACGACTGATCAGAATTGCTTAAAAAATCGTAATAATGTGTAAAATCCATGTTTACACATTTAGAGAAAATTTCATCTTATTTGGAGAGATTTTATTTTTCAACATTTTCTGCCCAGCCAAATCTTATGGGGTTTTTAGAAACTTTGAGATGATTTTTCTCAAAATCGGTCTGACCGATTCATTCCAAAAACTATACAGTTCTAAGTTGGATAAGTTTGCGTGTACAAAAAAAGTTTCATGTTGATCAGTCAACCCTTGCGACCTGTGGAGTGCTTACAAACCAAAAAAAAAACAAAAAAAACAACAAAAAAAAAACACACAGACAAAGCCCTATAAGAGTGGGATGGAGACTTCGCTACGCTCATCAATTAACATTTAACAATAAACAATGCAGGTCAACAGTAAAATTATCTATAATCTTCTGCTTCCCTATCTCTCAATCCCATCTGTTGAACATCCGATCTCTCGCTCCTGACAGCTGACTTGTTGTCAAGCTATGGCTGCTCTTTAATTGGCTTGGATCTTAGCTAATAAGGGAGCGTGAAGTAGACCGTCTCTCGCTAGAGCGCGGCAGCCGTAATGGCGCGAATTTGAACGGGATAGCGGGAATTTTAGTATACGGTAGAAAACAACGCTTTTTCCGAAATTTTCAATACCCGAGTATTTTTGGCGGGTAAGCCTACTCGGTTCCAAAATTTGATACCCGGAGGCATCACTAGTAAAATGTACACTTTTATTGCGTTTTCTTAGTTATTTCCCATCCGATTGTTGCAAAAATCTCTGAAAAGGTGTATGTATGAAAAGGTGTATGGTATTGTTCATATTCGGTGTAAATTTGAGAGCTCTTGAAGAATTCTTGTTTTTCAAGTATTTTCCATCCGTGTTATTCTTATGAGGATTTCTCAAACTTTTCGTATTTTTTATGGAAAAACCTCCCGACCAATTTTTCTGAAAAACAATCCTAGCCTATTCTGGTATGACAGAAATCTGTAGAAAAAATTTCAAGTCGGTAGGTATTTTTCCTGACCTGTATATCGCGTACAAAATTCTCAAAAAAAAAACATGAAAAAACATGAAAACCAAGCCCATTTTTTTTCGGTATGTGCAATGGAATCTTCGCTACGCTCATCTAATAAAATTGTAAATATTGCAAAGGATCGTACCCCCTTGAATTGAGCGCCTGGCCAACCCGTTTGCTCCCAGAAAGTCTTAGCTGTGCCGATATATTGGCTTAGCATTCTGATGTCTATAGTTTTCAGTCAGATCATCATTTTTTGTTGCAGAGATTTCGTCTGAACACTTGGAAACTAAGAAACAGATCGAGTCATTGCGCGAACGGTTTGGCGAAGAGAATTGGCTGCACAGCCGCGGTGGTTCTATCGTCCAAGACGTTTTAGGACTTGCACAGTCTCCTAAACCGACCTTCCTCTCGTCTTCGTTGACACACTCTCCGTCCCGGTACGAAGACAAGGCGAACGCTACGCATCAGCAAATCATCTCTACTGTGCACGCAAAAGATTTGTTTAGTACCTGCACAATACCAGTTGCAGATGATGTGGGTGAGAAGCCAGTGTTGTCAAAGGAAATGGTAACGTCGTCCGATAGTCTCTTCGGCTCGAAAGAAATGTCACCTGAACTGGCCGACAATGAGGATTCACATGATGATGAAGATGAAGGTGAGTTGGATCATGAATGTCTTTTGAGGGTGTAATGTGTTGTGTTGACTGTTTCTCAGATCAGATAACCTTAATTGAGATTCTCTATCTTCATCGAAATTTGATGGTTAGCGATCCTGGTCAAGACTACGAACGATCAGCAACTTGCTCAAGGTTGACAGTCTATTTTCTACGTTCGTACGATTTTGAAGTTTCAAAATCAATATCATTACATTACATCATATTATGTCTGTACTTGGCCAGTAAGAGAGGAGGCCTTTGTTCCTCAACTCTTTCAAGCAACACAAAGTACGCTTGCGCGACATGGCAGGCTGCGGGCTAAGCCAATGCTAAAAACATAGAATCATATTCTTAATTTTAGCTGTCAAATTTATGATACAAAGCGGAATATGAAATGGATTAAAACGAGTATTTGAAATGGGTGTAGGCATAGAATACAGTATTTCAAACATAAAATTGGTATTAAATCATTCTAAATCATATAAAATCATACCTAATCATTCTTCGCTTGAAATAGTTCGAAACAAAAAGAACTCTGCCATTTTCATCTGAATGTGACAGTTCTTGAAGTCGACAATAGTTAACGACAGAGTCATGTCGAGTTGAGAAGGATTTGTCGATCGAGATCGTTATGTTGTATGTTGTTATGTGCATAGATCATAGGCAAAGATATCGATAGGAAATATAGTTGTCAACGAAAATTACTCAATCTCTTTTGACAATATTATAGAGAATTCCACTGCAGAACCTGTCAACTAATGGTTGAAACTTGGAAGAAGTGCTACTTGAACATGTTGTTGGACCAAACAATTAAAATGACTGTGCTAACAATAGTATTGCACTCAATAGGCCTACAGTAAAAACTTGAATTTGAACTGTCAACCCTGGAATAAATAGTTTCTTGTTTTCAAAGTGTGAGTTATAATGCCTTGTTTCCATCAATGCGAAATCGCTTGAATCTTTTGAATCGTGCCTAGGTCTATGTACAAAGGGGCCTATGCCTTATTGGGACAATGAAAAGAAAGAAATATTATAAGCAAGGTTATATGGTAAAAGCAGTAAACATAAGATGGTGGAAGAGTGGAAGTGAACAGCTCGTCGCCGTCAATTGCGCATGTGCGCTTGACTTATGACGTTAAAGCCTCAGATTGGTTGGTTTCATCCAAGATTTGATGGAAAATAAGAATTTCCCAAACAAATTGACTAGGGTGAAAGGTCGAGTTCAAGGGTTGGATGAAAGCTTTTTGCTTCAAGTTTTTCGTATAGATGGTTCAAGAAGTTGAAATCGACCCTTAAATTCAAGGAGTTGGAAGAAAAATTGATCCTTGTAAATGTAGCGTCATGTGACTTTTTTAAATCACGTGTTCATAATTTATGATTGACTATGCGAACGAGGGTCAATGTCGAACGCCTGCTCGCTCCTAACTGCTAACGTTTTCTTATTCTAGAAATGGATAAGCATATGTACCCTGTGCAATGTGTGAATTCTCAAAGCCAAGGAAAAGATGAACTGTTTCTCGTCATTACCAAGCTGCATATCAAAGAAAAAGAGATTAATTTTGGCAAGACTCGTGAGAGGTGGACCATGGCTAGTTTATCTAGCTGCGTTTTGACTGGCAATAATCCGTCCATCGTGCATCTTACCTTTGATACGGTTCGTAGAGACAGGCAGGAGAGGAGGTACATTATGGAAGGTGAAGATGCACAGGTAATTGTCATCTCTCATCAGTAAAGCTCAGGGTGAATGGTTTTATGTCTTATATTATTTTATTGAAACGAAAACTATTGTTTTGAGTTCATATTTTAAAACAAGTCAGTTGTGGAAATACTCGAAATTATTCTATTTAAAGAGTAAGTTCTCAGTGTCAAGTCATCTTTCACTGCCTTCAGGCAAATTGATGGTTAAAAACAAAAATAAACGTATAATGCAACAAGGAAGAAAAGAATAACAAGACCAGGCCTAATTAAAGAATGAATAAGAAATATAAAACATAGTCAAGATAGAAACAGAAAGAGGAAAAAAAGATTTATTAAAGTAGGCCTATATGATTGGGTGAAAGGGAAAGAAAGAACAGCAGCTTACCAAGATTTATTATGAGTAGAGAAAGGCCTACTCACAGTGGAGAGCCCGTAGATAGAACACAGAGATGAAAAGTACACACGAGATTCTGACGTTTCGGCTACAGTGAAATCTCTATCCATCATCTTTCAAGGGACCAGGAAAATAGAACCATCCATCCAAGAAAATTTAACATTGATTAAATGGGAGTGGGGCGAGAAAAAATGAATGATAGAAGCAGGAAAACGATGGATCCGGGAACGATGCGTAGAGGTTTCACTGTATTGCCTTGGTCACAGTAGAGTAGAGTGACTCCCTACTCCACTGTGACCAAGGCAATAGCCAAAAAGTCAGAATCTTGTGTGTACTTTTCATCTCTGTGTTCTATCTACAGGCTCTCCACTATGAGTAGGCCTTTCTCTACTCATACATTTTGGTAAGCTGCTGTTATTTCTTTCCCTTTCATCCAATTAATATACTCAGCCTCAGGCTATTTTTCTATACACAACAACAGATTTATCAAAGTGGTAGCCATAGATCAGGGATTTTGGCACTTGGTTAACTGAGACACTTGTTTGTGGTCAAGATCATTGCTGCTTCCTTCAATTTGCAAGTGGTATAAATAGGTGATGTAAGTTAGATAAGGTGGAATTTCCATTGAATCATTGCTCTTTAAATACAATAATTTCGAGTATTTTCACAACTAACTTATTTTGACAATAGTAAACCCTCGATAATTCGAACTTGGTTAATTCGAATTCCGCGCTAATTCGAACCAGAGAAATGACCCCGGCCACTGGTATAGGGATATCAATGTTAATTCATTTTGATAATTTGAATTTTTATTATTTCGAATTTCGAACTGATGATTAGTCCAAACTACTGTTTTATTATTGTTTCGTGTTTGTTTCATTCGAATTTCAGCAAAAATTACGAATAAAGGTTTTCACAATTGGATATTTTATTACGTGAAATCCATCGTCATCAATATTCCTGGCGACCCGGCAAGCTAGAGATACGTCATAGCCACATGTGCAGCGCATGCTAGCATGATGAGGGGTGAGGCGGGGGTCTTTTCAGGGTCACAGACAGACATCTGGCTGGTCGAGACACCCGAGTGGTAATGTTTAGGATAATGGACGTGATTGTGTCAACTTTTATTTGTAATTTTTGCTGAAATTCAAATTGAACAAACACGAAACAATAATAAATAGACCAGCCAGCTAGTGCATGTAGAGAGAATAATTCATTCATTTTATTCCAGGCCCTAATATTTAAATTTATTGCCTCGCTTTTTACTTTTTAACCCAAACATCCAGTTTGGTAATTTGACTCTTTCAACACTGTGAACTGTGATAAGTGTTACCTAATGAATGACATGATAATATATAGTATTAATGGGACTCCTTGTTGTGTTGTTAAAATTGCTGAGAAAACACTTGACTTGAAGATAACCACATGGCTGTCAAAGTTGGCTTCCTTAGAGCAAGGGGGAAGTAGGAGGGAACAAACAATGTGCAAGGCGCACATGGTCAACCAAACTGCACGCACACAGTATACTACTGTACTATACAAGGAAAAACATTTTTTTCATAATTCGAATTTTGATTTTTGGGGTCCCTTGAAATTCGAATTAACGAGTGTTTACTGTAGTCTGTTTTGTCTTTTATTTCACTGAAGCTGTCGTTCCATGAACAAACTTGTTCTAAAAGGGAAACTGCTAGCTAACTTTTAGTACTATTGTCCAGCGACAGAAAACTATAATATCAATTAATGACCAGTAATCCATCCGTCTCAGTGTTACTTATAGCAGAGCTTATACAGTTTAAGGGGTGGTTCAGTTGCTAGCACACTAAACTGTCATTCAGGAGCCCAGGGTTCGATTCCCCCCATGGTTGATCATCTTGGCAGTTGTGCATTGTAGTTTGCCTCCAGTTGAAATGAATATTGGGATGCTTCCTCGAGATCATAACCGCTTCCTTTCCACTTTCCCAAAATTTCAATAAAACAGCCTTTCATCTCATCTTTCCACCATCTCATTCATCATTGACCGATGCCTGTAGACAGTTCTTATTATTAAGTAAACTCAAAATGAATGAAAAAATGCGGTCCTGCTGACTAGGACAGTCCTTTGAAATCCTTTTAAAACTAGGCTTTGAAATCTGAATCCTGGCGGACGTTGGTTCTAGTCTCGCTGCAAGCAGGGCTGTTCTAAACGTACTTATACCTATCATCACTTCGTAGTTTAATTTTCACGTGCTCGTTCGTATATCCCTAAATAATCTAACTGTTGGTGGGGTTGTTGAGCAACAGTAACAAATTGAGAATGAATCTATGAATGGATAATCCGTACAAGTTGTTTCGTTTCCAGAATATTGTGCAAACGTTGGGAGAAGTTCTCGCCTCCCGGTCTCTGAGCGCGATGCGTCAAACAGTGTTCCGTTGTCTGAATTGTTCGTCTCAGTTTTCCCATGAGGTGGACTCATGGTCGTTGGAGCTGACCAAACGTCACCAGTGTCCCGGTTGTCAGAGCACCCTCGTCATTGAGATGGACGAAGTGCCTGACAAGGGACAGGTGACGGCCGATATGGCAACCCGGGCTCAATCACCGTCGCAATTCAGCATCGGTAAGTCCATTTTAGCGTGGAGGTTCAATAGTGAAACTTAACGTGATTGATGTTTTGTAAATTGTAGTATTACCAACTTCCCTTGATTTACCATTTTAAAATGGGCCACGACTAATCATCTGAAAGAAATACGAGTGGTCAAAGTTGGAATTTGTATATAACCAAGTTACATTCATTCAGCTGATGTAGTTTCTTTAGCTTAGTAGTAAACCAAAATCCAATTTATTACTGTCACAAACCATAGTCCATGTATATTCCTGGTAGGCTAGGTCTGACGGTCCCTCAGTTTGTCTCTCGCATGACGTCGCTTGGTGCACACTAGCCGGCCGGAATACGGATCGCTCCATTCTAAACTCACACGCGTCATGGTTAAATTCATGTTATTCACACTTTTGAATATTTTCTTTCATGATGATGTTTTTAATAGCATAGGCCTACCATTATATTGTAAGTAGTAGTAGGCCTATTGAAGCTGAAATTGTTTCAGAGCTTTTAAACACTGTGAGTGAAGTAAATGAAGTTTGCCACTTTCGTATGCACATCAATAAGTGGTTTGAAAAAACTTAAGTAAATACAAATCCAGACAATTAATTTTTGTCATTTTACAAATGGTGGAAACACCCCCTGACCCAATCAAGGTGGTTACGTATCTGGGTTTGAGAATTGTGCATCTTCACGAGAACATTCCGCCCTTGGTAGCTCTGTCAGCTGTGGCACCGCTTCAGAAACTAAAGTCACAGTTTGGCGTAGGTTCGAGTCCTGCATAAGGCATGGGTCTTTGTAAACGTCCTTTCACCTATTATCACTTCATAATTTTATAATCACGTGCTCATTTGTTGTCCTGTATAACCTAGCTATTGGTGGAGTCATTAGGCAAACAATAATCATCATCATCACGAGAACGTATAATATAAACTAGGGATGACATCGATTCTAAAAATCGGGAATCGATTCTCTATGCTCCAGAATCGATTAAAAATCGATTTTGAAAAAAAAAAAAATTCAAAAAAAAAAAATCAAAAAAAAAAAATTCAAAAAAAAAAATTCAAAAAAAAAAGTTTTCTCAAAAAAGTAGTGTGATTTGAAACTTTTTTTTCAACCTTCCCAAGGTGTTCACGTGAAAAATAGCTGCTAGAGACTTCTTTGAACTGAACTGTACCATTTGGGTATTTCCGTCGGCGTTCGGCTGTCAGACGTAACCGAAGGGATAGCTTGTGTCCAGATAGTAATATCTCAACAATACAGAATAATATAGACAACGAAATGAGCACTTATTACAACGTAAAGAAGTACAGCACTGAACCAAAAAAAAAAAAAAAAAAAAAAAATTTTTTTTTTGAAAAATCGATTTTCTGATTTGAGAATCGTTTTACATCAGAATCGATTCTTAATCGATTCTCGATTAATCGATGTTATCCCTAATATAAACCCACAGTAATGCACAATTTGTATAGCCTAATAATATTCATAGTGTCATAACAAATACGAGTAAAAATGAAGTTTGACTTTTTAGTAGACAAGTCTAACAGCAAATCTTTGAAGACTAATATAATTGTACAGTTTAATATTATTATAGTATTTTAATGCAATTCAAACAAATAATTAGATTGAATTTAAAAATTAGAAAATATAATTATTGGGAAGTTGTTCAAGCTATTCCTAGGATATTACTCCGGGTCTACTTTCAAAACTTCTTTCTATTATCCATGGAAATCATATAAATATAAAACACTATAAACAATGAACATTAATATAAACATGTTAAACAACAAAAAACTTATAAACCATGCGTTTTGCATCACCATGCAAGAAAAAACGATGCTCAGTTAAATCAATATGTCCATGTAAGTTGTACTTATTCAACCCAGACCTCGTTTTATAACTGTGGTTATATCACCAATAGTAACTTATGTATTATAAGTTTATAGTAACTGTTTGATTAATAAGATGATTGTTAATTGAAATACAAAAATAAATTAACAGTAGGCCTACAAATAATTTTTTAGACGAGCTTTAGCGAGGATTCAATTTGACATATATATATATATATATCTTTCCCAGATAACCAATTAAATTGGGCCAGGGGGTGTTTCCACCGATTCATCTAGGGCAGGATTCATCTCTCCATCGGTTCCTGCCAGTTCCGACCTCTTCCTCTTCTTCACCACTACTTTCCTCTGCTTCTTCTTCTCTTCCTACGAGTTCCTTCCACCGTTCCCTATCCTCCCACCATCTCTCATCTCTCACTACCTCCCATTTTTCTCCTCGATTGACTACACCGCATTCTACTCCCTCCTGCCACCTTTCTCTCGGCCTTCCAACTCTTCTCTTAGCTCCATCTTTTTCCGCTAACTCGAACATAACTCTCGGAATTCTTCCCTTATCCATTCGCCGCATATGTCCATACCACCTGAGTCTCTCTCTCTCCATTTTGAATGCTAACCTTTCCACTTCCACTTCTTTCCTTATCATTCTGCTTCTCTTTTTCTCCAACTTTGACACTCCTGCTATGCTCCTCACAAACTTCATTTCTGCTGCCTCCATTTTTTTCTCATCTCTCCAATTCAATGTCCATGTAACTGCTCCATATGTTAAAATTGGCAAGTAGTATACATTATAAATAAGTGTCTTCCCACTCATCGGAAAGTCTTGGTTCCAAATCAGCTTCCTTACTTTTTGGAATAGTCCGTCCGCCTTTGCTATATTTGACATACTGAAAAAAATTGGTGTTCGTTTTTATGTTTTTTTTTTTTTTATGTTTTTTTGTCGGTTCTCCACAGGTCAAACGGCTACAGCTATCAACTTCAAACTTTTTTTCGTCATGGTTCCTCATCTAACTTAGATCTGTATAGTTTTGTGGCATTATCGGGTGGTAACTTTTTTTTTATGAATTTTAGAAATTTCAAAAATCCCCATTAGAATAACCCGCAGGAAAATACTTGAAAAATCAAAATTTTTCAAGACCTCTCAAATTTTCGCCGAATATAAAGGAAACTATTAAGCACATTTTGAGAGATTTTTCGCATCAATCGGATGAGAAATAACGAAGAAAACGCATTTATAAAGCATTTTCCCATCAATTTAGGCTATTACGGGAACCAATTAAATCTATAGCAACAAGTGTCACCAATTAATTCAAAACGATTGAAATTAATGAAGAGGAAGGCCGTGACATAACTGATTCTCGTAAGGTTTTTGAACGTTTGGAGTGATCCAAGGTCTGTAGATGTAGATTGGGTTGACAAATTATTTTTCATTCTAGATTTCTATACCCCTAAGCTCGTCTAACAACGCGCATCCCGCGTTTTCCTAGTCATACAGTATACACAAATTAATTCATCTAAGGCATCAAGGTCTTTTGGAAATGATGAGAACTCGATCTTTCCCTTTGATCATGTTTTCCCATGTCTCTTTGGTTATTATTACAGCTAAGTACAGCACACACAACTATTGTTACTGCTTGACTGATAAAACTCTTACTGTAAAATATATTATGATGCCATTATTATAATTTCATTGCTAGCTTTGTGATTCACAGTGAATTGTATCAAACATTTTCCACCAACTAAAATCTTGAAAGTTTGATTAAAACCACGATTAAACTACCAGCTATTCAAGTATTCGGTCGTCAGGCCTCAACATTCAAAGAGAAAATATTGGAAGACAAATAAACCTTGTTTTTGAAAAAGGTTTCTATTAATTATTAATTTTCTGTACATATCATTGTAACACTCTCAGTGTGATAACATATGTTTAGCTTCCTGATTCCGTGAATTGTATCATTTATTTTCTGACTACTCAAATCTACGCTTTAAAACCACGTCGGCTATCCTAGTAGTCGGCCGGCCGGAGTCAGTGAGAGAAGTGTGTACAAGATGACGTCACACGACCACTGCACAACGCTGTTACATGCTCAATGGCAGACTTTGCCTACCAAGAATATACTTGGACCATGGCCATGAACAGCTTGCATACTGGGATCCAGAGTTTCAATGAAATCCTGTTATTTAATTCTTCTGATTTTGTTCACATGGAGAGTAGGTTCAACACTCAGAAGACATGGGTTCAAATAATTGAATTTATTACGGTATGCCTATTGGCAAACTGGCTAAACAACGACCGTGAAATTGAAGGGAAACAAATTTCTTCAGACTTATTTTAGACCAGTTATTGACCACAGTCAATTTGTAAATAGCAGAGCATCAGGTCATTTTATTTCTCTGTGTATTAATCAGGGTTGCCGTTCGATGAGAAATTTGAAATTGATACCCTAATTTTAGTGTCAAAAATTGAACGAAAGGTATCGAAATTTTAAATCGAAGAGTTTCAGAGAGAGAATTTCATACTTGGCTAGAAAACAACAATACCGTGTGAATGTACGTAGCAGGCTGCAAGGGAATATTCGCTGCTCCGGGTCTTTCATCTGAATGGTGACTGAAGCGTGAGGTTCTTGCATAAAATACAAAATTCCCCGGCACCAGCATATTACTGTATTTCAACTTTGTACACCTTTTCGAGTCTATATCGATCGTTGTTTCAATATCAAATCGTGAATATTCCAATTGGATATCGAATCGAAATCCTAAAATATCGAAATAGGATGGCAACCCTAGTATTGATATTGTGTTGGTGGTGTGTGTATGTGGTGTTTGCAATGTAACCTTATTAACCTAACCTAACTTCAGGAGCGACTGGCTTGTGGCCCCAAGGACCTGGCCAGCTGCAAGTGAACGCCATTGTTCACTGTTCTGAACCGCCGCCAGATACTCAACAATACACAACCATAACCGCTCGTAAGAACTATTTAAAAATTAACTAAACTAACTGTAGCCTTCACTTACCAACAGCATGCTCACCACTGATTGGCCTAGGAGTTTTAACTAGGTCCAGATTCACAACAAAAATTATCTTCCAAGTGTGTAAACGAGTTAATTCAGTGAAATATCAGGGGGTTTTTGTGGTAACTTTTGAATGATGGAAGATTTCAGAATTCTACTGAATTATTATAGAAACTCAGATGTTGTTGATACCTTGGAAGACAGACTATTCAGCTTGTTGCATAAAATTTCCCCAGCATACAACTAAAAGCCACTTGTCAGCTGTATAGGCCTACCTACAAAAATGTTGGAATCCAATTCAAAGTTGACTACCTATTTTAATACATTATCATTTTGAAGGAACTAAAAAGATCTGTTTTTCTATAGTATTAGAATTTTGATATGTTATGGATGCTATCTAGGGATGACATTGGGTAGTACATTCAGCAACCATGCACCCGATTGCTTAAAACGGTTAAAAACCGGGTCAATTACTGGTAAAAATTATGTTCCAATTGAGATTCAGAATAATGCCTGATGAAAAACGTAGCTAGCTACACAAGGAGGTTCAATCAACGTCCTGTGTCTCTCATTCGATTGAATGGCTTGAATCTGCTGTGTGGTCTGACCTTGACAAGAGATGGGGAGAATTGTTTAAAATAACTCGAAACTAATTCGAATTCCCAATTCCCCTTTCATGCCCACTACGAAATTGTCTAAATCCTGATCAGGAAAAGTGGTGATTTTGTGGAAAACAGTACAAAAGTATGCCGATTTCCGTGATATGATTCGGTTGCGTTTTAAAAAAGCAAATGTCCGGAAACTTGCTTCCCGATGTCATTCATCACAAATAGTACCATCGGAAAGTTAGGGTTGCCGTAACAATTTGCGTCCTTGAAATAGACTCGTGATCAAATAATGTTGGAAAACACTGGCACGGGTAAACCAACAAATCCCAGGAAAATTCCCAATATCATATTTTCTCTATACGTATTTCTCTTTTGGGAATAGTGAAGGATTCCTTCTGAAACAGACTTGAACTGACGGCTAATTGATTTAATTCACTTGAAATGAAAATACACTTATTTACTAGGTTAGATGGCATGAGCTCACTGTTTCAAAGCTTGACAGAAATAAACAGAATTGTAAGATGTGTCGAAAGTTGCAGGGGCTGCTTTTAGCAGTCAAGTGTGTGAATAGCACGTCGTCTGAACAGGCCTTAACTTGTTGATATAATTATAAGTATCAGACGTGTTAGGAATGGCACGATTGCAATCTCTGTAACTTGAAAGTTGGTGTTTAACTGTTTACACAGTCAATCGCACACAAATTGGCTTTACAGCCTACCGATTGTCCACGCTTTGTCCATGTGACAAATACGAATGAATATTGCTGCTCTCTGCAGGTCAATTCAAAAGTTGAAAGTAGTTTGAAAACGAGGGTAATTGTTATTTAAAGATTCAATCACTTGTAACTGCTGTGCCAAACGGCAATATTCACTACAGCAAAGCTTTTACACCGAGACCCTATCCGTCATATTGCATCTGTTGATCACTAGCGATCAAATTCACTCAAGTGGCACTCCAACCAAGGGTTGTAACCGGAGGAGTAGAATTTTTCCTATCTGACCATCCAACCTTCTCGCACGTCCAGCATGGCAATATTGTAACAGTGTGGTTACGAACATGGTTTGCTACCGAGTTGTACATGGGCTTTAAGCATACCGACATTTTCACACTTAGCTTGATGAATACCGTGGTTCTTCTCTCAATTACTTTCCATTACATATACATCTGGATATAGGTAATGAATAATCGGGCTTTATTTTGTTATGTGCTTGTTGAATCAAAACCTCCTTGGATTAAATGACGAAGTAGTGGTTTTCTTCATCGTAAATACTGTAATACAATCGGTAAAAAAATGTGGGTAATTTTTGACAAGTATTAAGCCTGTTTACCTTGTAATCTGGCTCAACTTCAGTGAACCCCCTTCAGTGAATTTCAGTGAAACCCAGATGCTTCATTCCCGGATCCATCATTTTCCCGCTTCCATCATCAATTTTGTCCGACCCCACTCTTAAATGAACAATGTCCTGGATGGATCATTCTCCTGCATGGTTGCTCTTATTCTCCTAGTCTCATGAAAAACGACAGATTTAGGTTTCACTCCACATCCTTTACTACCTTGATACCGTGTAGCTCAAGATGTAATCATTCATGATCGTAAATTTGTGTATCAATTTTATGTTGTTAATCCATCTTTGAAATCAGTTGAAAAATTCCGATGAAATGCTTGCACATGACTCCACGCTCGATTAACCATACAAATTATTGAGCTCATATCGGACGCCCACTGGCTCTGACATAAGAAGGCCACGCTCTCCAGGCTATAGTTTTCAAAATATCAATTTGAAAATGTTTCATTTCAAGTTTCTAAAATAGTGAGGCAGGTTTACGCCAGTAAATAGTTTTGATAAGATACTTGTATGGCTACTGAGACGCGTGGAGGAGTGATTAATACACTGAACCTTTATTCAGGAGACCGGGGTTCGATTCCCGTCACAGTCGACCATCCTGACAGGGTTTTTTTCGTGGTCTTCCTTTATCGTTCAGGTCAATACTGGGATGGTTCCTTAACAGCAGGCGACAACCAACTCCTTCCCACTATCCAAAAACATCTGATGAAAAAAAAACTATCATCTCTTATATCATTCACCGACGCCAATAAATCGTAGTCATCAATACAGTGCGTCATTAAACCCAATATAAAATACTTGGACGGTTGTGTTCACATGAAATGGTCACTCAAGCTATATATTGAAAATTAAAATGCATCCTGGAGAAAATATACCAATACTATATTTAATGGAACTAGAAGACACTGTACATACGCACTCCACACATGGTCTGTGGCAAAATTAGTGGTTAATGTGTGTGGATTATATTTACATTGAAATTTTAGTTTCAGATTGAACCATTTTATGTGACCGCAAGTGTTCCCACCTAGGGGTGTGATAGATTACGTTGAAGATAGCATTTGCCTCAAATGCCTGCCCACTTGTGAATGTGAATTGGAGCCTAGTTTTGGATTTTTCTTGTTCTCGATTTCGTTGGAAGTTTGAACAATATAAGACTATAAGTTGTCAAAATTCAAATATAGTAGATACGTACATAGATATTTTGTATATCTACACAAATTTATGAATTGGGGATAGGGTTGTGCGAACAGCTCGAAAACAAATTCGAACTCGAACTTTTGTTGCCAGTTCGAAATCAAACAGTATATGTTCGAAAGCGAACTCTTTTGAACTTTCCTGCACATTTTGAATTTCATGCGCGTTTTCAAGGTTGGCACTTCTGTAGTTGAATTTCAAAGGCTGAGCGACATCTTAAACTCTTTGGCTGTGCTTGAACTGTCAAAAGATGTGGAAACATTGTTTTTTCAGGGCCTACAATGAATTTGTCAGTATTAGGTTTTGAATAGTAGACATGGTGCTAAGTAATGAAGAAGTTGTTTGTTTGTAAGTTTAGATTGTTAGCCAGTTTGTTAGCGGTTGTTAGGCCTACATTTTGTCATTCTGCACATTGACTATGCCTAGACCTATAAATCAAATTTCAGTATTTCTAGCTTTCATTGATCATACTGTGAATGTTATAATCAGTATTTTCTATTTGGTGTGAACTTCTCAAATTGAAATAAGTAGGCCTAGATACACACTGTATTCCAATCATTATTTGGTAAATATGTCCTTTAGCCACCCTCGGTAGCTCGGTCGGCTAAGGCACCGCTTCAGAAACTGAAGTCACCGTTGGGCGTGGGTTCGAGTCCCGCATAACGGCATAAGGCATGGGTTTTTGTTTACGTCCTTTCACTAATCATCACTTCATAGGTTTGTTATCACCTGCTCATTCGTACCCCCGTATAACCTAGCTGTTGGTGGGGTCGTTGAGCAAACAACAATCATCATCATCAATATGTCCTCTGTGTAACCTGGTATTTTTGAGGTTAGGTTAGATGATTATGGGTGATTATTATGGTTAGGTAGACCTAGGCCAAGGCATTGAGTTTGTAGTATAATACAAACTCAATGGTCAAGGTCTGGACTTTAAATAACTGTATTATTATGAATTCAACTCAATTCATATCCTAGCTAACCTCAACTATCACTAAAAAACCCTAAAACTTGTAGACCTAAAAAATAAAAAGATGGGTTACATGTACACGACATATTTTCCCATTATTTCTAGTAACCAAATCAACGATTCAATTTTGTTTATGTGTAATTTTTCTATCTCTTGTCTTCTCAAGGAAGCAAAATTAATCCTTTTTATTGTATAGGCCTATATTGTTCAATTATCAAGTTCAAAAAAATTTCGGGGGTTAACGAACTTCCGAGTCTCGCGTTCGACTTCGACTTCAAAAAACCTGAGTTCGCACAATCCTGATTAGGGCAAAAGAGGATTAATTTTCGCAGAGCAAATTTGCTATCCAAATTTTAGATTACAAGCATTCTGAAAAGTATGCTTTCCTGTTGAAACTTCAATAAAAATATATTCCAACTATCATAAGTAATTATTAGTTACTTACAATTGAAAGGGTTATTCTCGACATGAGGTAGCATTTTGATGGCAGTTGGCCAGAGGTCCTAAAGGATTTTACATGCTAGTACGGGTACAATAAATCCCCTTCAAATCGCAATTGAATGTATTGATTGAATTAAATTTGATTTATTGATATATTCAACATTGTGCTTATGGGTTGAAACTCTGTAAGGACGAGAACTAACATTTCGAATCGCTTTGTGATCCTAGCTAGCTCTGCAGCCAAAGACTGAATGTACACGATTTCCGGTACGACATGTCTCCATAATCAAGTGTCACTAGATGGCCCGTGTTGAGCAAAATGTTTATTCAAAGTCACCCAAATACATTATGGCCTGTGGGCTTCATTACATCAAAATAAATTAAATCAGCTATCAAATCAAATCGATAAAAACAACTTGAGACACACTGGTAGCCTATATCATGAAAAACATGTATATACACATGTATTATTTAATTACTTCTTTTGATCCCAAATATTTTTTCAAGATGAACTTTCAAACTAATTTTTGTTAAATTGAGCTTGAACGTTTACAGCAAAGCAACGAAAACAAAGTTTGAAGTTCTTGAAAGATTGATTTATTTGACTTTAACTGAACGTTTGAAAAGTTCTTTTTAAATGTGGATTCCCCCAACACTGTCCTGAAGCCACCTGATCCTCGGGTCATCCGAGGGAGAGGGGAGCTGGAGCGGGGAGAAACAGGAAAGTAGGAAGTAAGGGAAAAAATGCAGCAACAGCATTTTGAAGGCAACAAGGACGTGAAATAATTGTTAATCATAAATTAAACCCAATAACATTGAGCGCCTTTCATCAACATTTCAACAAGGTGTGTTGAACTACATCCTTGTACCATCACCAGAGTGTCTTTGGCTTGCAGGATCGGCAGCTTCATTGGACGTGTCCCCAGAATGGCCGGTCGCAGGCGGGGGGCACGTGGTGAGGCGTTGCGACAGCGACATCGAGGTCATCAGCAACCCTAGTCAGAGCAGCATCGAAGTGTTGGACGAGCGTGGCACGCCTATTAGGAAGCGGTCGGAAGAACGGCAGACCGTGCCACCGGCAACGGAGAGTAGGCTGCACCTGCTCTCGTTGGCAGGGCTCACAGAGAGCAGCTCGTCAGGTAATTGCCACGCTCACTTGAGATCGATGTCTGATTTGGATTTTGAATCGCTCAATTCTCAGTACAGTAATAGACTGGGTGTAAATAGGACTGTTAAGACTATATGAGATGGAATGTTATTTTCCTTTTTTACATTCATTTGCATGATATACTCAATTGATTTAGGTCCATTCAACTTGTACCGCATTTCATGAATGATTTGAATGTGTTTATTGAACTAATTATAAAGGTTGCCAGTCGATATTGAATATTTCGCTCGATTTTCAAATCAAGGTTTTGATCAATATCGAAATCAATTAATTCGATTTCGATTATTTCAAAATCGAAAGTGAATTCGATATTGAATAAACAAACAATTGGCTGACAGTCGTGTGTCAGATTGGTAATATCGCCGACACGTGTGTGTTTGCACTCGGTCCTCTGTTTCCAGGACCAATTTTCAAGGGGGAGAGGGAGCCGCTTCTCTTTAGCGAGAATATTGGATATCGCAATGTAAACAATCGTATTGTTGTTAGTCTTATTTTGCAGAGGTCGGCCCAAATCCTAATGCTGAAATATAAATCCTAATTCTATGTGACTATGTCCATCATTAAAGTATCCATATCTCAAAGAGTTATTAATGTGTTTGTTTCAATTAGTCAGTTTACAATGACAGTTTACAATTAGTCAGTTTTTGAGTTGTTGCAAGGTTGGATTGCATTTATAGCATTCAGTCAGGACTCAAAGAAACAGTGAAAAAGTAGTGCGCTATTAACTTCGTCGCACTGTTAATATTTTCATCAATAAGACTGCAATTATTGAAATTTCAACTGAAAAAATCAAAATGGTGAAGAAGTTTTTTCACGTTTCTGATTCGTATAGTAGGCCTACAGCTGGCTCACATGTTTTATTCTCTCTCCTACCCTCCTTCAATACCCTCTCACTGTGCATTAGGCAATGTGGTTTTCGTCAGTCAAAACAACCGTGGTCAGAATTCTGAATAATTCTCAATGGCATACTTAAAATCGGAACAACATTATTGTACTATTATGTCATCAGGAAATACACCTGTTATTATAGATAGTCAAAGTAGATGAACCAAAATAAAAAAATACATAGAACAAGTCATCAATAAACTAAAGTAGACCGGCACAGTAGCTGAGTGGTAAGCGCACTTGCATCGTGTGACCCGAGAGGTGAAGGGACATATTGGACCCGGTTTAACCCCCGCCACCGTCCCATCTTTACAGAGGTTTTTCGTGGTTTCCCTCTGTAGTCTGGGCTAATGCCGGGATGGTTCCCACAATATAGGCCATGACCGCTTCCTTCCCACTACCCTTCCCATTACCCATAAAACCTTCATCTCATCATCCCATCATCTCATTAATCATTCATCCGACGCCAATAGATCTCAGTCATCATTACAGTGCGTCGTTAAAACCCAATATAAAAAAATAAAAATAAATAAATAAAACTCAAGTAGGCCTACATCTATCATTTATCATGTGAATATTTATTATGCAATGTATTACAGACTGTACCGAAAAATGTTATGAGAAAACACAGTAGTCTGTCTCGAGGTTTTTACAAACGCATAATAATATATAACATATAAGCAATAATGACAATTTCCTTATCATTAGCACTCATCAGTTTCATGAATGGTATCTCTAACATCTTTCATGATAGTGAAAGAGAACAGAGAACAAAAAAACCCTTGTCCCTCATGAGTAAGAGAGAGAGAGAGAGAGAGAGAGAGAGAGAGAGAGAGAGAGAGAGAGAGAGAGAGAGAGAGAGAGAGAGAGAGAGAGAGAGAGAGAGAGAGAGAGAGAGAGAGAGAGAGAGAGAGAGAGAGAGAGAGAGAGAGAGAGAGAGAGAGAGAGAGAGAGAGAGAGAGAGAGAACGAGAGAGAGAGAGAGAGAACACTCACTTGCAGTGACAGTCGTTTCAAGTCTATAAGGTAAAACAGCAAATGGGTGATTTTATCTAATAAAATACATACTTCTGACAAATTTTGTATGTAATTGTCTCTTAAATTCGAAATGAACAAATTGAATCAAATCACCAAATAAGTTTGCAATTTTCATACCTTCCCAGTTTTTCTTTTTTCGATAATGACCGGTCTTACCCGGTCTTTAAAAACAGGTAGGGCATCTTGGTCTTCAAACCTCAGGACCGATGTCATCACTAATTACTTTTCGAGTGGAGAACTGATACTGCTAACATGAACAGTCCTGTCAAATATTATAACCACTTCTGAATTGAATTAATTAATTAATTGTGTTGTTTTGTTTTGTAATGGCGCTTCAACATTGAGTTTATTTGCACTTTATGTTACTGCTTATTCTGTCTAGGTGATCGCATGTTTGACCTATGCTTGACATTGACAACCAACAGTCTCTATATCATTGTGACCATTCTGTGTAGTTCTCAGTCGTTAACACTCGAATTGTTAGTGTCGACGCAAAAGCAGATCCTCACTACGCGTCACAAAGTGATTACAGACTACTAAAAACACATGATTCAGACCCCTAAAAAATCTATTTTTTCGATCGATATTCGATATTGAATGGAATTTGTAATATTTCGAGTTTTTCGGTTGATTTTCGATATAGCACATTTCAGTATCGTTTTCATTTTCTTGATCGATTGACAACTCTACTAGTTACTGATTAGGGTACAACAATATCTCTAATAAATATGGGTGAATCTTGGCTTGCCATATTTGCATTCCGTAAGGATAAATTCTGTGAACAGATGCAAATCTAGGTCTAATCTAAATGATAATGACGTCGCATTGCAGGCTCGTTCACCGACAGTATCTGCACTACGTATGAAAACCGTAACGTGGTTGCGAAGGGCGGTGGAACAACCAGTGGGGAGGAGAAAGAGGGCACCGCTGTTACGGACAAACAGAACTTGGACGTATCAGACAGCGGTAACGGGTGTTCGATAAAAGATTCACAAAGCTCCACAGAAACGCTCGACGAAGTTTCGATACACCAACCCAAAGTGCCTTCAGGGCCGGCTGCTGCTGTTAACTCAGTGCCGCTTGTGGAAGGTAAGTCTTGATATTGATGATTAGTCAAGATGAATGTGCCATTGCCAATTATTTTCTCAGAGACCGTCACATCGGTGAAGTAAATGAACTCTTACTTTCACTCCATTGTTTCAAACATCAGAGGGCTTTATTGCCAGATCTATCGGCAGTATTGAGAATTTCCCATGTCTTCGATCTCCTTCTTAGTGTTGTATCGTAGAATAAGTGTTGAGGAAGAATATTGTAGCTCCTGTTAAATTCTCTTCTCTTGTTTTTGATGGTTAATGGTTAGAGGTGTTTGTTTTTCGCAAGCCGTGGAATCGTGAAATGTTGTGTATAATGATGGAACAACAATATAAGAACGTTTCAATATATTCTCAACTGATTAATATAATTTCCAAGTCGCGAAAATATGCGAAATATGCCTTAATTCGCTCAGAACACCGCAATCAACCTGAACCTGCAAAATATTCCACGAAAAACACGTTTTTGGAATGTTTCATGATGAAGCATGGTTTTCCCAAATTCCCCATCTTTTTTCATTTGATGCGTGAGCTGTTCACTGCTTGATGGGCATGTGTGTCATCTGCCTGTATGCACCATGCAGTCTCACCTTGAAAACCACGAGCAGACCACGAGACTATGATGAGCTCGAAACGTTCGTTCAGCCGAGCGGACGGTTGCTAGGGACGGCCGAGCGACAATGGAAGCAATCCATTTGACGGTCGGGCATTCTCGAAGTAGCTGAGTACACACGATCAGTGATGAGACCTGTACTCCCGGCCAGTCGTCTAGCTTTCGAAATTGACTGAATTCTAACTGGGAAGAGTAGGCCTAATGATTTATGTTGAATTGGGAGTTTTTTGGTTAATCTGAACATTTATGAATCATTTCTAAAGGGTCCCTTCCATTTCGGATTAACGATGGATACTGTATACTTGTAAACTTGGTTAGGCATACTGTTTTTCCAAATTTTCAAATACAGATGCAAAAAACACAAAATCATAATACTATTTTCAAACACTTCTATTGATGGTTTGGCTCAACATCTAATCTCTTTATTGCTAAAGTTGCCATGTATCCAAATCCTTTTGTAAAAGACTTTTGTGCGAACACTCAGATTAGTAAATTACTCATAGTGACGTTTTTACGCAATAAAATTCATCCTCAACTCTTTATTCTATGGTTAGGCCTATATCTAAAGAAAACGGAAATGTGGCTATCGTCATATAGTGGCAACGTCACCACTTCATGTCCTGTCAGCCGTTACGTGACGCCCGCAGAAGTTGAAGTTGGCTGAAATCTGTCGATAAGGAAATGAAACGTAGATCACAATATTCTGTCGGTCAAGTTCTAGCACGCGATTGGTTGTGAGCCAAAATTGGTCCAATAATGTGAATGGTCGTCGAGAAAAAACAGTATCTGAACCATACTTTTTATGCTTCTCGGCCTAGCCTGAAATACCCAGAAATTAATCTTGAAATGTGCGTGTTTTGGTTTGCTTGTAGCTAATCTTTACTAACCTGTACCCTGTACCTAAATGCCGTTTCCCCCACACCTTGCCTTGGGATATTGTGCATGTAACAGGTAGTCAAGCGTTCGTCCTCAAGGTACCATTCGGCCGCCCCCTTCCCTGGCCCCTACCCTTTCCTTGTCTTGAATCTTACCTGCTTGCTAAATATAACTCCAAATCCCCCCCCCCCTGACACCCCCCCACCAAGGAACGACAACGTGGCTTACATGCTCTCACGGCCGATACCTTTTAAAATATGTGCAATACATTTCAACCTACCGTATAAACTATCAATCGTTCTTCTTTGCCTAGAATTGTTGCCATGTTTACTATACTAAAAATTACTTTCATTTTCTACCTATTGTGATTTGTGTGATTAATTTTTTTATACAATGACGAACAAGTTCTTCGCATTAAATGAGACATTGTTCCTAGTTACTACTACCCACTGTGCAAACTTATTGTATAGACTGAGTTATGATCAGAGCCAATGGAAGTAAAACCAAATCTCCCTCTGCACTTTGTTGTAGGCCCATCAGAAAGGTGGTAAAAAGAATCCATGTCCATTAAATGTTGATTACAAGGTAGAAAACATATGCCAACAACTTTAAATTCAATACACCTACCATTTTTTACAACAGGTCATTCATCATCTCACTTTTGTTGTATTACGTTCTATTTTTGGGGCCATTTTCATCAAACTGAATCTGATGTTCTGATGATCTAGTTCTAAATGTAACAAAAGTAAAAACTAGGGTTGGGCAAACCGGTTCGAATCCGAACCTTTTCGAACCTTTTTTTTTTAAATGAGGTTCGAATTTCGAACCGGCTAGGTTCAAAAACAAACTTTTTTCGAACTTCTAAAAAAAAAAAAAAAAAAAATTTTCTGTTCACACCAATCATCACAACACTAATTTCTTTTCTTCATTAATGGTAACTTCATCAAGTCGAGTTGAAATACATGAATGTTATACATTGTTGTTTATACCCCAATGAGATAACAAATAAGATATAATCCAATAAGATATAAAAATAACCTGCAAATGTTTCAAAAGCTGTCAGTGCAGTGCGCAGGACCTATGAGCTGTTTGCTTTTATCGATTCGATAGGTCGATCGCCGATCATCGAACAGACCAGAACTTTAGTTCAAGTGGCTGTGTGTCTTGTGTGAAGTAGTTTGGAAATTTGTAATGGAGTTGACCAAACTGTGATGTATTAAATATGAAATCGTTTTCATAATTTTGCATTAATCGACGTGATATTGCTCTTGAAACTAGGCCTTCACTTGTTCATATCACCTGTTCTAGGTTTCTACACTTGCTTCTGAACTGAAACAAACCCTGAATTCCTATACTGAAAAACTGAAATGATGTCATGAATGGCACAATTTTGTACTGGCCCAGTCTGTCTTACGAATCTACGACACAGTTTTACTTAAGGCCTACTACTGAAACTAGGCCTAGTACTTTGGTTGGATGTACTTGGCTTGTATTCTTGGCGGGTCTGTACCCTATTATGACTGAGTTACATTTCTGTTCCATATGAGTTTGAGACCAAATCTGTCTGTTATATTTACGGTAGGTCTGAAAAAAAAAAAGGTTCGGTTCAAGGTTCGAAAAACGAACCTTTTTGAAAGGTTCGGTTCAAGGTTCGGTTCGTGACAAAAATCAAGGTTCGCCCAACCCTAGTAAAAACCCATCTCTGCAATTACGCCCATAATCCAATGCATCGAGCAATCGTAAGCAAATATTGAGGTGTGTGCAAATATGTGCTAAAACACCTCCTGAACAACTTATCACCTGAAAAAATGTATATGTAGGCCTATATCCTCTGCTTGCTAGGATCAACTAGTAATATATAATTCATAGCTATAAATTTATATATTAATTTATAGCTATACATTTGGAATAGCCTACCTGCTGAAAACTACCAACTCCGCCCTTGAAGAGATGCGTATGTAATGTCTCAGAAATTTTTGTGTGTGACTTGGTTTTGCGTTGCGACCTGTGGGTAGTACACAAAAATACAAGCAAACAAACTGAAACAGTCACAATTTGTTCCGATCGGAAGTCTTTTATTACCCTCGTCCAAAAATAAGGATATATTTTTTCTAGGCTTACTCAAGTCTGTGAGCTCCAAGCTATCCCTGAGTCCGCCCCTCCACGTGTCTCAGTCGATCAAGACTGCGGGCTTGACACCTGATCGAGTGGAGTACGGTTATAAGGATTACGCTCAGGTTGATCATCGAGTCAAGTTGCATCTTCACCTGCATGTGTTCGAAGAAGGAAGCGAGCAATTGTCTCTACTTGCCAAGGTAAGGATCAAAATGGAGTTGTTCAGTAGATGCTGTCCAGAGTGTTCATGATATTTATACTTGGCAACTACAAGAAACCAGTAGCGTAAATATCGCCGGTGCAGTGGCACAGGGGCCCACGACTAAATTTACTTTGAGGGGCCCACTGAGACTGGCATAATTTGCTGAGATGATATTTTTTAATTTATTGTTTCCAATTCATAGGTTTATACTTAATATATTGTTCTGTTCTATAAACAAGACTCAGTGCAGTTTCAATTTTATTAATCGAACCTGAGAGAACAAGACGGATTCATTTTAGTGATGTTGTAGACATTTAAGAAAAGCAAAACGTAAGGCGAAGGAACTTAAATAGCAGTCAATAAGTGAGTGAAATAATGTATGTTTAATAAATCGTATAAAAATTCAAAGAGAAATTGAATCACATTTATAATAAAATGAATTGGAAGCACACGCGAGAACTTTTTGGGAGTTTGCCAAATATGGAAGAACATTTTGCACTCCTGTCTCGTCGTGCCTTGTTACGCTACTGCAAGATACCCTCATTAATTCAAACTCTGATCATTCAAATTTTGCTGTTATTCAAACAGTGGTTCTGTTCTCTATAGAGTATCCACTCATAAGATCAATAATAAAATAAAGAGTTGAAGAGGAACTTCAAAGTTCATAGGCCAACTGCGCGAATTAGATGACCGGTGTCGCCAGATAAGCTGTAGTTCAACATCTAATATATGCGCAGCGCTACTGGACAAAAATCTGGTTTCTATTGTGTTCTTTCTCACTCTGATATGTTGACTGTATTAACTAACTCAAACGTTCACGCAAAAGCTGTTGGCGGAAAGATTCAGATATGTGGCGGCTCTAGCGATGCCGTATTGAGATGTTGAACTATACCACTGAACTTCAAAAGCAAGCGAAGAGAATTCAACATTGGGCATATTATTCTTCCTTGAATCTTTATTCTATGGTTTGATGTTGGATGTTTTGACAATTTAAACTAGTAAATCAGAATAATCATATTTGGGTCTATTGAATTTCAAATTGAAGAGGATTCACTGTTATATACCAGGGTTGATTTCAAAAAAACAGTTTCTGAGCACCCTATTTTTGTAGTTGCTACAGGATCAAATGATCAAAAAGAAATTTAAGAATTATTTCTTCTTGTTTTTGTACTTGATACATTAATAAATTTATCAGTTGACACTTCCCCAACATTGATGGTAGGAGTTCTGATTATATGATCAGGAGTTTCTAGTTTTTGTTGACACACAGCTTGTCTGTTTTAAGAGTCCATGGGAGTCAATTTAGGGAAATATCAGTTTTTTAGTGACAACTTTTGAACGGTATAAGATATCGAAATTCTAGTAGGCCTACGCAAGAAACACGGATAATTATGATAACTTCAAGATGATTCAAGTTATACTGGTAACTATTCAAGTCATGTCGCATAGCTGTCAAGTGTATACAGCTAAAAAACGTTTTTCTTCAGCTCTATATGCTTGTCAGTTATGTGACATGACTAAAATAGTTATAACTTATATCATCTTGAAGATATTATAATTATCTGTGTTTCTTGGGTATTTTAATTTTGATATCTCATTCATATCGTTCAAAAGTTGTCACCAAAAAACTGACGTTTTGCTAAATCGACTCTCATGGACTCTTAAGTCAATCACCACTTCAATGATATCATCTTGCTTTGCAAGATCTAGTCAAGAGGAAGGTTTAGGACTGAGAGGGAACTGCGTTAATAATCAAGTGGAACCTGATACTGCTAACATGAATATAGTCTTATCAAATGAAATAGTTTGTATTAAAAATGCTCTGGATGATTGCTTGTTTGCCCCATGCTTTAACACTGACAACCAGTCGTTTTTGACACGAAGTGGTAGTGTCACCTCACTGCGTGTTACAAAATATCGATAATTATAGAAGACTAAAATAAATATGGGCTGCCCTCAGTAGCTCGATCAGTTGAGGCACCGCTTCAGAAACTGAAGTCACCGTTGGGCGTGGGTTCGAGTCCCGCATAAGGCATGGATTTTTGTAAACGTCCCTTCACTTATCATCACATCATAGTTTCATGATCATCCTCTCATTCGTACCCCCATATAACCTAGCTGTTGGTGGGGTCGTTAAGCAAACAATAATCATCATTAATAAAAAATGGGTGCCAATGTGTGTGATAAGTGATGACAAACTTGGGCCTACCTGTTGGACGGGGATTGGTAAACTGTACTAAAAATAAACTGTACTAAAAATCAACTGACCTAAAAATAGGCTGTACTAAAAATAGGCTCTACTAAAAACCAACTGATCTAAACTTTTATTTCTTGTACAGCCTGTACAGAAGGTAAAGTGAGAGATGTGGCTCCTCCCCTTCATGAATTGTTACCTCCCAGCCTCGAGGAATCAGTTTAGGTCAGTTGATTTTTAGTACAGTTGATTTTTAGTACAGTTGTTTTTCATTACAGCCTATTTTTAGTACGGTTGATTTTTAGTACAGTTGGTTTGGAAGGTTTCAGTGCACCAGAAACCAACTGACCTAAACTTCTATACTTCTCAACACAAAGTTGAACTGAAGGATTTGGCTCCACCCCTTCATAAATTATGTCCAGGTCAGTCGATTTTCTGTACAGCCTAATTTTAGTACAGTGGATTTTTAGTACAGTTTTTTCAAGCACACTAGGTCAGTTTTTAGGTCAGTTGGTTTTTACTACAGTTTGTCGATTTTTATTCAAGGTTGGTTGGTTTTTAGATATGAAGCCTATTTTTAGTACAGTGGAATTTTAGTACAGTTTTTCAAGCACACTTGGTCGTGCTTCAGAAAACTACTAAACATCCACTGTACTAAAAATAGGCTCGATCTGAAAACTAACCGACCTTAAATAAACTGTACTGAAAACGAACAGACCCGAAAACTGAAGCCTATTTTTAGTACAGTTTGTCAGTGTTTGGTTTTTAGTACAGATTGTCGTTTTCTTGTTGTTGTTTTTTTATTCTACCGGCTAGCAGCGTATGGTCAGTCTTGCGGCAGTTTGACCAAGTCCCGAGTAAAGAGAGATCCCCTCTACCATTGTGCGTAGGCTATGAGGGGGGGTTGGGGAGAGGGGGGAGCTGTCAGTCAATTTCGGAAATAGTCCCTACCTACTACAACTCAGGGTCTCGTGGTGACGGGTTCTAACAACTTACTTTGTTATGGAACGAAGATTCTTTCACCCATTTATGCATCCCTAATAAAATAAAACGTAATTGCAGAGGTAAAAATAATAAAGAATCACATAACATCATTATATGAAAATTGAACTATCACCATTTTAACCAAATCATTCCCTTTCCTTTTTTTATCTTCAATTTCAGTACCAAAATTGAACAAATTATTAGAATAAAATCCTAATGAAATGCATAAAGTCTCTAAATGTTGTCGATGAGTAAACAGAATTATTTTCAGTCGACGGCAAAAAATATGCTCACCAATTTGAAAGTGAAGGTAATCTAATATGAGGGTAGACTGTAGAGAAAACTTTGCCTGTTCACTGATGTGCAAATATTGACTGGGAAAAGTTTCACACGTATGTCCAATTATTCTATTCGTAACTCTAGTATCCACATTAGTATCAATTATCAAAACAATTGTTTCTATGATACGTTAATATCTCTGAGGTTATAGGTCCAGGGCCATTTTATTCTCAAAGTCATTGAGAAAAACTCAATTCAGAACAACAAAAAAAGTCAGTGATGATTTGAGAGGTACAAGAATTGATCATCGCTATGAATAATTATATACTCAATATCAGTAATTGATTATTCATTTCATAATATCACACTAATGAATTAGTGTTTCCTATTAAGTTGTTCAATTCTACATTTTGAAAATATTTTCAATCCCTTTCTGTTACCAATACATCACATTGAGATTAGGGCCCTACTCAAGGGTCCCTACTGTCATGTTTTGATGGTGGTAGAGAAACAGGAACCATAGGCCATTTGGATTTCAAGTCAGACTCAATTTTTCTATGAATGGTTGACTGTTAAAAAAAACTAGGTATATCAAATACACTATTATGTTCATCAGTCTTATTTTGTACCGTTTGTTTTTGTTATGAATGATTTGTTATTCAATATGATTAGTGATAGTAGTCAGATGAGCGTGGCGGAGACTTCCATTCTACATACAAATTCAAAATTCAAATTGGAAAGTGATTTTTATTCTCAGTTCTATTTTAATTCATCATGATAATATAATGAAAATACATACATGGAATACCAAGGAAATATATCGTGAACTGCCATAGAAAAAGAAATGAGAAGCCTGCATAGAAAGAATTATTGTATGAGGAAAACCGGAAAAAACCAAACCGCCTTGAACAAAATTGTTTAGTAGAATGAAAATAAAATAAAATTGAAATAAAAGTTCAGTTGGATGTCAATTTAAAGTTCTAATATTTCTTTGAGATTGATTTATTTCTACCATTTCTCTCATATTTCCATATCGATTAATATCGCTCATTATCGATCTAGTGTGGCTTCGTGATTCGATTGGAGGGTTGCTAAGTCAGGAATCAACACTTTTTTCGAAACACATGTTGTCACATTAAGCCATCGAAATAGCAGCAGCGAAAATGATTACTTCAGCAACATTTGTGAATGGGAGACTGAAAAATGAATAGATAGAGACACTCATGAAAATTCACGTACGCGAATGACTTCCATAATTATATAATCCTAGACATAACCTATTGAAAATATAGAAATTCAGTGAAAAAAATTGTTGCAAACTAAAATAAATTATTCACAACTTATGCAAATAGTTCAGATGGGAAGAATATATTTCGAACTTGGATTGCCCTACGACAATCATCTAAATCATCTAAAAACGACAGAAGTCGGAATATGGAATTAGGAATATGAATTATTTAGAAAACGTGAAAAATTATTTCAAAATTATTGAAAATATTCATTTTTCACCTCCGTATTAACTTCGACGTTGTGAAAGATAATCAATGATGCGTCCAAGTTGAGTATTCACATGTATCAGAATTTTATGTAGACCCAAGGAATCACATATTAGAATTCAAGTTTCATTATTTCATGCATGAATAATTTAATACTGGATCTTGCCAAACTCCAATGTACTAAATTATTGTTCTAGTCATTAATTGTGGATGATTATTCACTCGATATAATTTCTTTCAGAATCATATTCTGAAAGAAACTGTATGTGAACTGGTCCCGTTTTCAAATGAATAGTTATGAATAGTTACTTATTCAAGTTTCCGTGCTTAAACCAAACTAATAATCCATACTTCTGAATATTACAAACGTCTAGATTTTTCAAAATGATCAATACCGGTACGTGCTATCATTTGAAAAACACAAAAAGTGTTTTGTTCAAATACTGATTGTTGTGTATCTGTTTTGCTATACATCACCCATCCATATATTTCAATCATAGGACCCTGATTCATAACGTTCATCGAGTAAACTTGTTATATTCATTTAACAATCCTATCAAATGCAATGAATTCATCACAATGGATGGTTCATAGCAGCATAATCTCCCTTTGCTCATCTAGTCAGCTAAATATTACCAAATAGGAAATAGGAAACTTATTCAAGTGAATAAATAGATATAATTGAAATATTGAAAAAAAATGTACGAATAATCACAAATAATTACTTTTTCACATAATTTCGAATCATTCCTGAACATTCCCGTACAAATGGATTTTTAGACTAATATATACAACCTCCTGACAATGACAGAACATGATTATGGAAATCGAACGAAAAGATTTCTTTTTCCCACAATATTCATTGAAATGACGCATGAATTAAAATTACCAAAAAGAATATCAGACGTCCTAAATAATTTGTTCTGAAGTACATGGTCCATAAGTGAATAGTAAATCAAATATATCAGTGAGTGTTGTTTCTAGTTTATCTATATACCTACTATGTTTATCTATTCATTATGGGCATAGGCCTGATATAACAAATTGTACTCGAAAGAGATGAGTTCTCCACAGTCTTATATATCATCCATCCCATTCCATTATTTATCATTTATCACTACATATCCACTATTATTGCAAAGAAATAATCTATCTTCAACTCTTGTCCATTATTTTTCATGATGATAATAATGACAATATCATTACTGATACAATAATTAATAACATTGACCATAATATAACGAAAACAGAATTGATAATAATACAGGCCCTAATAATTATATATAATCATGATAATATATTACCAATTCTGTAATAAACACAAGTACCAGGTACGTAGAAAAAGAGAGAAGGAGGAAGATTTCAAGAAGAAGATCAAGATGATAAGAACATTCAAGATTTTCTCCCAACTGTGAATGTTTGAATTGTTTTCGAGCCCTGGCGATATTATCTCAGGATTTATTCTTTGTTCAATGAGTCAACTTATTTTTAATTATTCTTTGGGGTTGTGAGATCGCCCTTGTGGTGCCCCGTTCAAACGATCCTATTTTTCATTAATTGCCTTAATTATTGGGGAACAATGATTTTGTGTCAAGCTTCGATGTTATCAGAAAAAAAATCATACGAATACGTTATGAAGAATTGAACTATAACAAAACGAAATTGAAATTAATAATGATCTATTCAAAATGTGTTGATGATTGGGATCATTTTAGAGAATAATATGTATATTATCAATTGCAATAAATATGAACTCTTCCAACCGTTCATATTTTGTCAGAAGCTGAAATAACTTGTATAAAACATACTGTATGAATTCCAACAACCGTGGCAAGGCTGTTCGCGGGTATTACACACGAACCTAAACAGACTCACGCTATTGGCTGGCAACTGAACGGTCATGAGGAGATCCAACCAGAGCTGTCGAAAAGGTTCGCAGAATACGAATTTGAAATAAGCCAGAAATAATAACCGCTCGTGTAAAGTAGTTGTGTGAATATATATTTTGAATATAGATATTATATTGAAGTCAAAATGTTAACTGAATGGAATGACCTGAACATGATCCATAGACCTTCTGATATTTTCATATCTCATTGGCTCATTAAAGCTCATCCACTGCGATGAGCACACACACACATCACACACTTCCTTATACTAGGAAAACGCACAAAATGTGCGAAATTGTAAAATGAGCGAGACATTCCTATGGAATGTACTCGACAGTCGTATTTCCTTTTTTTTTTTTTAATATCATCGAAACTTGAAACAAAATCATTGTTCCCCAATTAAGGCTGAGGATGAAAGATGGGATCGTTTGAATAATTACACACTTTCATTTTGAAATTCATCAAGCCTTCCTCATATAAATCAATCATTCATATAATTTCAATCTTATACCTCATAAGTTATAGTTTTCGTTATCCCATGAAACCTGACAATTGGCATACAAGTCAGTCAAAAATTCCGAATAATTTTAAACTTTTTCTGAACCTTGGTATCACAACAGAATAGGTTGGGATTGTGTTTGAGCAGACTCGGTTGAACAGGTTCATCGTGAATATTTCTGAAAATTTATTCCAAAAGTACAGTGCCGTAATTGGTGGAATGTTTGATGTTTTCAATTTCAACCCATTGAAATGAAATTCTCACAGATTTTTTGATATCATTCTGGTTCATGTTTTGACCAGATTTGAAATGATTTGAATCAGTAGTTTTTGAGAAAATGAATTATTAGGGTGAAAAATGTCTGATATTCAATTGAAAATTGTGAATGGAAATCAAGAGGTTTAATTAATAACGAATGTTTTGAGTTTGAAGAATGAAATGATATGAATGAATATGGAAGGCTCGATGAATGCTAATATCAAGTTGCGTATATACTACTTAAATTGAGTGCATTCCATATACATATCTTGCTCATCTTAGAACGCATGTGCATGTGTTGCGTTTTCATTTATAGTAATAATTATCCACACAAAAACAGGGAGAAAGAAATGTGGTTATAAGTTGAAAAATATTTCTCTATTGATGTCCAATGACAAAAATGAGTAATACGTTCGATTTCACTATTGTTTTACAATAAAACAATTCATAAACTCACTACATTGACAACAAATAGTGTATTCAGAAAAAAAATCAAGAGAATATATATTTTCATCTTCTTCGCCAATTAAATGTATGCACGAAATAGTTATACCGTCTCATTTCCGATGGATGAAAGTAAACATATTTTCTCATCAGTTCTAACAGGAAAAATTAGAACAATTTTTTTTTAAATAAATAATTTCATTTATCCAAGCCCAGGTATTTGATGGCCATGATGTTGAAAGTGATACTGAAAGTCATTGTTTGTCATCCTTAGAAAAGCTGGCTAGAAACTACCTGGAGGGTCGAGACCAAAGTCTTTGTAATCTTCCTTCGCTCTAGCTCTACTCGGGACTTGGTCAAACTGCCGCAAGACTGACTATATGCTACTAGCCGGTAGAATAATAATTAAAAAAAAAAAACGACAATCTGTATTAAAAACCAAACACTGACAAACTGTACTAAAAATAGGCTTCAGTTTTCGGGTCTGTTCGTTTTCAGTACAGTTTATTTAAGGTCGGTTAGTTTTTAGATCGAGCCTATTTTTAGTACAGTGGATTTTTAGAACATTTTTCTGAAGCATGACCAATTGTGCTTGAAAAACTGTACTAAAATTCCACTGTACTAAAAATAGGCTCCATATCTAAAAACTAACCGACCTTGAATAAAAACCGACAAACTGTACTAAAAACCAACTGACCTAAAAACTGACCTAGTGAGCTTGAAAAAACTGTACTAAAAATTCACTGTACTAAAATTAGGCTGTACAGAAAATCGACTGACCTGAACATAATTTATGAAGGGGTGGAGCCAAATCCTTCAGTTCAACTTTGTGTCGAGAAGTATAGAAGTTTAGGTCAGTTGGTTTCTGGTGCACTGAAGCCTTCCAAACCAACTGTACTAAAAATCAACTGTACTAAAAATGGGCTGTACTGAAAAACAACTGTACTAAAAATCAACTGACCTAAACTGATTCCTCAAGGCTAGGAGGTAACAATTCATGAAGGGGAGGAGCCACATCTCTCACTTTACCTTCTGTACAGGCTGTACAAGAAATAAAAGTTTAGATCAGTTGGTTTTTAGTAGAGCCTATTTTTAGTACAGCCTATTTTTAGGTCAGTTGATTTTTAGTACAGTTGATTTTTAGTACAGTTTGTATCATCCCAGAAATCCTTTCCTCAGTAATGATCTATAAGTTTGGGGGTCGGCTCATATTCGGGACAATACAGTATTTGGGATGGTATGGTCGCCTTTTTGTTGGCCCGTCCCTAGGTCCTACCTTTTATCCGTCAGCTTTAATTGGGGAACAAAGACTTTGTGCCACATGTCAAAGTTGAAAAATATAAATTTATAGGTAGGCCTATGTCTAGGCCTATTCATTTCAAATATCAGGAATGTTTGGTTTTTTCTACTTGGAAAATATGCGCCTGTTTCGATTACTGGTAGAAATGCCATCAAAGTTATTGATGAATTAGGTCATCAAACAGCCATCCAAATAAAGGTCGATTCACATTAGTTGTAACCAGTGTCCAAGTCTCAGTTCCAATTCCCTTGTGATACACTGTTTTGTTTACCCTTTTTGACTCTTCAAAGTCTCCTGCAACATGAAAAAGTAAATAAAATATTTTCCACTTTTTAGCCCTAACTAGTCTTACTGGTAAATAGTTAATAGTTTAGCCATCAATTTCTCAAAAATCTCTTTGATCAATTGTCACCTAGAACTATGCCGTTCCAAGTGTGTAGACCTACTGCCTTTCTGTGGATCACGCACTCACAGAAAAGTGAAGAAAAAACTTTTTTAACCAAATGAAAGACCGATTACGCTCATCCAACTATTTTCACCCCTCCTTTGGACTGTACTTCCTCGACGCTAATACTGTATTAGTACACATTGCTTCATTATTGCCCAACTGTAATCTGCATTCTACATGTTTGGAAAGATTGTGAATTTGTGATGGATGATATTGTTACAACCGAAATGTGCACCTCCACCAATGTTACAACCGAAATTTGCACCTCCACCAATGTTACAACCGAAATTTGGATGCCAGGTTATGAATAGATTTAGACGAGGGGTGTAGTCAATTATTTAGAAATAGTGGCGCTTACTTTTGAAAAGTGAGAGGTTGGTTGTAGGATCGTGAAGGTATAAGTGACGTAAACAGTAATTAAAAGGACAATAGTTGTTTATTGATGGTGATTTAGAAACAAAACAAGATGGTTGAAACAGTTAAAAATAAATCTGACGTTTGACGAAAAATGCATTTACAGTGGACCGACGATCTTACAATTCAGGAAAGAAATTGAAACGGTCAACTGGACCGATACTTAGCCCACGGTGAAACTTTGCCCAGGAGAGTACGTCGATTGGGGACAGCGGCACGCGTAAGATGTTAATAGCGACCCTGTCCCTCACGTCGTCTGGTGTCTTCTCAAGAGACCGAGTACTCTTATCACACACGCATTTATACACACACCTCATTCGCTGTTGCTATGTGTCCGGTCTGTCGTTAGGGCCATTTACGCTGACTAGGTAAATGTATAGGTCATTCTCCCTAACGACAGACGTCAGAGCAATCAGTTGGATAGATGTTGATCAGTGGTTAATGGTCGATTAAATCGATTAGAATAGAACAAACATAATGCATGATAGAAAAACAGTGGTCAACTGACTACTGTGACAATATGAGAGATGAATTATAGATGATGATACAGCATCAGAGAAACAAACGAAAATGAGAAATAATGAGGTGGGCATGGGTATATCTGTTGAACTCTTGAATATTTTTCATGTCTCAACTTATTTCTGTAATTTTTACGATTTGTTAATTAAGCCATTTCATATTCAACTAAGTATTGTATATTTCTTTGGGGTGGTGAGATCGCCCCCTTTCAAACAATTGTAAATTGTCGTCCTTTGCCTCAAGTGGGAAACAATAATTTTGTCAAGTTTTTGATGTTGATAAAGTAAATATTTATTGAACAAACATCAGGTTGCAAGCTCATCTTATAATTATTATACTGTAGATATATAATAGTACAGCGTAATACATATCCAAAGTACGCGTACTTCAAGACAAAGCAAGTGATATCACGACTCTGAATGTCCCCCCCCCCTCCCCCCTGCATTCTGTCTTTGTCTTCAAAATGCTGTTGCTGCATTTTGTCCCTTGCTTCCTACTTCTCTGCTTCTTCCTGCTCCTGCTCCAGCTCCCCTCTCCCTCGGATGGCAAGAGGATCAGGTGGCTTCAGGACAGTGTTGGGGAATTCACTTTCAAAAGAAACTTTTCAAACGTTCTGTTTATGTCTAATAAAACGGTCTTTTAAAAAGTTCAAATTTCGTTTTCGTGGCTTTGCTGTAAACGTTAAAGCTCAGTTTAAAACAAATGAGTTTTAAAGTTTATCTTGAAAAATTATTTGGGACGAAAAGAAGTAATTAAATGATGAATGTGTAAATACATGTTTTTCGTAATATTGGCTATGTCTCAAGTAGTTTTTATTAATTTGATTTGATAGCTGTGAAGTCCATAGACCATAATGCATTTGGGTGACTTTGAATGAACATTTCGCTTGACACGAGCCTCCTGGTGACCTTGATTATGATGAAATGTCGTACCGCCCGAATCTTGTACATTCAGTCTTCGACTACAGAGCTAGCTTGGATTACAAAGCGATCTGAAAGTACGAAATTTCTAGTGAATATTCTGTTGAACTGTGGCAAAAAATTGAATGTTCATGAAGTTCACGTTCCTAGCTTGAAGATATAACGCATTCATTTAGAAGTTCAGAATAAACAAACTCATTGATTTTAAAAGTCCATAACCCAACACTTCTTGATTGATTGATTATTGTTTGCTTAACGACCCCACCAACAGCTAGGTTATTTGGGGGTAGCCAACACTGCTTCAGTAATAATAATAGGATAAGAAGTAAGGAGTAAGAACTAATCACTGAATCAGGAATACATTGATTGAGCATAAAAAAATACTGTAAAGTTGTAAATGATGCATCTTTGTACAACTAATTTACAAATGCTCATTTAGTTTGTTGTGAAGCTATTTTACCAATTGATGCCAGACCAACCCCAAAATCAAAAAAGTAGCGTGTTTATTATAGTTAGTTTAGTTACTGGTACTGTCTTCTTATAAATTACTGATGAGCTGTAATTTTAATTAGACCTACATCATCATAGCCAATGACAAAGAGTCCATTATACATTTAAATTAGATAGACCTACTTTGGATTATTGACATTACCTCTGAATTAAAATTAGGCCAACCTGATAGTTTATACTTTATAGTGACAATAATATGAAAAAAATCTTCTCTGTATGGTAGCTATAATGTATAATGTCTTGACTTTCTTATATTTGTAGTTGTGCAATGACTACTGTGTGCTATGAAAACTGATCTTACTGAGTTACTATAATGTAGGCTACAAATCCTTCATTATGATTGTTATCATGTACCGGTATTGCTAGCTAAGGCTAGTGATTTAACCCCAGAATTATAGTCATTATCATTGGCTGTTGAAAATATTTGTTTTAGGTCTCTAGGATAATAATCGTGCAATTTAAATCATAGACCTATTCTATTACATAATTACAAAAAATCAAGTTAAACAAAAAATCCTTTCAATACTTGTAATGGGTGGAGCTTTAATTCATTGATGATTTGCTCCACATGCTCTTCAATCTGTATTTGAATCATTCACGTGAAATAATATTTTATTTACAGTTTCTAAGGACAGGTATAACATTTTAACTAGAGTTGTTCTTCGATGTAAAAACTCATATCGATTTCGATCGTTCACATCACATCGATAATTGATTGTAATTTCTAATATGAATCAATATTTTTGCTTCCATTCTCTATATTGCTCGATGATCGTATCGAATGTCCAAATATAGTATTGTATTGGAAATTTCCATTCATCTTTGTTGGTACAACAGCATTTCTCATTGGCTTGAGAGAGTGTTCAATAGACTACTACTGTAGTACTTTTGCTCTCATGACACTGATTGGAGAAATCATGCAAACAGAAAGAAGGGACATTTTGCAAGGTTCAAAAGGTAGTTTCAATAATCGAAAGTATCGTATTGTAAAAATTGAATTGATTATAGTATTGTTTGAAAAAATATTGATCGTAATCAATAGGCTATGTTGGTTATTGTTGACATTCCTAATTTCAACTAACCTTCTTGAATAGGTCAAGGCTGAGGTCTGAATATATTGAGACAATAGAGGAAAAGGAAAGGAAAGGAAAGCTAAAACCCTTTTTTCAATATTATTACAATCAATAGGTTTCACCGTGCGCGTCAGCTGTCTACCGAACTGGACTGTTACATCATTCTTTTTGTAGAAAGTAGGGTATATTGTAAATCGAATCTTCTAAATGAGTTGTAGTACTTCTTTGAGTTGGGTCAGGGTGAGCAATTTTACCGTAGGCCTACTTGAAAAAACTTTTTCTGTTCATGCTCCACAGGTCAAATGAAAAAATTAATTTCTATCTAACCTGGTGTGCACATATCTAACTTGGTAGTCTACTGTGCAATTTTGGGGCAAAATGAGTTGGACCACTTTCAAGAAGAAACGTTATAAAATTGAAACCAATCTTCAAAAGCACTCAAACATCACTGTGTGTCAACTCAAGAAGATACAAATTAAATCACAAAGCTCTACATAAATCAAACCAGCCATTTTCAAGGCAAAAATTGAAAAAAAAAAAATTCCGATGTATTGAATCCATTAGAAGTCTACAGACATCTGCTAGGAGTATGAGCTTCCACCCCATTGATTCTCACAACCGTAATTGCTAAGATATCAGATCAAATTTTGTTCCATTTTGTTACCAGCTGAGTGCGCTATGTTTCCGCCCATTCAGAATTTTCCCAAAGTATAGAACTCAGAACACAATTGACTACTCGAATGATTGAGTTTGTCTCAAATGCCTGTCTGCTCTTAACCAATGTGATTGATTTCAGGGCAAGGTGATGCATCAGTCCAGTACCAGCTGGTATTCAGGATGTGTGGTATTCTCCACACATAAAGTCTACTTGTTGAAGATAACTGGAGTTGAGGGCGACGACCCGGAACACTGGCTCAAATCGCAGGAATCAATGCCTTTGAATCAACTGCAATCTGTTCAAGCATTGCCCTGGAATCAGGGTATATGTTTGATGTTCGAACAAACGGTTGGCGTAATGACTTCGGTTCTCTTACTGTTGCAAGACAAACAAAGGACTGAGGATCTTCTAACATTTCTCACTGGTAAGATAACGCCCTGTACGACAAACAATTTTTCACATTAGTAAATTCATTGATTACAGATAGCGTACAAATGATACAGAATTGTGACATCACCCAGACTCTCCAGAACTATGAGTAATTGTTGGAATTTTCAGTTTTTGTACAAAGAAGACTTCAATTTAGACAGTAAAAAATACTGCTCGATTGTGCTATAAAACAAATGGCATAAACACTCTTATTTTTGTCTTTTTGCTATGATTGATGTCAAATAATACCAAGTATGTAATTGAAACAAAACATCAGATACTTGATGCAATGTAGAAGAAACTAGTAAAATTTGTAGGGTTTTAGATGTTTATTATTCCATAGTGAAACAAACATACATAATAATACATAAGCTCACCCTTATTCACACAGATATATCTGGAGTAACAGCACATTTTTGGTTTTCACATCCATAGTATATCTGTAGCTGGTTTCACAGCTGTAGAATAACCTTCAAGCTATCGAGTATCTGTTGATACAATAACTGTAATCCTAGGTAATGTCAACACTTGATAACACAATAATGGTTGTGTATATAGATGATAAGGGCCGGAATTTATGGACCCTTTCCATAACCAGGCTTGCAGCATGGTGGTCTATATCACAATGAAACCTCTATCCATCATTTCTCAAGGGACCAGAAAAATAAAACCATCCATGCAGGAAAAAGACCCGTCGAGGGAAATTTAACTTTGATAAAATGATAGTAGGATGACAAAAAATTAATGATACAAGCAGGAAAACGATGTATGCGGGAACGGTTCATAGAGGTTTCACCGTTTCACTGTATTTAATATCTCATTAGGTCATTCATTGAACATAAATCAAATTAGACCCTATCCATTTCAAGCTGCTAGGCAAAATTTACTGTGACAGGGTGAATCTAAATCCTGAACCATATTCGGACTCGATTCTTCAGTTTTACAGGTGAAAATCTGGTGCCATTTTTGTGCTTGTTTGTTAAACATGATTGACTGAAACTGAACTTGAATGTGATTGGCTTAGTGAGAAGAAATTGAGTGTGATTGGTCAGAAGTATATGAAGTACTATTAACGAAACTGTATTTTTGAACGCTGTGAGTTTAATTTCAAATTCTCTGTGTAGTTATCAATACTCACTTTTTTGAATTTTTCATTTTCTGTCATTAGTTTTTACAGTATTAGTAAAAACCTAGTACAGATGAATTGAAACCAATAATCATGTTTTACTAGGGTACACAGAAACAAGTCAGGCATTATCTAGAATCTAGATACTTTTCAATCTTTCAATAGTTCATTAACTTGAAATAGGCCAAAATGCTGTTGTGGATGCAGTTGAACCTCACTTGAATTGTGTTCTCACACTTTCTCAGAATAAGCCTATTGTTGCTGAAAACAATAAAGTCCGAATATTGTTACTCAATTAGTCCCTAGGCCTACCTGAGTTCTAAACCACTTATCGTATAGCCCACTCAGGGACGTCGGAACGGTTTAAAAGGTATCATTTCTGACCATGGGGTCATGGTGGGGGGGGGAGGAGAGTCTTCAAAGTGCCACAAATATTATTAGTATGAGTTGTTCAAGAGGTTTTCTGGAAACATTTCGTTTTTCGTTGAAGCTGATTTCATGAATAGAATGAAATCTCTGTGAAAAACGTTTTTTTTTATGAATAAATTCTTAGTTTCAGAAAAAAATAATTGAATGAGCGTAATTGAACAAGTAATTCTACCGTAGGCCTACCTGTAAAAACGAGAAGGTTTTTTTTTGTTCGCACCCCACACTTCAAAGAAAAGCAAACATTTTGATGAAGTTTAGCATATAATCTAACTTTTGATATTGTATAGTTTTGTGGCGTTTTGAATACCGTACTTGTTTCGCGATTTTTTGAATGTGACGTCGTACAACCTTACAAAAAGAAAGTAGAGCCTATTACTTACATCCTAATTTCTTCCAAATATTTTTGAACAAAACAGGCTGAAATTTTATGTTCGTGATTGGTGATTAAATTTTTTCCCGCAATTATGAGAATATTGCGATTTCACACTTCAGTAGCGTCTTCGTCAATCGATTAAACTCTGTGTCTTGTGAGCTGCATGATTTTTTCATTTTGTGTGATAACATGGGAGCAAAGAGAAGATGCTACAGCCGAGTCCGTAAAAAATGGGATAAGGCTAAAAGCGCCCCTTACGATTCCGATCAAAATATTGACAACTTGTACAGTAGGCCTACTGGTACACGGCTAGATTATAGAAAAGGACAAAAGGAATTAGGGGGAATCACGGTGCGGCCTACAGCCAGACGGAAAATGCACGAGAGCATAGCAATTCTCGTAATTTTTAATTATTTACTACATATCAATCTCTCTGAGAGTGTCATAATTTCGTAAGCGTACAGGGAATTCAAGGTCTTCCTCGGAATATTCACAAAAAAATTAATTTAATACAACTTTTCCCTGCATGGTATCTGGATCTTCCTCTCGTTTTTTCTACAGACAAATTTTCGATCTCCGATTCACTCTCCTCAAAACTATACAACCATAGGTTAAGTGTTGAATTAGGTGAAATAATAATAATAATAATAATAATAATAATAATAATAATAATAATGTTTTTTTGATAGCTCAGAAGCCAATTTTTTACACATTCATTACAAACAATCCAGAAGAAAGTCAAGATTAATCTACATCACCATTAACATATTGTGTTATACAAAAACATATTGCAATTACAAGTATTTAGGCCTAATTCTTAAATATTAGAGACAAATCATAAGTATTCGTGAGTAGTTTTAATCCATTCGACGCACCTACCCTTGAAATATCCTACACTTCTCAAGTTTCTAATGGTGTGGGGCAGCTTATCATACTCTTTCATTCCTGTATTGAACACAGAATTGAACCACTTATTCCCTCTACACATTCTTCTATACCCCAACCCATCAACTGCCCTTCTCGTATTAATATTATGGATATTTTTAGTAGATTCTATTTTATCACCTAAATATTCTGGTATAAGGCCTAACTTAATCTTAAATATGAATACTGAAACTAATAATAGAACATTGTCATTGACACTCAGCCACTCAGTCATTCTTAACATTTGTAGGATTGGTGTATCCTTATTACATCTGAGTAAACATCTCATCACTTTATTTTGGAGTTTCTGTAATAGTCCCATCTCATGCTTGTATGCTTGGTATAGAATTGTTGAACCATATTCAAAATGAGGTTTAATTAAACTATTGTAGATCATAATTCTAGTCCAGGAAGAGATCTTACCTCCTATTCTCCTAAGATACCCGACTTTTTTCCCAATTTTTTCCCAATATAATATATATGATGTTTAAAATAGATTTTATTATCTATAACTATCCCCAAATATTTAAAATAGTCTACAACCTCAATCTCATCGTCTTGCGTATTAATACTGACATTCAAGTCAGCGTGAAAAAGTTTCATCTTGATCAGTCAACCCCTCGTTTCAGTGAAGCGAGGCGTGTGCCTGTTTGCCCGCGACATGGCACGGTGTCACGGCAGTTCTCGAACTAAGTTGCGACAGATTTATAGGCCTAACTAACATTTAAGAACTTATGATAAGTTAATGAACAAATAAAGTGAAAAAAATGACTGTCAATTTTAACAAAGTGGGTTTCAACAGGAAACAATGAGACAAATTGAGTCTTGCAAGACCTTATTATTGCCCCCCCTCGGTCGAAAGTTGAGGGAGGTTCCTCCCCCCCCCCCCCGTCCCTGGTTCTGACGCCCCACTTATAAAGAACTTTCAAGTTTTAAATATAAAATAAATTGTATCACTTCTCATCACCAATTTCATTCTCAAAATCAACCTTATATGACCAAATCAATACGGTATGTGTCAATTAATGAAATAATTATCTCCCCTTTAATTTCGTTATGTTGGCTGCTCTGTGTTATCGAGAAAAAAACTGGAAACTAGCAATTTCGGTTGGAAAAATTTGTTCTAATCTGGGATTGTCCAACTAGCTACCAGTGTTTATGTATACCTAGCAATATCTAGATCTACTTGTTACTACTTATAAGTATTTTCGTAGCAGATCCAAATTTGAATAACTATGGAAAAGCATTCTCTGTCCAATGGCTATTAGGTACTTATGGCCACTTCAGAAAACTGGTTAACCTTAAAGGTACCCAACTACTTACCTAAGCTTAAACAGACCGACCAACTTATTATCATATGTTTTCCATCTGGGAATATTGTGACCTCGGATGTTTGACTAGTCGAAACCCATATATAGATAATATATGCTGATGAAGGATACCAGTATCTGTTTATTTGAGGCAGTGGTATATTTGATGGATATTGTCAACTGATATGTGTCTATGAAGTTTTGATTTGTGCAATTGCCATGCTAGGATCATTGTCCTCATCAGCAGCAATCTGCCCAATGCCATTCCAATTATAACTTGGTGTCCAGATCTCATCAAATATTTTGATATCTTTATTACTTGTAAGTGTCAAGAGATGATGTATTTATAGTCACAATACACCTATATCTCTCAAAAGTGGTATGACTGCATTTTAACATTTTCATAGTAGGCCTACCAGTATTATTTGGCATATTATTTTGTGTATATTAATTTCATTATATTTGGTTTTCGGCTCATTATTTACTGCTAATATATTCATGGGATGTATTTGAAAAAATTATTAAATGTTGTCTTGGGTAATTTATCAATGGCTTAGAACTCCTGACATGCATATTTTATATTAACTATTTTTAAAAAACCTGTTTTTGTTATTTATAGGTGTACCTTTGGTTGATGTAAACATCCATATTGATGAGCTTGTATGTTTGAAGCCACGTAGCCCAGAAGTGAATGAGCAAGCCTGCGCACAACTTGTCATTTTCAATCTATGTACGGTCACCAATTATATGGAAAGTGTCGAGCTCAAACTGGGCTCGATTAGTGTAAGTCAGACCGACATAATGATATGCCTTGATCTGCTGTGGTTGTTCCCACAATCGGTGGCAAAAGTCCAAGCATACGCAACGCAGAAAATGAGCAATTTGATCGAAGTAGAAGTATGCAAACTTCAGCTGACGTTGCATTTTCTCGACGAACTGATCGAAAAGGAGGAAACTTGGTCGATCAGTCTAGAGACTATGTCAAGCTTACAAGACATTGTAACGGCTATTAAAATACCGTGGGAGGAATTGTTTCTTGTTCCGTTGCAAGTTACAGATACAGTCAAGAGCTTTAAGTGAAATGATTGACATGTTGAATTTATATTTGTAAACATTGTTATTAATTCAAATGTTGAAAATATTGTTTGAGAGACGGTACAATTTTTTAATAATCGTGATATAAATTATATGATGTAAGAAATGTTTAATTACTTGTAAATCTATTAAATGTGTTGATATTGTGATGTATTAAGCTGTGGCTGTGAAACAAACAAATAATACAGTAAAATTATATTCAGTATAAGTGAATTAGTTGTCCAGCTATCTCATGGTCATAGATGATTGAACAAACAATTGTTACATGTATGTGCTAAAAAAACTGCCAGAATTTGTTTTATTTTTGTATTCATGGTGTTACTATATGGTGGCATAATACTAGCTTTTTGGAATACAAAATTGTATATGGCTCAACAACTGGTACAGTAGTTTCATTTTGTGAAAACTAGAATATTTTGTATATATTCTTTTTTCATATTTTACAATGAAATAAGATAATATGAGAGATATGATCAGGAGAGAAAATGAAGAAAGTAGTGTCAAGAATTTTTACTATAGTTTGTATTGCTGAATTCTGTTCTAACAATTCTCTTGGATTCTTTCTAGTTTTCATATACCGTAATTGTTTGAACTGATCTTAGATTGATTATATTATCTGACATTTGAGACTGGTTACAAACTTGAACAATACATCAACTCTGTCAGCAAAAGTCTTCATAAACTCTGATTTACCATACTACGTATACCAGTAGGTCTATAGTTGTAATGTGAAATGTTTTAAAGAGGAACTAAGTACCTATTAGTTCTATTGATCAGTCGAGCATACTTGTTTTCTTGTATGATGAAAAAATGTATTTTAAAACCCAATAAATTCTGTTTCAAAACAATTTTGAAACCCAAGCTATCAACAATTGCAATCTAGTAGGCATATGGTTAGTATTATATTATTATTAGATCACATGACTTCGAAATTTCTAAAGAATTTTAACTTGGAATAATGCATGTTTTTTAGAATTTCATTCAGAGAAACTCTACTTTTTCATTTTTTCCACTTGAATGTGTTGTTTACAAATACCCTGTTTGTAGTTTCTTTGAAATTACATTATCATTTCAATTGGCTTCAAGGCTTCTTTTGTTATACTATGCCTTGAGGCTGAACATTTCTTCGGTTATAAATTATAATGATAAAATTAATAATATTTCATTCAAAGTTGTAATACAGTAGAACCTCATAAGTTTCTCGTTTATACATTCAATATATTTATGTTTTATTTTTGATCCCACTTATATATCCCATATACATTCATATACATATCTTGAATAGTTCCTTTGATAAGTTTCTCACATTGATGCATTTTTTCAGCCTGGTGCCCTGAAAAACGTACTAAAGAGGTCCCACTGTATATGGTTCATTTTTGGGGGAAAACGTATCTGAAAAATGATCAGAAAGTGCTTTCTCAACTAACCTGAATGAAAAAACTTATATAAGACTGTATTTTCCTGAAAGTGTCTATTGACATTTTTTTACTATTTTATAATAGGCTATGAATTTATTCTAAATGTTGATTTTTACTGATTCTTCAAAATTTTGTAGTAGGCCTACATGATTTTCCGAGTGCAAAAGACAGAAAACTTTTCATTCCAAAACTTGACATTCATTTCAATTTATTTTTTAATTTATTTTTTTTTTTTCTTAAAATTTGATTGTTACCATAAGTCTTATCTTACAGATTGTTTATCGACTCTTCGACTAGGTTCAACGTTATATTAAGCTGATTTACCTAAATATTTCTGACAGTATATCTCATCCCACAATTCTAATCAAATTTATCATTTTCTGGTCTTTCAAGTCCAAATGTTGAGATCTATTGAATAATTAAAAATGAATTAATAAAACATGATAGTTGGAATGGAATCAAATTTTTCCAGAAATTAAAATGTTTGATATTGTGCTAACTGTCAACACAAAACTCAACTTTAATTTATTCTACTCTCGGAAGTTTAAATTTAATTGATGCATTGCTCTTTACCCAGCATCACATATTTTAAATGGTATTATGGCAATAAAAGTAAAAAAGTGAAGCTAGTAAAAAAGAGGATCTTGCCTATTTGCTTAGCCTTGGTACTCACACTTGGTTATGTAATGAGCTAGCAATTATGTATTCTCTTCAGGACTCCGCATCTGCTGTGATGCTTTATGTTTATTATCTTGACATGTTTGACAAATGATATGAAATTAATGATAGTTGTATAAAGCCTTTCTTCAACCAGCAAGTGTGTGGTTCTGGTATGTTGCAGTTGGTATTTGCATGCCGTCTGGATCACAACCTTTGTAGCAACCACAACCCATACACACATGACTGTACCAATGGAAGCCAATTTCAAATGGCTTGTTATATTACTAAGTTTTCTTTTAATTCTTGAAGGTAAAATAATTAGTAGATGTTCTGCTATGTTATCTTCAACTTGACATGTATATCGGTGATTTTTACTTTAATTTCTTTTAGGGTATTCTGCAGCCCATCGTTTTGGCTACAGTCAAGAACGTGAGTATAAGGTCAATGCATATTATATTAATAGTAGTAATACATATTTTCCATAATGTAGCTTGAGCATATACCTACAATTCTTATTGATAGCAAAATAATACTTCTTGGGAATAAACCTCATCCTTACTTATAGTAGACAAGTTCAAGTATAATAAAGCAGTAAGAATTTTGATCGTTCATACAGGTAGTGATACTCCCTCAAAAAACAAAATTTGTAAATATTAGAACTTTTAGAAGCCTGACCAACAAAAATTCAAAATTATGAAAAAGCTGTGTACCAAAAGTGTGAGCCCAGAATTACATAGAGAATCATTGTTTCATACAGTTTTCAGCTTAATTGAGCTTGATGTGTCTTAAAACATGTGCATCTTATTTAAAATATTGCAAACTGTATATGAAATATAATGTTCTCTATACTAGATCAGAGACCTTGAATAATTTGATTAGTAGATCTAATATTTGGCTCAGTATATGACAACTTTTATGTGCATAATAATTTTGTCTTTTTTGTTAATCAGTAATTGGCTTCACCTCTTGAAAAATTGTTTGCTATAAGATAATATGTGTACAGAACATGACTATTAATGATGACAGTATATTGAACACATGAATTTATAAACATGGTAATTTAAATCCTAAAATGTGAAATACATCAAAAACTGAAAAGTGAGTGAATTGTTCCATTCAGCTCAAATTATTTCACTGCCAATAAAATGTATAATGCCTATGACTATTTCAATGTTCCTCAATCCAAGAAATACCATTTCTGAATGTGGTAAGTTGTTTTTGGTCACTGGGACAATGTAGCAAATTCTTATGAAATTTATTTTCCAAAACCATTCACTATTTTTAACAAATATTGAAGGGTTCTAACAAAATGATGGAATCAAGTAGCAATATGAATTTTAAAAACATTTCATCCCTAAAATCTTGATTTTATGTATTTTTCAAAGTTTTCATACACAAATTAACCTGAGCCAAAAAAATGTTTCATATGATGGTTAACATTTGCATTTCTCGCTATCAGTACAACAAAATATCAATATGAAAATAATTTCTTCAGGAAATCTTATCGTTTCCACCAACCCGGCTGTGATCAGGTTGAACGACTTATGGGAACAGTGCATGCTAGCAACGAAGTTTGAAGCAATATATTCCAGCCCAAAACTATGCATTAATCTTGTATAGGTCCCATACTTTTAATAATCAATTATTCATTAGAAAGAAAATTTATATTCAAGGGTCTATGGAAGTATTTCTACTCGACTATTCATTTTCAAAGACATTTGAAATTTATTTGACAAAATACATTTGCTATTTATAAGTGGGGTTGCTGCTCAATATGAAAAATGCTAACTACATCAAAACTTTAATATTGAATATTGATCAAAATTTTCAATCGATACCAAATTGAATGAAAAATATAAAATGGGGAAAAAATACGAGAATCGAAGTCATTATTCTTGAGTAATAGGCCTACTATTTCAGTTTCAGTGTGTTTTCCACCCATTTTACAATAATATAAAAAATTATATTATTCACTTTTGGTTGGGTATTCACACTTTTTCGTTACTCGATTATTTCACTTATTACTTATTTGAGCTATTCCCGATTTCTAAATTCGATATTGACCATTTTTATCGAATATTCCAATTTGGTATCGAACCGAAGTTCCAAGCTATTAATCGAAATCAAATGTCAACCTTGATTATTAGAGACATGTAAACATAGCATCTATTTTTTCTATCATTGCATACAGAATTTGAAAAGCAGCATCTTGGTGCATTTATTATTTTGAAACATTGTGTTTTGTAGCGTAACGGTACGGTACCAGTCAGGGGCGGACCAGCCCTGGTCGCGAGGCGGCTGTTGCCGCCCTGGCTCCTCCCTGTTTGCTTGGTTTGGGGCCCCCAAACAGTTGTGCAGTTATTGACAGATAGGAGTAGACAATTGCTACTAAATTATAATGTTATATTATTTGAAACATCTAATACCATTCATTTTGTTAGCGATTGCAGTATTATGTACATTATAATTAATACTAGACGCCTTTACAATTCAGAAATCACGACTTGTAAATTCATTTTTAAAATTCATTATTTTACTCTGTCGTACAATTTTTGCAAAAATTCATTGTAGGCCTACTTGATTTTTTTTCTTTTCAGTCTCGTATTTTTCATCTTCACCTAGGCCCTCTTCTCCCAGTCCACCCCTAGTAATGGCAAAACCATTTTATAACGTAAAATAGGCATACAAGAGAAACACCATAATCAATATTTCTACATGAAAAGCATTACATGTAAAGCCTCATCTGCCACCTACATTTGCAGTTCTGCAGTTGGTTTTCCAAATCTCTCACCCAACTTCACCCTTTTGCATCCCAATGGATATAATTCTCAGTAAACTAGCATCTATAACATTTCTATTCCAAAAATCGTGATTATATTGTCGAAGTGTTGAAACAGCAGAATTATACGTTTGTAACTCTCTGCTGCATTTTCAAAAACATGATCAGACAACATCAGATGTATTGAAACATGGTGAAATAATAGAAAAAACATGGATTGAAACACTTGGATTTCATTGATTCTATAATTTGGTCTATTGCTATTTTTACATTTCTCTACTTATTATGTACCATCTTTGAAATACCAAATGACAATATGTTTTCAAAATACAGTTTTAAAATATGTTTACAATATATTTTATTTCTAGTAAATGGTGTCAAGTTTTGAAATAAGAAAGTGTGACACATTTACTTGAAATAAGTGCAGTAGAACAATATGTATTCATTTTGTTATAATAATTACAATGAAATGACATTGAATTCCATCGATAAGTTTCAGTAACTAATCAAAATAAAGTTGAAGAGATGTCATCCTGGCAGCAGATATAGAAAGAATCAGAAATGTGACTATCCAAAATGTTTCAAAAATACATTGAAACTGTATTTAAAATACAAAATACTTATTTCAAATAAGGTCTGCATGACTGTTTCCAATACCACAGTGAACCACCTTCAATTTGTGATTCATTGGACCCAAAAATATCCATTCTGAATGATAATACATACTGCATAGTTTGAATAGCCGCTATCAAAATATCCAACATTGAGCTTATAGGTCAATACTATGTAGAGACTATAGAGCTATTGCTTGAATTTTTGAAGTATCATGGCATGAATAAAGGAGACTGGAGGCCTGGACGTTTCACTGTACCTAGAGACAGAACTTCTGTTCACAAATACGGTATTAATCCACCTTCCTGACATCATTTGATAGTGATAAGAACATTTTGAGTGACTGTAGTCACAGTGTTATAAGGCTAATTGTACTTCTCTACAGATCAGCGCAGTTGGCATCATCACAGTGAATCATGCAAGGGGCAACAGCAATCACCTATACATATCGTAAGCCATCGAGCGACGCCACTGCCTTTACCAGCATTAGAAATGGTGCGTTATCGGAACCTACTCCCACGACCACTCAACCTTATCAATAATGGCCATTCAGGTACAGTAGTGAAAAATCACATCCTACAAATTCTTCTCTCTTTGTTTACTTTTTAGAATTACTAATAATTGGAAAATATATGAATGGGTAGAAGGGAAAGAGAGAACAGCATCATACCAGAGTTAATTATTAGAGATAATCATTGTGGAGAGCCCATCAATAGGATACAAATAAGTACATAGACACGAGACTTGGCGTTTTGGCTATAAGAGAATTGAATAAATGGACGTTGCTATATACTGTCGGTTGAAGTGCTGTGGTCGGAGCAGTATGCAGGGTCGGCCTAGGTAGTATGCAGGGGCGGACTGGGGAAATATTCCGGCCCTGGCAAATCTTTTCAAACAGCCTTAGGGTACTGTTGTAGAGCATCAAGTAAATGTAAACTTTTTTTATGATTTTCATTTTTCATTTCAAAAATAGCCATGCGAATAACATATGGCGGAAAAAATTGGAAATAATTTTGTTTTCCAAAAAAATTAAATTCTGCAAGGAGTTCAAACTTACGATTTTACACATTTCTCGCAATTTTCAGAACAATCGGGTTAGCCGTTTTGAAGAAAAAAATCAAATGTGCCAAAATCATAACTACACGCTCATAGAACGCATTTATGGCATTTTCCTAGTCAATTGAATCACGTAGGCCTCTGCCGGCTTCCTCTTCTCTTGAGATAAAGTAAATGTAAAATCAACTGAAAAAATAAGTTAGATGTTGGTTCCAGACTTGCAGTCTACATAATACAGATAGATAACTCATTCAAAAATATAATAGTGACGAAGTTGATATAAGACGAAATTCGAAATTGTTCAAATATAAATTATAGTGTATCTTTAAAGGTTATTAGATTAGAAGCGGTTACGAGCAAAATGCAGGGATGTCGTTAGGAATTGTTTTGGGGAGGAGGGGGGGGAGGCGCACAGGTTACATAAATAAAATATCCGCCCAGCTGGAAAGGGGGTCTGGGGGGCGGAAGTCCCCCAGCAGAAACCCGCAGGGAATTTTTGAAAACGGACATTTTCGAAGTGATTTTTGCGATTCACAAGTGTTTTTGGAGTCTTATATAATTGAATCATCATGGATGTTCTCAAAGTTGAACTTTTGCGATTTCTCCCAGCAATCTTTTTCTGAAATGGACCCATGTCATTTTTCAAGTAATTTTTCTTATTTACAAGCAGTTTTGGAGTCCAATGATTGAATCACTATGGACATTATGAAAGTGATTTTTAATAGTTCAATCATTATGGACATTTTCGAAGTGAATTTCGCGATTTCTCCCAGCAAAATTCCCGGCAGTGATTTTTCTGAAATATGATCATTTTTCAAGTCATTTTTGCGATTCACGAGCAGTTTTGGAATCTAATAATTGAATCGTTCGAATACCACTCGCATCATCCAAACTTTCTGAAAAACTGTAGTGTTGTGTTGCAAATTTAGTATTATGTGTTTATTTTAGTAAGTTCATATTTGCATAAACTATAAGTGCCGGCCTGTGGCCGGCCCTAAGTGAAGCGGCCCACCGGGTAAATGCCCGGTTGCCAGATAGCCCAATCCGCCCTTGGTCGTATGTAGTAAAACTATGTGGAAGAGTAAGTAGTAGGCTATATATATTACAACAATTTCCGCAAAATATATTTTTCTTGTATCTACATAATTCTTTATACTACCGTGAAATCACTATTGAATCATTGATACGTATTTTCAAATACTATCTGTGCATACAGATCAGGGCCCTCCATACATGTATTAGGGTTGCCATTCAGGCATTCATTTTTTGAGGACTTTGCTTCGATATCAAATAGGAATATTTAATATTCAATACATTTGATATTGAAACAGTGATCGATTTCGATTAGAAAAAAACTGAAATATGAATGAAACAAATAACAAAACAAACCCAAAATTATTGGAATAATAATCACGCAGTTTCTTATTGCTCTCAGTATAGTGTTCATGTGATTTTGTATCAATTGGATTGACAAAAAAATGTCAAGGTTTTTCAACAGAAAAACTGTTAATTATTTGTTATATTGTTAATATTTGTTGACGAAGTTGTAAACCCAAGTCTAAAGTGACCCCTCCCTCCCCCACACACACCTTGTAGCATTTACTCATAATAACCAATAATAAATGTTCAATTCATCATGCATCTCAGATCAATTCGATATTGTTGTCAAATTGAAAATGTCGATATATTACAATCGATATTTGATATTAAGGTTCTGGTATTGTTCACCAATTTTATATCAAACGGTAACCGTATTTGGCTATACTGGCTTTATTGTCATTGGATGGTGTAGGTATGAATGCGACATGCGGAAAGATCATTTTCATTGGCCTTTTTATTGGATATATAGGCCTACAGTAAAGCATACACTTGAGAAATAAAATCATGTTTCTCAACTATATCATTGCTTGCTGTCCACTACTTTCATCGAGTATACATTTCAATCATTCAAACTTTATTTGTTGTAAGCAAATAAATATACAGTGTGATAATATTTGAAAAATGAACAGATTGGTAAGGCTCAGGGTGTAAACTTGTTCTAATTTCATAGGCCTTCTCTGAATAAATGAATAGTTTCAGTAGAAACGTGTTTTCGTAATGAGTTCTAGCTATTGAAGTATGCTGCGCATGCGTATGGTTGTGGTCGTAACTCTTCATCAACAGTATTAACAGAGTAATAATTCAGTACATTTCACACCGGCAAGTATGGCATGGTCGACATTGTTATATGTCAGATAATATTCTATTAGTGTTAGCCAATGGGGTTCGGTCTGGACAACAATCCATATAAGGTGATAGTATGCCCATGCATCATTTCAAAAAGAATGGATAAAATTTTACATCATCATTGGCTATAAACTATAAAGTGAAAACATGTTTGATGAATTATGCTATCTAAGAGTCAGAGCACCCAGATTCGTTGTTTGAGGATACATATAAGGTTGTATAAGGATATATATATATATATATATATATATATATATATATATATATATATATATATATATATATATTATATATATATATATATATAAATAAATATATATATATATATATATATATATATATATATATATATATATATATATATATATATATATATATATATATATATATATATATATATAT
>OZ023327.1:33834863-33907122 GCA_964007535.1 Brachyptera risi
TACTAACTAACTGTGGCTTCCAATATTATAATAATTCTCTGTATCAATAGATTGACCCTATGATTATAATCATCCATCTTTATGTATATTTGTATGATGGATGTGTATGAATGTCTGTCTGGGTGGCATGTGGCCTGACCAAATCTCGAGAGCGGGTCAACTGATTGATGTGGGACAACTGCCAAAATGCTCTCCACTAGAAGGGCTGGTAATCAAAAAGGATCCCGATAATAGACAAAAAAAGGTCAACATTTTGAACGAATGGATTGCCATAAATTGTGTCATTAAGAGCTGTAAGGATGAGGAGGAGGGGAGGTGGTTGAAGTAAGAAACAAGCAAGGAAGCAATGAAATGACGTAATAACTACGCCAATCAGGGCATTGGCAAAATTACAAGTGACCTAACGCTCGGGCCAAGATATAGATGAGCGCTTCTATTTCAAGCTGCAATGTTTGTATTGTGATATCTTGGCAACAGCTTCACAGATCGCCATGCGACAAACGCCAAATTGGTTATCGCGGGAAGACGAACACGATTGGAAATACCGAAAAAATATGCACATAGAAATCCCACTTTCAGCATCGGAACAGGGTTTTGAGACGTGATGGCCTCTATCACGTCCGCGATAGTGTGATGGCAGGGGTTGCAGGAATGGCAAAGTGGCTGCATGTACAATAAGTCACAATAAAAATGTTATGGCTTAATCTCCCGATGACCACTTTGGACAGCGATATCTCAACAGAGGCTCGGCGAATCGGCAGAAGCAGGTCGCCATCTATCAGGACTGAGGCAACACATCAACATGTGCCATTGAATAATGTTTTATGCTACTGTGTATAACTTCTTCAACTGCACATAAATTTATGTCAGTTTTACAATATAATAAGCTAAGCACGGAATGCTATAAAAAGGCTATGATATTCTGTGCATGACTTTGGACAATAAATGGCCATGAGAAGAAATTAGTGGGCTTGTGGCTGTTCCGTGTGAGACAAAATGTCAAAGGTCAAATATATTTTATGTTGTCTTTTGTAATAGACCTGCTTATTGATTTGAACGCTAGACTTTGTTGCTTCTTATAACATCCATTTGAATCTTTTACTGCCTGTTTTATCATAATACCGTAACTGTACTCGTATGCTGGGTATATGGAGAAGCTAATATTACCGTCAGGCTATGGGTTTCACACACGCTTTTATATTTAATTTAAATCTCCATATAACTATATTTTTATCAAGGTTCATTAATTAGGCAAGATATTGTTTTATTACACTTTCCAACCCTGTTGATTTGCTTGATAGATCAGCTTTTGATCGGTCTTTTTTCAAATTTCATTGATAATCACTCTCACAGTCAATAAGATCAGTCTAGGAAGAGCATTGGAATGATGGCATGCTATGACATGAGATTTTAGTCATAATTGGTACATTGGTCTATTGAAGAAGTGTATTTCCTTCATGACTAGCAACAATCACTGTTCATCACTTCATAAAAGAGAGGATTTTTTTATGCTAGTTGCTGGTTATCGACTATCGTATAATTGAAATTATACATCGTATTTAGAATAGCAATATTGCTACATGAAACTTTCGAAATGATAATGAATAAATCTATAATTGTGGTAATTCTGGTAAGGCCACTAAAGTAGATCGTGGCTACTTGACGACATTATGAACTAGATGTTATTAAATGGGACAGATTGATTTGTGTCGCTTTACGGCATTTACTGTGAGTTAGAAGTCAGTGTTCTGGATAATCAGCAAACCTACACAAGTGTTTCACTTACCTCTATACTTGACACATTTTCAGGTTTCCCATGGAAATGCACATTATTCATCGTAATCGTAACTATGCTAACGTCAGCGAGGCTATCAAACATCAAGACGGACTTACAGTGCTGGCTTTCTTCTTCCAGGTAGCTAATACACTCCCAGCAATAATTCATGGTTGACCATTCTGACAGTGTTTTTTTCTTGGTTTCTTAAGAGCAAGCCACGACCATTTGCTTCTACTGTCCACAACACTTTGAAAAGAAAAATGACATCTCATTTTGCCATCACCTCATTCATCATTCACTGACACCAATCGCTCTTAGTTATCATTAGAGAGTGCGTGGTTGAACCCAATATCAATACATGAAAAATGAATTAATAAACTTAGTACTATAGTGTGGATATTATAACTTCTCATTTCTTTTGAAATATGTATACACACTTCTATTCAGTGAAATACATGAAATCTCTTAGGTCTACAAGTAATCTGTATTCTAGTAATAAGAAAGATGAATGTTTTAAACATCTATAAAACAGTGTGCATTGAACTATTCAACCATAATATCTCATAATCTTCACAGATAGGTCATATTCATATCAATAAACATATTTCAGCTCTATATAAGACTATACCTGAGAGTATTTTTCTCATTACGCAAAGCTTCGTACAAACTGCACAGTATGCTATGTAGGCCTACAATCTGACTGACAGAAATAAATACAAAACAAGTTATTTACGTGTGACTTAAAAAAAAATAGACCTGTCCCATAACCCATGGTTCTTTGTACCTCCAGGCCACGCGGTTTGCTTAAAATTATGAGGAATTGATGCACGTATATGGCAGATCGCAAGATGGTGGTCGAAACCTATTTGAGTTTCTAGTATGGAATCTCTAAAAAAATGTGTAATTCAAAAATCACTCACTATCTGGGAACATTTTTGGATTCTAGTTTGATAACGTTTATACTTCATACATTACCTTGGGGAAGATATTTTGAAAGTTCTGGGTTTCTGTATTATTGAAGATTTGATCAATATTCCCATTATCGCATCATTTGTTTTTTCTAAAAAAAAAGTACCGAGTATATTTTGAAGGATCTACTCGTGGTACCGTGAGATTCTATTATTGGCAATTGAAAGTTTTCTTAGTCAAAAAATATTGCTGCCTATGTGACTAAAGGTATTTCTATTCTTTTTTTGCGTAATGAGTTACAATATAAGTGTTGATTATAACACAGTATGATGATCTACAAGTGTACTAAACACGTTGACAGTTGCGTGAGAAAGATAACCCCGAGTTGGAACCACTGTTGAAGAACTTCCGCTACATCACGAGAGAAGGCGATACAGTCCACTTGCATACGACATTTACGCTAGCTTCACTGTTGCCCCAAGATTTGGAGATTTACTACACGTATCGGGGGTCTTTGACAACACCACCTTGCTCCGAAGCTGTTACATGGCTCATTTTTCCTGAGTCATTACCAATATCGTTCCAACAGGTAAGCCAGAGTTCTTACCGCGACCCACTTGAAATTATGTTCTAGGCCTAGCTAGCTCCGAGAGACTATAGGACTTAGATTGGTAAATATTTACCAGAGAAGTTGATTACTATGGCCAAGTGTCCCATTCTTGTGAAGTTCCATTGTTGTTTGCATAAAATCCTAGCCCTGCTCACGAGGTGGGCTACGAAATATATTTGCATTTCATGAGACTGCGACTTGGTTATTAATTATTGGCTCATGTCGTCATGATATTTAGCTCTTCTGGTAAGTATTCATCTATCAAATTACTGGTCTCTTGGAGCTAACTATAAGCCCAGGACGTTATTTCAAATGGCATTCGCGGTGAGAACTCTGAATTGCAAATTTTGCAGAATAAAGGTATAAATGAGATGTATCTTTAGGTGCGAAGCTATTGGAATACTTACTGGGTTGTTTGCATCAGCTCACGATAATATGATCAACTCAATAATGTTGACCTCCAAAAGATCGCGGCAAAAGTACCGCGAGAGACATAACATCATCACGGGTACATAATATTGCGGAGATCAAATTATCGCGGACAAAATGACCGTGGTCAAAATGATTGCGGTTAAAAGATCGCAGCAACCACGTGATCGCGGCGACTATGTGATCGCGGACAAAAAGATCACTGTCACTATATTTTTGCGGGCAATAAGATTGCGGCAACCATATGATCGCAGACAAAAAGATCGCGGCGACTATATGATTGCAGTTAACATACGATCGCGGAGAACATTTGATCGTGGCGAACACATGATTGCGGCAAACAAATGAGCGCGGTGAACATATGGTCGCCGCAATCACATAGTCGCCGCAATCACATGGTCGCCGCAATCACATGGTCGCCGCAATATTTTTGTTTGCGATCTTTTGGTCGCCGCAATCTTTTTCTTCGCGATTATATGGTTGCCGCGATCAAATAGTCACCACGATCAAATATTCACCACAATCTTATAGACCATGATCATACGGTCGCCGGGATTTTATTGGTCGCGATCACATGTTCGCCACGATCTTTTTGGCCACAATTTTTGTCTCCGTGATCATAAGGTCACCGCAATCTTTTATCCGCGATTATTCGGTCGCCCCGATCATATGGTCATCGCAATCTTATTGGCTGCGATCTTTTTGTCCGCGATCATTTGGTCGCTGCGATCTTATCGGCCGTGATCATATGATCACCACGATCTTATTTGCCGCGATTATATGGTTGCCGCGTTCATTTTACCCCACTCGATATTGTTGCCGCGAGATTATTGTCTGCGGTCTTATGTTATCGCTCATTTTGCCGCAATCTTTTTGCCGGCTACCGTTTGGATCAGGGTAGGGACTTCTATACTCTGAACAAGTCACGTGACTACAGTTGATATTGGTCATAAACGGTGTGAGTTTGAACTCACTGTGATTCACCAATGAAATCAACAACCAGTGTTGTTGACCAGCATTTGAATAGCCACACTCAAGCAGTGGCCAAAAGCCAGGACACCAACGCTGATGATAGCAGCCTCGGTAACTCTTGTACTTATAGAATGATCCGAACCGAAAAGTATCTTGGTGAGACTACGTACTCACCAAAATATGTTACTTACGTTGCCTTAGACATAGTCAATATATTTCTTTTGACAATCTGCTAATGATCTTACAGTAGCTGTAATGATGTGTTACTGGAATAATATGTGAGGAATGTTATTAATTCAAAAATGGAACGAAGATAAAATGTATGGTTATTTGAATTCGTATTCTGTCAAAATAACTGATGTTCAAGTGTGTACGGTACAATAAGCTCTAACTTTCCGGCCTAATCTGTCGGGTAACGACAAGGATAATGAGTAACTTGCTCTTTTATAAAGGTGTTACACAATATAATGAATTGCCTGCATTTGATAAAAGTCTACAAAAGGGAAAATGTTTTAGTATAAAGAACTATTCAAAGGATTTAGGAGAGACTCGTAACTGCCTTGGTACAATTAAGACATGTCTATATCTATCCATCATTGACAAATTCTGACGAACAATTCAATGACCAACAAGTAATGTTTCAATATCCCACATTTGTGGCATGACTCGTTCTTCACATTCTGAATTATGCATAATAATAAGAAATACACTAAAGAAATATTAATGAAAGGTGATGTAATGTATGAATACTTTGTTTTTTTATTTTAGAAAAGTTCAACTAACAACAAATTCAGTGACTGAGCAGTTTGTTGGTGACTTTGCATAATAGTATAATCATGTCTGATTCACTGTTGCATTATTATTAATTCAACGATAAACGTTGGGATGCAAGATGACATTTGGTTTGGTCCTTTTTGTAGATGAAGAAATTCCGTCGCCTTTCAAGTGGGGACTCGGCCCTGGTAGATAATTACCGCTATGTTCAACCGCTTGGGAGAAGACATGTGTTCGTTCGAAGGATGTGGACGAACAATGACAATGGAAGAAACCTCACCAAAGAAAACTCTTATTCTTGGCTTGAGCATGGAAATTAAATTTGAATTATTATACTTGGGCCCACATAAAACCGTGAAACCTATTCTTGGATTTACCCACTGTAAATTTATCGATGCACGTACCATGCCTATTTTTTTGAGGGGGCGGGGGGAAATTGGTGTTTTTCGCTAAAAACACATAAATATTTATGAAAAACACTTGGAACACTAAGAAATGACACAATTACAACAACAAAAAACACTAAAAATACCAAAAATGACAATGTCATTTTTTTACCACACACAATGCGGTCATCTTGTCAAAAATTCACACATACCACAACATCATGAAAATGCACGAAAACACTTCCTACACAAATACAATCAATTGAAAAACGGCAAAAACTCACATGCGTAATAACTTCCAATCCACTTTCCAGCCTATTCTGACGCATGTAGGTTAATTTGTCATACTCAGTACCACCCATAGTTTACCATCTCCCAACCAAGATTAGGACACTAAACTTGACCACTGACCCCAACCAAAACGACACTATCACATGTTTACCATTTCTTATAACCACTAATTTACTACAAAAAAAACGCTCTCAAATGACACACCTTATTACACCAAGGGCAAATTCACTCCCTCCCAGTTAAGCCATGCTCAAGAAGCCACTCTTAACAATGTATTCCAAAACTCACAATCAGAAAAAAAACACAGTCAAAACACATGATCCGCATCCCATCATGACTGCCAGTTAAATGATTGATGAGTAATGACACAAGATATCTTGTCATCCCCAACATTACGACCTCTAGCAATAAAAAACACACCCCCCATAGCATTCCTTAAGCAATTACACATAACACATGCTGAAATAACCAGTTGCCAACACAAAACGTCAACACAAATGGCTGACCAAGTACAAATGTCAGATCACAAACCATCAACTTCAAGTGAGTAGAAAACATATTAAAACAAACAAAACACCAAAAACGCGAACATCAAACAAAAATTGGCCATTGTACGTTAATCAGTAAAATTACCACTTCCTGATACAGAAGGTGTGAAATCAAAACTGTATGCCAAATGCAACTAATTATTCATCAATATGGCCTGAAAAATAACAGTGAAACACTTGGCTTATTACCCCCCACGTCCCCTCATATAACACCACCCCGAATTGAAGTGAAGTGCATGATGCTAAGAAATGGGTAACTTCACGTTCCTGACACAGGGAAACGTAATATGAGTCAAGAAAATTTGTAATTTATGGATGGTCTCATGGAGACTCTGTCGCATTATTGGTTAATCAATTATCAAAATATCCACCTTTTTCAGTAGATGTTGCATTTGTGGCTCGAAAGAAGGCAAAGACCGACTTTGACCCGGATTAATAAATTATAATTTCAAATAAGACTAAAGATGCAATATGGGAATAATTTGAGATTATACTTTGAATTTGGAAGTAATTTGAGTATTTTTATTTTATTCATAAAACCTACATTACGAAATCTAGCTAGATATTTGTAAGTTTTAGTTAGGTTCTATGAACTTGGAACGTGAGAATTTTTCAAGATAGTGTGCTCCCCAATCAAATGTAGTCCTCTAAATTCAAGTTTCTCAATCACTACCCACTAAATGTCATCAAATTGATGAGAAACTACATTTCAGAATAGAAAATGGATGGGGGAGGGCAAGTTTCTTGAATCATATTACGTTTCCCTGTGTCAGGAATGTGAAGTTACCCATTTCTTAGCATCATGCACTTCACTTCTATTCGGGGTGGTGTTATATGAGGGACGTGGGGCGCAATGAACCAAGTGTTTCCTGTTATTTTCCAGGCAATATAGATGAATAATAAGTTGCACTCGGCATACAGTTTTGATTTCACACCTTTTATATCAGGAAGTTTTTGTAGTTGCTATAATATTTCAGGACTTGGCTTCAAGTTTTTACACGTCAGGGTTTCTGGTGGGATATCAGTCGAGACATCTGAATATTGCTTCTATTTTTTCTTTCAATAGCATTTAGAATTTGAAAAGTAGCACTTTGGTGCATCTATTATTTTGGAGCATTGTTTTTTGTAGGGCAACAACATTCTGTAGCGTTACAACAGGATAGTATTGGTAAATTCATCATATAGCGTACAATAGGCATACAAGTGGAACACTTAAATTGATAGTTTTAGGAAAATGGTGTCCACCCCCAGGGTTGCCACCTGCATTTGCAGGTGGGCTTTGGTTTTCAAAGTTTCTCAACTGACTCACCTGTTTACTTCCCAATTGATAAATTCTGCCAAAAATAGCGTCTATAGTGCTTTCATTTCAAATATAGCGTCTATATTGCCAATACGTTGGAACATAGCAGATTTAGATGTTTGTAGCGCTTTGTCGCCTTTTCAAAAACATGATCAAACAACATCAAATATGTAGGAACATGAAGAAATTTGAGAAAAATATGCTTCAAAGCACTTTTAGAATCTGTTGCTTTTATAGCAATTGCTATTTTTACATGTCTCTAGATATCAGTGATTTTTGTTGCTCCATAATGATTAGATGCATTTGCTTGATCACAATGGCATCAGAATATATTTTTGGTCTTGTTATCGAATTTTCGTACGAATAAATACTGTCTCCTAATTGATTTCCTCGCCTATCGTATATCAGCATTGAATGGCCCAAAATAGTCGTCAAGTTGGAATATTCTTTAAATACCGGTACTTGAAATATACTCATTACTAAAGTTTGCATTATCAGGCAATAAAGTATCAACGTGATAATTTATAAATATAAACTGTTTCTTTTGACATTCATTATCTCTCTGTTGTGTCTGGTGACGATCATTCAGATAGATAGAGCAGAGAAAAAAGTACCCAAAGTTTTCGATGGTTCATTGGTGGCCGTGATTTAATCGTCGACATGACAGTATTCTACATTTCTGAAAGTTATTATTTCAATCTCATCCGGTTAAAAATGATTAATTGACTAATATCGCACAGACAATCGATCTGGTATATTTATACAAACATATCTCTGAAATGTCGTTGAAATCTGTTGTGAAATGATTTTTAAAAATAATAAAAACTCGAAAATTGAGTGTAAAATGACATTACTTCCAGTTTTCAAAAGCGACTTCCGATTAAAACATTCGAAAGTCACAATTCGTCATGGGTTCACATAATCCTTGAGAAAATCAGACAAATCGAACGATTCGTTTGGTCTGTAGCCGAGCTGTTATGTGATGACGGAAGGAGGAGGAGAAGAAAACGAAAATAGTACGGTTTTCACAGTGCTATAACTTCCAGACGTTTGGTCCGATATAGCTTAAATTTGATAAGTCGTGTATGGCACCTCATTCCATTACAACAAACTTGAGGTATCTAAGTTTGTTAGTTTCGAAGATCAGTATGCTCAAAAACGTCTGGAAGTACTTCGTGCAAACAGTGTAAGAGTGTAGCTGGCTTCGCGAGGGACTTGGCTCCTGTCGAGCTACCGCTCGCCTAGATCATACAGCCATAAAAACATTATAAAATGTGCATCATGCATGATATGGAAGAAAAAGAATGATAGTGTGAATTGGACTATCATGCAGCTTGAGAAATAAAATACTATGATGAATTTGAGTCCAACTGTGTAAGCACAGCGCAAGTAGGCCTATACCTTTTTTAAAAATCCAAAATTCAAAACAAAGCTGTGGAAAATTTAAATCAAACTAATTGATATTGTAAAAGATGGTCATCAGAAGTCTTCAAATTATTACTGGTAGGCCCACTATATAATAGGCCTACTATTAAAATAAAAAATAATTAAAAATCTCATCGTTGTATGTTCACCTAGTGGGGGTGTACACAAGTCAATCTGGTTCATAATAAAACATTACATAACGATGAGCTCGAATTTATGAGCATATTCGGCTCGGAAATGCAAAAAAAGCAATGTATGAACTACTACAGTGAGTATTTTTTAAAATTTAAATGAAAATAAGTCACACTCGGTAGCCAGTGAATCAATTTGAATTTGATCAATAATTTTCAACAAGATATGAATAACTAGGGATGTGAGCGGAAATATTTCCGGAAATGGAAATATTTCCGAACATTATTTCCAGAAATTCAAGGATATAATGAGCTTCAGTGTCCAAAATGAGGAAAAAAATGAATTGGTTGATTATTAAATTGAATAGAAGGTATTTAATACCACATAAGCTATGTAATAATCTCTTAATGACATTCCCTTAGAATCCCATTTTGAATTTCCCTCTAAAATGTCAAGAGGCTCTGGGTCTCCCTGCTTACCTAACCTCACTTCTGTGATTCACTACTATTATGTGCACACTTCTCTGCCATGTGCAATTTTTATTTTGAATAAGTTATAACTTGGTTTGACAATTTTGTTTTCTGTGATAACTGTATGGGTAAGCAGAAAATACAGTGATGCTCGAAAGTATTTCATGAAAAAAAAATCACCTACGGCGGCTCAAAAATGTTTCTTTTGGATGCCAATTTTGGATAAAAATTATATAATGAATATGTAACGAGAATGCGGTTACATTTGGGAGGTTGTATAAAATGTCCCACCAAGTAAGAAGCCAATTTAAAAGGTCCACGCCAATTTGCACCAGTAGACTGTTTGAGTGTAGGTCTTGTAGGCCACAGGCTTCGTCAACATCGTCGCAGTCAGTTGAGGGAGCATCTTTCCGCTAGTATGGATCGAGAACTGTTCTATTATATCGATGGACAGTGAAAACAATACCATTACAACAACTAAGCCGAGATAACCAAAGTTGTGATGACAAAATAAATTGAACTTTTGAAAAATATTATTTTCATTCATTTGGTTCCGAGGCCACAATAGCCCGTTGCTGAAAATAAGATAAAGATTATTTGGTAAGAAAATGAATCATTAGTGGGCCTTAAATTGAACTGAGAATCATCAAAAGCTATGAAGAAATGTAATATTTAGGCCTACTGCAGACTTCGTAAATATTTCCGAATATTTCCGGAAATATTTCAGGAAATTTCCGAAATTTATCTTTCCGGAAATTATCCCTATGAATAACCCTTACTGGCCCCTGACTCCAAAAGTGATCAAGTCAATACCGGTAATCAATATAAAATGAATGAGAAAGTAAAAAAACCTATTTAACTACCGTAACTGAATATTGGAATTATATATAATTGAACCAAAAATGGAAATGATGATTTATAACATGAAAAAATGATAAAACTGGAAAAATAAACCGAGTTGAATATGTGAACATTGATAGATAATAGTTTGGGTAATTTTACTGATGAACGTACCATGGCCAATTTTTGTGCTATGTTCGCGTTTTTTGTGTTTTCTGATAGATCTTGTTCATATCTATGGTCTGTAGTTTGAACATTTTGTATTTTGTTTGTTTTAATATGTATTTTACTCACTTGAAGACTGAAGTTGATGCTTTGTGATCTGACTAAGATGACACAGATGGACAGTAGGTTAGGTTAGGGTCAGGTTAGTGTACAAACCTCGCGTATACTGCCGGCAGGCGAAACGGAGCTTATATACTTTTAAAAAAATGAAGAAAAAATTGAAAAAAAATGGCGTGGTACGTTAATCAGTAAATTTACCATAGTTAGTTGCAAAGATGATTTCTTAATATGCAAATGGAATATCCTTTATATCTGAGATTCCAATATCATATTCTGAAGAATTAGGCTATCTAACAAAAAACATTTACAAAATGAAAAATTTGAGAAATGCTCATTGACCATTTTTTGCTTACCACATAGCTATACCATAAAGTGGCTATAATACCTACTTATCACCAAGAAACGGTTTCCAATATATTTTCATCAAATCGTATATTAAATTTAGTCAACAATAAAAAATTACACAATGATAAGAAGCTTTACATTTTATCAGTGTATTTTGTTTGAAAATAAAAACAAACATAAATGAGTGAATTACTGGTACTTGATATTCATTCATATAAATGAAAATGTGTCACACTTGAAAACAGTAAATTAATTTGAATTTGATAAACAATTTACAAGATGATATGAAAATGCGTATTGACCATTCCTTGCTTAGCCTACCACATATAGCTAGCTACACCATGAAATGGCTATACCAACTTTTCACTAAGAAAATGGTTTTTCAGCTATAGGCCTATGTTAAGAACGTGCTATGATATCTCCTGAAAGTACAATTTGGCGACAGCGGCGCCACAGTGGATACACCTAAAGCAGATGACGTTGAAAACTATGGCTGGATGTTGAGAAGATTCACAGAAGGATGGGTAAATATGTCATTTGTATATTCAGTTACAAGAAAAAGTGATATTTTTCAAATTATATTTATTTCTTTTTGAAATTATTTAGTACATTAGTAGGCATCCATTCCATACAATTATAAAACAGTGATAATCTATCTGATCAACTTGAATATTAAAATCCCTTCAATGGGTTCCAACTTGTTGAACTTTGCTGAAAATAAACGTGACAAAACGAGTACAGGATATACTCAACAGAAACCAATCATTCTCTTCTAAATATAATAATCGCAAGAACAATTGACCAATCGATTATAACCCTACTCAATCGATCTATTCTTTTCCCACCTCAATATTCTATACATGGTAGATATAAAATGCAATTACACATGATTTCTGGTTTTAACCTATAGTACCGGTACATTACTTTCAAAAATTCCTTCCTACTAGATATGTGTGCTACTATGTACCCTAAAATTACAATACTTTATGATGATGCTGAAGGCATTTCCAATTAATAGTTTTGGTCCATTTGTGAAAAAGTACATTCTATCATTCTACAGTTATGAGACTGTTATCATCTATTGATTCTATTCCATTCAATTGTTAACTATGAAAATCTTTTAACAATGAACCAAATAATAATCAAATGGAAAATCTATTCTACATATATTATAGGCCGGCCCTATTCGCAAGGTAAATTGTGCGAACAAGGACTGAAAACGCTATTCGCAAGGTAAATTTTGCGAACAAGGACCCAAAACGCTATTCGCACAGTAAATTTTGCGAACAAGAACCGAAAACGCTATTCGCAAGGTAAATTGTGCGAACAAGGACCGAAAACACTATTCGCACAGTAAATTTTGCGAACAAGGACCGAAAACGCTATTCGCAAGGTAAATTGTGCGAACAAGGACCGAAAACGCTATTCGCACAGTAAATTTTGCGAACAAGGACCAGAAACGCTATTCGCAAGGTAAATGTGGAAAGGGGTTTTACTGTGCGAACTAGAATTTACTGTGCGAATAGCGTTTTAGGTTCTTGTCCGCACAGTAAATTTCTAGGTCGGCCATCTTTTACCTTGCGAATAGCGTTTTGAGTTCTTGTTCGCACGGTAAATTCCTAGGTCGGCCATCTTTTACCTTGCGAATAGCGTTCCGGGTCCTTGTTCGCACGGTAAATTTTCGAGGTCGGCCATCTTTTACCTTGCGAATAGCGTTTCAAGTCCTTGTTCGCACAGCATTACCGTGCGAATAGACACTTCGTATATTATATACTGTATATATATTTTTTTGGTTCTTCTACAGCTAATGATTACAATATAATACTCGGTCGTCGGACCCAATGATAGGGAAGTTTGGCCCTTATAATCCAGACCAAACACATCTTTTCAGCAGTTCATTGTTTTCAGTTTCAGTGAATCAATCGTAACAATAAACTGCTCTGCTATCTCGTTTATGAAGCGCAATGGCAAATGCTTAGCACAGAAGTTTGGTGACTAATGGTAACGCGTCAACTCTTAAGCCCAAAGATCGCGCAGGTCAAATCTAGGTTTGACTTGAACATTTTGTTTACATAAAACTACATTTAATGAAAGGCAATTCAATTGTTACGGAATTGGCCTAGGTTTATTGATGAGCGTAGCGAAGTCTCCATCCCACTCTTATAGGGCTTTGTCTGTGTGTTTTTTTTTTTGTTTTTTTTTTTTTTTGTTTGTAAGCACTCCACAGGTCGCAAGGGTTGACTGATCAACATGAAACTTTTTTTGTACACGCAAACTCATCCAACTTAGAACTGTATAGTTTTTGGGATGAATCGGTCGGACCGATTTTGAGAATCATCATCTCAAAGTTTCTAAAAACCCCATAAGATTTGGCTGGGCAGAAAATGTTGAAAAATAAAATCTCTCCAAATGGAATGAAATTTTCTCTAAATGTGTATACATGGATTTTACACATTATCACGATCTTTTAAGCAATTCTGATCAGTCGTTTTGAAGAAAAAAAATAAAATGTCTGATAATATTCATAAAATATATCATAAAAATTGTGACAGAATTAAGTTGTCGAGATTCACTGCTTTCTAGATTCAAGAGTTGACCAACAATGAAGTATTTTTTATATGCGTCAAGGTGTGTAGAACACCAGAGTCAATGAAGTGGCAAGAGTAAAACTACTTTAACGACTTTAATAGCTTATTCAGATATCAAGGTGTGTAGAATACCAGAGTCGATAAAGTAGCAAGGGTAGAACTACTTTAAGGACTTTTATACCTTATTGAGATATCTCGCTCATCTTACAACGCATATTTCGCGTTTGACTAGTCTGGATTACGTTTTTACCTTATTATTGTTCAAGAATAAATATATTGTACAAAAATTCCTAATACTAATCGAGAATGACAAAGTGTGGGTATTGCTACCATTGGATAATTGAAAACTGATGGCTCCTGTACAATGACTCCCATCTGGGTCCGATCCCAGCTTACTTATATCTAGAACTAATTTAGGCCTAAAACTAAAAACACTCAATACAGATATAATGGTAAAAACATCTCATAAAGTGGTACTCATTGGCACTGACACATTCCAAATTTATATCTTCATAAGTATTTGACAAATGCTTTCTACTTATTTATTCATTGAGTTATAGTTTGAACCAATATCCTTTATAGACTTGATATTATTTATAATAGATTAGGCATGCGGTTATCAAATTCTCACACAGATACGCAATATTACAATCAGGAACGATTACTATTGGCAAGTTATAGGCCCAGTGAGATGGTGAAAGAATTAGGGTAGGAAAAATGAGATGAAAGGAGGAGAAAAGTCAGACTCTAGAACATTTTTAAGGCAAGGAATGGTATTACCGGGTGGGAAGAAATGGAGAGAGAGGATAGAGTTGAGAGTTTAGAGGAGGAGAACTGCAGCTTGCTGTGGAGAAGGCACATAATTGGGAAGTAGTGGTGTCACCCAAAGAACATTTAGGGAGTGTAATGGACTGTGCCAAAAGAAGCAAGAGGAGCAGAAAGTATTGAAGGGTTCAAGAGGAGGATTAGGGATGACAAACAACTGCTACTGGGCAAGTGTGTGCAATTGCAATAAACAATGCAAATACAAAAAGGCAAACTATAAGTGAACCAGATCAAAAAAATAACTTATGGCATTGAGGAGCTCACTTTATCCATTAATTGAACATCTCTAAATGCATCTGTTCTATTGCAAATAGCATATTTCACATTACACTATGCATGTTAGAGGTAAAATGGAATTAACATTCAAAATGTATAAATAATCAGAATATAATGTTATCGCCTAGGTGAATTTTAACATTTTGAGAAATGAGGCATGGTCTGTATGTATACTTAATTTTAGACCAAGGCAATGACCAATTTTGATTAAATAGAATCTGAATATATAAAACACCATATCAACATTATAGCTTGGTGTGTAAGGAATTTCTGTTTTCACTGATATGTTTTAAGAATCAATTCGCTTCAGAGTTCGAACTAAATTTACCTGTAACATCATGGACATGGCACTATATATTTTATCAGAATTACTTGAACTCTTTTTCAGCATTTGATTCAGAGTCAAACAAACTTCTTCATGAACTCAAACGAGGAATATTAAAACAGTTACAGGGTCTTATCGTCAATAGTTACAGTAATTGAATACTCACAAATCCCAGTGGAACAAAAATGCAACTCAAAACTACATTTTCAAGTGATGCATTTGAATTGAATCACAAGAAAATAAGTTGAATAACTGATCAAAAGATTGAACAATATCTTAAAACTGAGAAGAGGAACTTCATCTGTGAAAATGCTGTACTAAATGGGCGCATATTGAGATGCACAGACACTGACTTCTATTTTAGCCTTGAAATTATGAGAAAATTCTGTCATCTAGTATGTATCGAGGTTTTCCGTCACAGATTGGTAGGAGAAATTCCATTATTCGAGGCATTTCTTCATCATCAAATTGAAAGTGAATTACATTCTAGCAACTTGAAGAGAATGTTATTTATGTAGATCTAGTGTACCATTGATTTCATCAAAAATTCATTCTAAATTCCATGGTTTGCGGGATATTGGACCCACATTTTCACATAACCAGTAAATTGAACTTGTTTTCAAATATTCTTTGTACTGTAATGATTTAATGATGAAGAAATATATTCTGGAATTTTCCAGTTACTGATTACTACCATGAGATATAAGATAGAAAGAAGAATGTGTAGGATCAGACATAAGAGATCGACAACCGAATAGTTGACGATGAGAAAAATGCGGTGTGACATTAGTACGCCCACTAACCAAAGGTACGACAGGACTGCAACAGTGTTGTTAGTAGGCACTGATGTTCAACCATCAGATTATTATATTCTGAATAAAGGTATTAAAAATGAAAATCGAAGCAAATTACTTTTTCATTTGAGAAAATCATATTTGCATCCGAGATAAGGTTATTTGTTTGAGAGTGTGATTTCTGAACATCGTTTGGGCGTCCTATACCTGTCCAAGACAATGAAATTGATAGAAACTCTTGACTAAAACCTTGAATCATGCTCTCAAACATATTACCGTATCTTGGCTGCATATGAGAGGATTTCTTCCAACAAAAAAGTAATTTGCTTAGATTATCATTTTTAATTTTGTATACGTACTTCAAATATATTAATCTCAATTCTTCAACACAATTCTACATTTTTTTCATTATGATCAACCTCCGAAAATAAAATCTGCTCACTTCCAGAGATTGAAATTATCAAGTGAGCTGCCAATACCACCAGGGATGAGAGTTCATGTGTGTCGTCATCTGAGCAAACTAAATTGGCATCACTTCACTATATAATCAGACCCTCTGCCTGCACCTTCATTAATACAATTACTATTGGTCCAGCTATTTTACTGCAAGTAAAGACAAATGCGTCGCCTTCATTATCATGCCTTCCTCAAGGTTTCAATGTTTTAATATTTTATATATATTTATTTTATCTTATGACATTGAAGTTCAGGTAACGGTTCGTCACCCTAAGAAAAAAAAGTTCAAAGATTTTCAACCCACAGAAGATGATAATAAATCAAAAATCGAGAGTAAGTGGCGTAATACTGGATCTTTAACGATGTTGGTTAAACCAAAATCGATTAGAAACATTTGAAATTGTTGTATGAACCTAAATGTTGATGATTGCAACACGTTTAATTCAGTGTATATTAGGAATGAAGCATGGTACAACATATAAACATGTATCTCTCTCTGCTACCAACAGGGATCATTGAAGTGTAGTCTTACCATGCTTTGTTCCTAATTATACGGTATTAAATGTGTTGCAATCGTCAGAATTTAAATTTATACAATGCACATTTTAAGTCTTTTTAATCATTTCAATTTTACCAACATCTTCAAAGATCTCGTATTATGCTAGGTACTCTCAATGTGTTGAATACATATTTATTTTTTCTAAGCTTTGAAAGCTTGGAAAACCTTTTTTTTTTTTGGAAAACGTACCTCTATGTGGGAGATTGAATAAACGTAAAAAAATAATTAAAATGTCGAAACGTATAGGAAGGTATGATGAAAAAGTTATTTATTAGTCATTGATGGCAAAAAAAATAGCTAGACCTACAGTCAGTAATGAAATGGCTTGGACAGAGGGTTTGAATTGATTGAGAAGTGACTTCAATTTAAAGTTAGTTGGCTTGGATGGCTTGGATGGCTCCATGTATGGAGTCTTATCTCTAGTGGTGTCATCAACCCTACGACAGATGGACTTTTCATTAACTAACTTGGATCACTGGTGTGTATAGAAAAATAGCCTGGGGCTGAATATATTAATTGGGTGAAAGGGAAAAAAAGAACAGCAGCTTATCAAGATTTATGAGTAGAGAAGGGCCTACTCATAGTGGGGAGCTCATAGATAGAACACAGAGATGAATGAAATGTACGCACATAGAATCTCGTGTATACATTTCATTTCATCTCTGTGTTCTATCTACGAGCTCTCCACTATATGTGGGCCTTTCTCTACTCAAAAATCTTGGTAAGCTGCTGTTCTTTCTTTCCCTTTAACCCAATTCATATCACTTGGATCACTGGAAGCAAACTAATTCATTTTTGAAAAATGTCATGACCTGCACAATTGTCTACACAATTCACATGTTCAACTAATCATAAGACTTCTTCAAGCGTTTAATTCAATCATTGAAGCTTTAATTATTTGCTTCAATTATTTTGTTAAATATTGATTGACCAAAGATGAATGTGAAAAATAAATTCCGGCAATAAAATTCTGCGTCGGAAGTTACTCGCTGCGTAATATCTACTCGAGCTAGAAGCATTGATACCACTTTACTTTTAGACAACTATAGATATAAAAAAAAATGTTCATGACATCAAAAAAAATAGTCATGTTAGTAGGTGACAGGGATAAAATCTGACCTACCAATCAAGATTTGAACGTGAATCATCTGCTACATAGGCAGACACATTATCGATTGTACTAAATGAATGGTCCAAGGGAATCAAAATTGGGAAAATAATCCAGTAATGTATTCATAGTCAGAATTGGGATAGCTTAGAAAGAAGACAGCTTGAACCAAATAGAAAGAAAAAAACTCACAGTTTCCAGTTTTCTTTGGCTGTCTTAACAATACAAGAGTAAAACATCCAAACTTCGGAAAGAAAGAAAATACTATCGATGTTAAATGTTGCCACACTGTCGAACGATCCCGTGCATGCATATAGTATAGTTCCTCCTTGATGCTACTTCTACATGTCAGAGTAAGGAATCTTGTGCAAAGTTAGGTAGCGGTATATGTCGTGTGCAGTAGGCGGCCCGTTATTGACCTTGAAAAGGAATAAGAGTATGAACAGAATCACTTTGCGTGAAAAAACGTAAACCTTTTGAACATATATCAAAATCGGAAGAGAAAAACAATGTGCCACGAAGTTATTTACGTAATGTGTACTATTGGACTTTATTGCTGGTTCACAGTAGAAAATTATAAACAACAATTTTTCGAAAAGACTTTGTTTTTATTAGGCTGGAACTGTTTTCGATTTGTTATTGTTCCAGTCTTAACGTGATATGAATAAACAATGCTTTAATGAAATACACAGGCGTACACAAGTAGGGCAAGTAGGTGCAAGTAGGGCTGAAGGGGGCATTCAAGTAAGCTTGAGCTGTACTTGCTGGCAGAGACATATGATGTACAGCACTGGATGATTGGAAACTAATCTATCGTTCATGGTTAGCACTAATAATTGTATAAATATGAGTGATAAAACGTAATTGAATTAATTCATCAGTTGAAACTGAAATAAGAATTCATTAAGATCATGTTCAAGGTGCACCCTTCTTTTCATATAGACAATCGCATATGTATGTGATGGAGGCTAATCCGACTGTATAAACGATACATGATTTAAAGTCATATTTTAGAATTTTCAAATATGTTTGTTCATTGTGTAGAAACCTCCATTAGCAAAATTGTTTAGAAGAGTAAGAAATTGATCCATCAAATTCTCTTGTATGTAACTTCTTCAAGATTTTAGTGTGTGAATACATGATGAAAATCTGTACAATGATGTAATAGATTCTCAGTGAATAGTAAATTAATCAAATTATAATAAATTAAGAATGATAGTAGGGGCCTACCTGGTGTTAAGAATAGTAGAATAAACTTGAAGGCTTACTATGTATAGGTATAAAAAACTTCTAGTTGTTTCGGCTAAAACAAGATACTGATACAGTATATTCATAAACTAAAATATGACAAAAATAAATGCAGGGTACAGTTTCAGGGAACCCCAAATCTTTACGCCTACAGTGAAACATTTGCTGGTGTCTGGGGCCCCAACCCAACCTTTGTGATTCCTCTGGCTGTCCAGCTGGTCTTGTGAAGCCTCAGTTTGGGACATACGCCATTTCACCCTGTGTACGCCTATGCACATATGAATGTTTTTAATTTTCTGACAAGTACCAATGACAAAGTACAATAGTTTGCTCTATTCATCGGTTTTTGAATAGAGCCTATTGCTTCTAAGTGAATATGAATAAAATCGTAATTATTAATATGAAATGCACGGATAAATCTACGAAGAATGAGAATAGCAAAACTTTCTTGGAAAACTATTTTTTTCTGTATGTCCTAAATATTTGTAGCATTGAGAGATTTCCTCATTCAGATGACTGGAAAATTATTCATAATCAATATCAAATAATCTCTACGTGACATTAATGATAATCGAACTACTCGTCCTTGAAACAAATCAACTGCGCCTCCCAAAATCTGTCCGAATATTACTTTTGCATCTGATTATTGGGGAATGTCACTCACCTCTACATCATTTACGTCCGAGTAAACCGAATCATCGGAGTCATCCTCTGTATCATTGTCGGCTTGAACGGCATATTTATTGTCAACCATTGGTACCTCATCTCGCATAACAGCTCGCGACATGAATTCCGACCTTTTCACCACGTTTTCTTTGCCACGGCTCAGACCCTCAAAGACTGAGTCTTCAAACTTTTTAGTGATAGCGTCAGCGGTAAGTAACCCTCCAAACCTGACGGGGGCGTCAACGAGTGGGTGGTGGTTGCGTGGAATGTTGATGTATAGCTCGTTACGTTTAGGGTTGAGGTCAGGGATTGGCCGGTAAATGTATCCCGCTGCTGAGGGTTTCACAGGGGTTTCGTATGAGTCCTCCACCACGTCAATAATTGTTTCGTATATTGGTTCTGGAATGGCCGAAATCACTTGGTAAATGTTGGTTGTGGTCGAATATTCAGAGTCTAGAGAGCGAAGTCCAGAAGGACGGTCGTAAGTGGTCATAAACCCAGCTGGAACATTTAATTGTTTAAAGGATATATAAACAGCATTATTGAAAGGTTGAATATTATATAATCTTAAGTGGTTGACAAACCATAATCGGAAAATAATTGAATGTAGGTATTTATCAAAGCAGCCATATTTGATGTAATAGAGTGAGAACAAATAATCAATTTTTAAGTTTAATCGATTGGTTTCTACTCTCTAACCAATCATTTCACCACTCATGAATAATTGCGAATAATTGACCAAAAGTATTCGATAGGTCCAATTTTCAGTTAAGTAAAATATTCAGGAGCATTGAAAGAAAAAAACAGAAGGTAAATAATTAAATGAATATTCACAATATAAGACCAAAAACTGGGTAAAAATGAAAACTATAATTATAATGACTAGTCAATGGCTCACATCCGTGCTACACTGATACCGACCCTTGACCATTTGTCTTGGTAGTACACAACAAATTTGTGTATAGAGCTTCAAAACATAAATTGAATAATGAAAAGGAAGATAATTCTTAACCAATCAATTTCAATCGATCACTGACTGATGACAATCTATTATTGATTAATTGTGTGATTATCAATTTAGTATTTAGTATTGATTAATTATTTTGAAATGAAACCCCTCAGATTTTCAAGATCATCATTGTTCATTGATTGATCATATCATTGTGATCACCAATGTTTTCGTACACATTTTGGAAGCAGTTTATGCTTGAAGTTATCACCAGCATGCAATATCTTTGCTGTGGGGGTTGGATAGGTGCGAGGCTGCAGGATTCCCCCATCCCACACAATTTGCCTAGAAGATCACTACTGTACAGGTGATCCCAAACAGGAATCTTCTACCATTGATTTTGTATTGTTTCTCCTACTATGCTATTGTTCCTTTATCAAACATACTAATTGAATTATCATTAAGATTGACAGTTTGTTAGGCAAGATTATAAAATTGAATACAATCAATAAAACTTGAGAATGTGTTGATCGATTATTCTGTGATATATTTGAGATCTTTGCCAAGGCAACTATATTTATATTTGATGCAGCACATTTTTAGGTCCTACTTTTGAGAAGATGATATGTTACGAAGACAATCAATATAAAGTTATTATATTCGTTTGCAGCAAGGACCGATAACAAAATGCTTAGATGTAGTCAATATTCTAGCTATGACTTCATGAGAAGATGTTTGATCTAAAATTCTACCATAATGCCAGTGGAAAAAAAATGATTGATTGTTCTGTACTATATACTTATAGGCCTATACAGATGATACATCTTGAAATACCGGTACATATATTCAAGAAGCTTACCTGAGTCAAAATTTTTGCCTTCCCATAATTTTCGGGTCTCTAGACACCTCCTAGCAAACTCAACAGTGTCCAGAGGGGCCATATTGCTAGGGTACCGGTACAATATGTTTCTATTAGCAGGTGGTAGCACCCCATTCTTAGCGGACCTACTGAGGCTGGGGTCTGCAAAGTCTGCAAAATCAAATTCATTTGGCTGAATTACTTATGAAATATTCAAGTATCATTCATGTCTCATTTTGATGTATTGACATTTTTAATTCCTCATATATTAGCAAGTCAATGCCTCACAACTGATTGTATGTTTCAAATAGTTGCTAAACTGACAAAATTGAAGGAAAAAATTACCAAAGTGCCTTTAATTTAGCCAACATGTGTGTAAAACGGCAAGGATTTTTCCGATGGTTTGTGTGGGAAGAGACCATAGTCTCTCCCCATACAAATCACTCAGAGTTGGTAGGCGGAATACGGTTTTCAGATTGTTCCAAAGGACTTAGAATGATATGTTGGCTAAATTTGAATGGCCATCAGTCAAGATATGAATGTTTTTGGAAGTTGAGTGAAAAATAAACAAAACAAGAAATTGAAAGTTCTCAATTCTCAGAAATAGGCCCTACATATAATATTAGGATGTAGCTATCAAAATCAAACTAGGCCAAATGACACGAAAAATACAGTATAACAAATTACGTGAAAATATGTATAGCCTATAATCATTTTGAATAATCAACAGTCAACAATTATACAATTGAATTATCATGATTAAATTGAAATCAAAATTTCAAAAGTGATAAAAGAAAGAGAATTTGGAGATCAAAATCTTCAAAAAGTGACTTTGAATGATTAAAGGTCCAAAAAACAAATTTAAGATGTGCCTAAAATAAGTTTGGTAACTCAGACATTCAGTGACCAGACCAAAACAATGACGGTAGGGTTAACACACACAGCTGTTATTCTTGTACCCCCGTCTAACCTAGCTGTTGGTGGGGTCGTTAAGCAAACAATAATCATCATGTTATTCTTGAAGCCGTCAAAATATGGATGGTTTCAAAACATTTGTATACCAAATTTCATTATACCTTGAGTACTGACACTTTCAACTCCAGCAACTATTATGTGTGTCTAGACATGAGACTATATCTATAATAATTATTTAATATTCCAAATCAATATTGAATCGAAGTCACAAACTATCAAATTGATCAAACATATTAAAATTGAATGGCAAGCCTAGCAAATACTGAAATGAAAATGGAGTGAAATGAGTGAAATGTTATGGTGAGACGATGTGATCGAAAAAATCATACACCGAAAATATCTTGGACGGAAAATCTCGTTCACCGAAAATATTACTTCAGAGGGTGACTGTACTAGGAGGCACGTCCCGAGTAGAAGGACAATTCAGGGTGGAGCTACTGTATTGTTTCAAAATAGTGGGGACTATCCCTCTTTCGCCAGAATAATATAGTGTCTAGTATGAAAAGATCGTTCTTTAAAATGAACGAGATTTTTGGTGTAGGATGTTCTCGGTTCGGTGTATGATTTTTTCGGTGTACGAATTTTTCGGTGCAAGATTCTTTCGGTGTAAGATTTTTCCGGTGTAAGATTTTTTTGGTGTATCAGAGTAATCCCCCCCCCCCCCCAGAAAAAAGTGTTTAAAAAAAGTGTTCAAAAAAAAAGTGTTCGAAAAAAAGTGTTTTAAAAAAAAAGTGCTCGAAAAAAAATGTGTTCGAAAAAAGAAATGTTCGAACAAAAGAGTGTTCGAAAAAAAAGGGTTAAAAAAAAAACTGTTCGAAAAAAAGTGTTCGAAAAAAAGTGTTCGAAAAAAAAAAGTTCGAATATTAACAGATCAAATTTAACTGCTCGGTTAAAAAATTGGCGCTATTGAAAGGTCTTGATAGTATTTCAGGGGGAGGGAGAATTCCCCTCACGCCCGCGTACAGCTTCACCGAAATATCAAACTACTGCGTTAATATTCGAACACTTATTTATTCGAACAGTTATTTTTTCGAACACTTCTTTTTCGAACAGTTTTTTTTTTCGAACAGTTAACGCACTCCCCACACCAGAATGCCACTTCTCGTTTTCTCATTTTCTCTATTGGCACTATAACTATTAACTAATAATTTTTGGATGTTTTATAAGTATTTTCAGTATTTTCCAATTTAGTTTGTATATGATGAAGAATGAAAAAATATATTTGAATGTGAATTCAGTCATAGGTTAGGTGAAATTTTCATTTTTTCAAACATTTTTTTTTTTTTTTTAAATTTTAATTATCATTGGTTAGAATGTTTACTCGAGTCGTAATGTTTCAAAATATTGGAAAATATCAATAATCATAGCTGAAATGAATTTCTTATTGCCACTGTGCATCGAGCTGTCTGCTTATTTTCAATATAGCTATTTACATTGTCAATCTTGATAGGGCATTTACTGCAATACACCTTTTTTCACAAAACAAGAATTTGTTTTTTGGTATGTCCATAAAAGTTGTGATATTGTCTTGATTTTTTTTGAGAGTGTTGACTGTTAGTTTATCCGGGGTTGTACATATCGCTTTTTCGACATCTCATTCAACAATTTAGATAAAAAATATGTACTGAATACATTTTATATAAAATTTGATTTAAAAAAAAAACACATCGTAAATGAAATCAGATCTTGAAATATAAAGGAGATAGTATCGACAAAACGATATGTACAACCCTAAATCAATACTTCAGCAACATTCTCTAGGAAAAAAAAAATCAAAGAATAAAAAATTGTATGAGAAGAACGAAAATAAAATTTTGTTGCTGGAATATTCGTAAAAAACGAATATTTATGACCTAGATGTTGATTTTTTTCTCTAGTTTTAGTTTCAGCATGATAGGTATCTATGTGCGAAATTTGAAGTGTATACAATCAATATTGACAAAGATAGGATTTTCACCTGAGTCCCCCTTGAACAATATATGTATAGAAATGACCCCAGACCAGCAAGTCTTTGAGAGTCTGCAACTATAATAGATAAAGATAAAATGTAGGAACTTACGGAACGATCGAGTGTGTAGTCGTAGAGATGGGCGGATCCCCTTATAATTCATCACTACCTGGTCTTGGTCACCTGCTGCATTGGAAGGAGATTTTCGGTATGTGGATATAATCGCTAGAGTCGTCCTCTTCGTCCTTGTTTGCTTGAGGCTCAGTACCCACAAAGCCAACGATATAGCAATTATGGACAAAAATAAAATTCCGTAACAAATGACGGAGACATGGCGGTTCTTCAAGTAAGCTCGGATGCCTCGTTCTGCATTAATTAACTCCGGGATAAATGACATTTTAGACATGTTAAAGACCTTGGTATCATTCAACTCGTTTGTTACATACTCATCTTCTGTAAGCGTATCATCAGGTACATCGGGTGTCGTTTCGATATATTCTGTGTCGTCTTGACCGACATAGGCATAGGTTTCATCTTCCGAAATCTTGTCGTTGTCCAAAAACTGTTCTATATCTATAACTTTCACTTTGTCGTGTTCGGCGACTATCATAGACACTTCAAAAGGACTGTGGACATCTATATTGTTGGATTCATAAGCAAGAATCGTAGCTGTTTCGTACGGTAAGCTGATCGGGGTTGATTTAGCATCATTGTAGGAGTCAGTCAAATTGTCGGTGAAAACGGAGCCAGCCTCACCCGAGCGACCTATCAGACTCGTGTCGAGCTCAGCAGTTTTGAAGTCACACATATCGCCTTCATACCCTGGCTCGCAGGAACAGATATCAGGAGCCGAGCACCGGCCGTGAAGGCAACCCAGCGAGCAGACGGGAATGCAGACCTTGTTGGTGGACCAAACGTAGCCAGGACAACATCGGGTCACCGTGCGGTTCTTGGGCTCAAACTGGGGAAAATCAGTATACTGTATCTGACAATTGATGAACAGGCACTCTTTCCCACATTATGTATTCAATATAGAATTGTGTGAGATGAGAAATGAATTGGCAGAAAATACCGTAAAGCACAGTACCCTAGTCAATAACCTATATTATATAAAACTTCAAAGTCAACAAGTGAATAAACTGCTGTACGTACTTATATTAGGCCAAGAAACTGTTTTTGTTATATATGGTAAATTCATGGTAAATGATTGATTATAGGCTCCATAGCTTCAACGATATTCTCACCTTGATTCTCGTAGTCATGCGCCAGGATTGTACGTATATTGAGCAACGGGGCGGGACGCTGGCGCACCACTTGTATGACTTCTTGTAAATTGGCTCTTGCACCACTTCAACTGATGTTACCATGAAGCTGGAAAACAATGTATTCACTCATATTTATATTCATCTTATATTCAGTCTATGAATAGTATTTTCTGCTATTCTATGCAGTCATTCTAGTGCATGGTATAGGGGTATCATCAGCGATGTAGTCCTATAAGCATCATCATTATCTGCACTTTCACTATATTTTCATAATACCAGTAATAGAATAATAATTGAATATTATAATGAATCAATTTGATGATACACTATCATATTATAATATTTAATACAAGCGATGAATAATGTGCAGGGTATTGTGTAACAAGTTTTGGGGCATAAAGGGGCATTAACTGTGCATGCGAGTCGATGAAGTGGAATATTACTTTGTTTGGTGATAACATTTGACCGGTATAAGGTACTAAAATTCTACTACGGAAGAAACACAGATAATTTAATACCTTCAGATTGATTGAAATAGACTCATCAACCTTGAATTCTAACATTTGTATATAGTTTTATAAGCTACATTTAATATGAGAAACGACTAGGGATTCAGTGATAAATCGTTCCAATTGAGAAATCACCCAGAGCTGGTTGCTGTCATATTTTAGATTGATTTCATAATATACCCACTGAATGCTACATGTTTTAAGAACCAAAATATTTGTTTAAGATTTTTAGCTTGAACGGTATAGAAGTTTTAGCCTAGCTATCAAACGTCGACCAGTGCAATGGTTTTCGTACATTCAATGGTTAGCGGTAAATAATGCCGTGAAGTTAGAGGCAAATTATATGTCATGAAAACCCACTTTTCAAGACCTAAAATTCATGATCTTCAAGAATATGCAATCAAATTCACATATTTTAAGGATGCATCATTGAAGGTGAAAATTACCTTGTTAAATCGGGATGTTTCTAGTTTTCAGTGTGCAATAAGTAACTCCGAAAGTGTTGCAAATATCACTGAAATCATTTTTATTAAAGGTACCTGACCCATATTAATCCCCTGGCCCAATTTGATTGGTTACCTGGGTCTGAAAGAGATATATAAAGTACTTCAGATGCATGTGGATTACCAAAAAATATTACATCTTGATATTCATCCTCCATATTACCAATAAATGATTCTGAAGTGCCCCAAATCCAAATTTTGACATTTTTCACCCACCCGTAATTGCCATTCAAATCACATACTCATTGAAGTGTGCAGGAGAGTCTGTTAATATTTCACCAACATGTAATTTGAATGGCATTTAGAAAAGGCTGTATTTTCTAAATCAAATCGAACAACAACTTGTGATTTTCACACATTGATCAGTACATATAGCTGAAACAAATCTGCAAAGTTTCAATTCAATTTCAGTTTCACCTTTTGTGTTATGAGAGGTGCAAAATGCAAAAATTTGAATTTGGAGCACTTGCAGGGTTATTTTTTGGTAATTAAGGTGATGAATATCAAGATAAAATTCTTTGTGGTAGTACACATGCACCTGAAATAGGCTATTTCAATAAAAATACTTATGAGCATTGATATTGCCAACCTTCTTGGGTGTTATTGCACCCTAAAAACTAGAATAACCATGATTCAGCAAGTTAATTTTGACCTTCAACATTGCACCCTTAGACACAAAAACATAAATATTTGAACGCACATTTTTGTTGATCATATATTTTGGGTCAAGAAAATTGAATTTCATGACAATTGATTTGCCCCCAGTTTTACATCATCATTTACCGCTAACCCTTGAATGTATCGAAATCATTGCATCGGTCAACGTTCAAAAAGCCGTAACTTGTGAACCGTTCAAACTGAAAATCTAGAACAAGTTTTCTGTCATCTTCAAATATGAGGCTATCAAATCAATATACATAAATGCATTGTTATTATAATTATAATAATCTAAAATTTCACAGCAACCAATTTGACTCAAATCAAGTGAGTTCTCTTGGAATGACCATTTAGAAATGTACACATTTCTTCTTTACTGAGAAAAATATATCAACAAAATAGGCTATGGAAGGCGGTGAATTTTGCAATCGTTTGGGGGTAGCTAGAGTGGTTGTGATCTCCAATTTTCAATTTAATAATAACTTTCATGAATATATCCTCTTTTATGCCTATATCAGGTGAGGCCAATGAAGATGAACTCATCAAGGATTGAGATATAAACATCACCACCATATGTTCATAAGAATGACTCAAAAAAATAGGCTACGGAGGATGACGACACCTCCACAAGGACTTCTCCCAAATTATGTTTTCCAATTTCCAATTTATCTTTTCAAATCATTCTCTCCCAAATATCTTCCCCATATTAGAATTGTGTTATCACATACTGTTCGAACGTTATCACCAAATAACTGACATTTCGCTGAATCGACTCCCATGCGCACTTAGGCAGTAGACAACACAATTAATGCTTATAATATAGAGAGATTTGAAAACATAAGAAATATTCAATAATCACTCTAGTCATCGCTGAAGACTGCTATCAATCGTCCAATTAGGATCTAAACAATTGTTCCTGGATTTCAATAAAAAAAAAAAATGTTATATTCCACGAAGATTTTGATTTTCGAAGATCAGATGCTAATCATGACCGCAGCAAACAATGCTAACTTACCCAAACTGAAAAAAAAAAAATCAAAAATCCTATTACGACACGATATCCCGCTAAAAGCTCCACCTCTCGCAGGTACCGCAAAAAATGAATGCGTATACGGTTAAAGTGTAGGAAAAGCATTGAAGTTGATTTTATTTGAATGTATTTTAATGATCGTGAGTCAGTGCCTAGATGTTCTGATAGACCATCACTCTAATATGTTTGTTCTCTTGCCCGACCATAATGAGTGGTTCGATTAGGCATAAACAGACATGATTCAAACCCATTCTCACTGATAAAGGGTTTTGAAAAGCAACATGCCATATGAGAACAGTTGTGCAACAGCCTGTTATTGCGTAGCCGGCGACCTGCGGGGGGGTAAGGGGGAAAGGCCCTCTTCTAGTCTAGCTCCACAGGGATTTGTTTGAAATTACACCCATTTTAACCCGGTTTAGAGTGTTTCAAATATAAGGTTTGGATGCCGAAATCATTCTACTTAAGAAAATAAAAATGGTCTAAAACCAATATTTGTAGCTGCAGGGTCGTTTTGTGTCATTTCAGTGCCCTGGTCAAGCACTCGTGTGTGCACCCAAAAATTAATTTGGCCACCGAGCAGCTGCCCTCTTCGTCCACCCCTGGGAACGACCCTCGTTGTTATTATCATAGTTGTTTACAAAAAAATATTGTAATAAATAATTTACAACCTGAACGAAGCACGGTAGTGTTGTTTGTTGATTCTTGCTAACTAAACCACATAGCTGTCTACCAGATCTGACATTTTAAAAAGGATTGCAAATTCATTTTCAATTTGCAATTGTGTCAAATATGAGTCTTATACGATATTTATATTTCCTTCTTTCTCTCTTCCTATTTTCTTTCTTTCTTTCTTTCTACTTTTTTCGTCGCTTCCAATTCATGGGGGGGGGAGCAATGGCTTCTATCGCCCCACCTCCCCCCCTCCTTTATCCACCACTGATTACAACCACTTTTCCCAACTCTCTCTCTTTTGCACCCTGCAAAATAATAAGTCGCTGGTGATAACAAAGTACGTGAAACCTCTATCCATTGTTTTTCAAGGGACCAGGAAAATAAAACCATCAATACAGGAAAACTATCAAGCCAGGAAAATTTAACATTGACATTGATTATATGGGAATGGGACTAGAAAAAATGAATGATACATCCAGGAAAACGATAGATCCGGGAACGATGCATAGAGGTTTCACTGTAGACTCTACTGTAGATTAATATTATAATGGCTATATATATTTATTCTCTTGTTTTGTTAACAGTTCATTTCTTTACTATATCTGATGATGATAATTGTATACTATAATTATTGAAAATGAGGGTCTCAATAATTATGCTGTGATTCTAGGGAGGTACGGGCCTCGTTGGGCTTCACCTTAGAAACACACGACACGCCCAGCAATCAACGGTAGGCCTATGTTATCGCTAAATTTTTGAATAATATATTACTATGCTAGTTAGATTCAAATCCTTACCTGTATTATGGATAGTACTTTTAACTTGTCATATATGCTTGAAAATTAATTCCTAAATCAATTGGGATCATTGTTGATTTTTTAAAAATTAAATGAAGAATCAGTCAGCAACAAACTTTATCAAGGTACTCAAATAAATGTGAATAATAATCCAAAGTCAAAATTGAAATCAAATAGTTAGTTACTACAAACATTGGAATGGTCAACATTTGCATAAAGTTGACTCTACGTCCAGTACCGGACTGGGCCACCGGGCAATCGGGCAATGCACGGTGGGCCGCTGTTGAAATCGATATCAAAATGGGCCGCGGTCATCCGCGAATACCTTTTTATGCGTTCATACAGTTGTTCCACTTCGATGTTTCACTTCCATCCAAGGTTTAATATTTACCTAAATGATAATAACTTGAGTAATTGAAAACTGACCATAGTCGAGCATTTTGAATATAATTCGTTATCTTAGAATAGAATGATATTATTGTATTTACAAATATTATCGAAATCTATTTAACAGTTGATATAGGTATAACCTCGATAAATTAGCTACCGGTGAAAAAAAAATTGAGACACAAAAATATTTTGTGATGGTCTCTCGATCGAAATTGAGATCTATATGATTTTGTTGTTTGATGTAATCTATAATCGCGAAATATATTCTTTCAATTGTGATGAGCTTGTGGTTAGAATGAAACTTACAGAAAATGGTTCCAACTTCAAATTTTAAGCTTATTCAGGACTAATTGCAATAACAACAATAATCATAAGTGTTGGACTTCTACTAAAAATATCAAAATATACACACAAAAATCATGAATTTTCAAAAAATTCCCTGCGGGTCCGAACCCGCATGCCCGTTAGGTTGTAACAATTCTGTCTTCGCTATTCAAGCAAATCTCGGAATTTCCCAAATTCGCGGTACCGTACCAAAGAATATGAGCCTGTGATTGTCCCTGTGTGGGACACGAGACATTAGCTATAAGGTGTCGATTACTTTTCTTTAGAAAAATAAATAAATAAAAGGCAGACTTGAAGCAAGCGACGGCAGGAGAATATGTCCATGATATCGATTGATAGGGTCCCATTCCATTTAAGAAACGAATATAATAATTCACCTGAGTGAAAATTCATTCACAGAATGGGTTGGCTGCAATTAGGCGATTACTGACATCCAAACAGAACATCTACTCTACAAGAGAAGATTCGATCACTAGGTCAAATATGGAAGAAATAGCGTCGGTACCGTATTTCCCTCAGTATTCTCCTATTTAACTGAGTTATATTCAATGAAAATTGTTTTGGACCCCTGACAACACTAATCCAGAATAAATTCTACTATCAACGATTTTTTCATACTATTCTCGACTATTTGAGTATTGTCTATCAATTCTGAAAATTACAGTGAATTCACCAAGGAGTACACCAATTTTCTTCGTGCCCAATAGTCGGTCATTTGGTAATGATAAATCTTAATATGGATATAATATTACAATGGATGCCAATTTGAAGTTTGTATTTTTCCAATGTATAAATTAAAATACTGGTATTTCTACATCACCCATTGCACTTGGCCTATATAGCATTAACCACAATTACTCACTTAGTGGACGTCAAATATCAGAGCCACATTGAATTTTAAGATTCTTCAATGTGAATTTTAATGACATATTGTATTCAAGAAGACTGTTTTCGGACATTTTCTTGTCCGAATGTGTCTAAAAATAGAATTGTGGTTAATGCTATACAACACCACTATATTTAAAACTCTACCGACAATAACAAAATTATGGGCTTATACCAATCTTGAGCTAAGATCGCTTGAGACCGAAAGTGCAAAAATACACCTCAATCACAAAAACATTATTTACGACCCCCCCCCCCCCTCTCTCTCCGTGGGCCGCTTTTCAGTATTTTTGCCCGGGCCGGTTGTGACAGCCAGTCCGGCACTGTCTACGTTGCTCATCGAACAACATCACGAATAGTGTATTCCTATTAATACTTTCTCTGGCAACTACCCTATCAATATTTATTTATTTATTTATTTATTTATTTATTCTTTACAAAATACATTGTTTGAATATCAGTCGCAGTTTTAGCTATAGTTATACAAACCAGTCTTATAATAATTCTTACCTAATGTAATATCATTTTGGTTACTTATAGATAGTAGTATTTCAAGTACATGAACAAGAAAAAAATTAACATTACATATTCATATACCGTACTTTTGGCTCATCACAGTAGTAGAGATTATTACATATTATTTATTAAAAAGATCACTACATTTTTAAGAATTCTTCAACATTATAAAATGCATTTTCTATCAGGTAGCCCTTCAACCGTGATTTAAATAGTGGAATACTGTCCTGCTCCTTTATGTAATTTGGCAGCTTGTTAAACAATCTTATACTGGCAATGCTGGGTGCCTCCTCACAATATTTATGTCTCCCACTCACAACATGTACATCGTTTTTTCTTCTGGTATTATACATATGGATGACAGAATTTGTTTTCTCAAGAGCCCCATTATTCATGGCATTTGTCAATATTGAATAGATATATATACAAGTAACTGTCATAATTCCCAGCTCTACAAAATAAGCCCGGACACTTTCATATTTCCTTAATCCTACAATGACTCTCACTGCCCTCTTCTGGAGTATCAAAATCCTGTTGACATTGGCATTTGAGTTATTCCCCCATGCATCAATAGCAAAACGTATATGAGACTCTATTATTGCAAAGTAGGTCATCAGCAGTATCTCTCTGCTGCTATGATGATATAGTTTTCTCAATACATAAATACCTGTACTTAGTTTCTTGGCTAGACAATCCATGTGTATGCCCCAATTCAAGCGTTCATCAATCTGAATACCCAAAAATGCAATACAACTAACTTGCTCCAAGTAAACCTCATTTATTTGTACATTGATTATTTCTTGAGCTTTGTTTCCTAAATTATATATCATATATTTGGTCTTAGTTTCATTTACTTTCAGTCTATTCTGCTTAAGCCATTGAACTATTTTGTTAGCTTGTATATGCACTTCTATTTCTAGGGCCTGTAAATTATTATTTGATATGCTAAGTGTAGTATCATCAGCATATAATACAATGTTGTTATTATCTTCACTAACATGCTGTGCAATTTCATTAATATACATGTTGAAGAGAAGTGGGCCTAATACCGATCCCTGTGGTACACCATACTTTTGCTTTAGTTTGTATTGTTATTCAGGACTGCTATCTACCACTTATATAGGGCCTGTAGTGCTCATCAGTTATTGATTTCAAAAGTGAACACTTTCCATGTTCCAAACGATGTACTGAGTTTTGCCTTGAATTTTGTTGAAAAAGATTGATCGTAATTCGCACTGCAATACAAGTGGACCATCTGCAATTTGATGAAAATTGACCTCGCGCAAACTCACCCTGAATGGCTGAGAACAAATGATATTTTCATCTGGGTTGGCTTAACACACACAAAAAGGTTACTCACGCTTCTACTGTGCTGCATGTGTTGTTGACCCGGAGTTGCAACAATCCAAAGTCGGTCGGAGTCTGATCATCGGCATTGACGCCATGGGTCCTAGTCTTGACTAGGAGCAATACGAAGAGTATTACCGCCGTAGCGACAGCAGACAATGGACGCCAAGGATGCACCGTATGCTGTCCCATGTATCTCGACAGCACTCGGGACCTAGTCGAAGAACTGCCATGAATCTTGCCCAGCTCATCGTCTTTCTTCCCTTCCATGATTTCACAATCTATAAAACCACATGACATATATCAGCTTATAGGATTTTTCTCTATATTAATGTGTTAGATTTGTATTAATTAAATCATTACAAAATCATTCAGGCCCGGATTTACGCACAGGCTGGCAAGGCTGAAGCCTAGGGGCGCGAAAGCCCAGGGGGCGCTTGGGCTCTTCAGGTGTTCCATATTTTTGTTTCCCATTAAATGAAATGGTATCAAAAAATGCAACACAAAGTTATATCATGTAGTTAAAAATGAAAACAAAAGTGTCACGAACTTATTTTCATAATTATTCCCATTCATATTCTCATTAACACTAAAACAACATTGGCCAATATCTACAACTTACAGAATATAATCTGAAAAATGATATCTCAAAACATTTCCTGTGGGGGCTATTGGATTAACTGCAATATTGCTGAAATATGCCCTGGTATTTCTTTTTAGGACTTCACCCTGGGTAAGTCGCACCCTATATCATATAAATATTCCGTTACTTAGTAAGTCATCATTGGTAATGTCGAGTAATGAGCGGAAATACGTTGACGTGCCACGTGGTTTCCACATTATTCGAAATATTTTTTACATTTAATTTTTATTTTTGCACTAATCTTACACATATTTTGAAAATAAGTATAGTGCCACTGAACTAGGTTCAGCCTAGGGGCGCTGGATTCTCAAGTCCGGTCCTGAAATCATTAATTCCCTTCTAGAAGGAAGGATGTCTGAATATAACTGTATTGGAAAAAAACATGCGTTGTAGCAACTAAGTTAATAATATGGTAGGTATGGAAATAAATCGTTGCTAAAAATGTATCATATACAAGTAGGCCTGATTTTTGCATTACTGTATAATTATGTCAACAATAATTGAAGAATTTAGCACATGCCATTTGTGCATTTATAGTCTATTATTTTTATTTAGATTTCAGATCATAATTATCAATATTGCTGTTCAATAGGCCTACCTCAGATAACTAAGTAAATCGCTGATCACAGAAGCATACAGTTACTATAATTAAAACTGATCTGCCACTAGGCAGTAAGGAGAGAAATTGTGGTTTGTTAAGGTCTACTATTCTGAAGAAGGTTTATTGTTTGCCTCAGTGTTAATTGCGATTCACTTCCACATAGATATGAACACTTAGCACTGATTTTCTCTAGGCCTAGGCATTGATGGCTTAAGGACCTAGTCTGTCGGTACAAGTGCTTATTTGAACACAATTAGTATTGTCTAGGAATGCATGGTGGAGGCTACAGCAGGTATATGTAATATGAATTTTGTTTGGATATTGAATTTCAATCAAAAAAATAGCTGAAAGCATTGTGGGAAATATTTCACATGGTTTTCCTTTAGCTGGAATAGGAACTTAGTCAGGACTAGGCTTTGGCCCTTGTTGAATACAAGGTAATTTTCAGTAATGATTTTCAGAATTTGTTCAAGTTATTTCTGAAGCTATACCACTGTAATTTAGCCAAGCATATGATAATATGATCATAGGTTCATGAACCCATGAAGTAATCATTAAAGTTTTGAAGTATTTCAATAAATAACAATATAAATGAAGCTTCAGTGATTCGATCTAGGCCTAGGCCTAGCATACGGCTCAAGGCAATTTCAGTTGGACACCGATCCATTAGGCCTACCCAACCGGGAAAATTTGAAACTGATTGATTGATTGTTAGCCCTGTTAGATTTCAATCTCAAAGTAGTGAGGCTAATATGAGTGGTATAAATTATGGATATAAATAATGAAACAATATTAAATACCTGGGGTGACTTATAAACACAATATCTTCCTGGTAAGTCTTTTGTGCTTGGTGAAAATAATTTGAATCGCTTTTTCTATGTTAGTGGGGGTTTCATTACTACATACAGAAACCAGATGTCGCCCATAGGCCTACGAGGCTTTTAGAAACTGATTCAGTTGAGAAAATATAATGCTATTCGTCACAAAAGTGGCAACAAACTGACTATAATACTGGTAATTCCAATTTTATTCATTATTTAATTTATTTCACCTATTTTAGGATTAATAGGAGCTATACATCACGTATTATGAGCAGTGGTGGTTGAGGCTACTGGGCAGCGCAATTACGACCGCGTGTGATTAACAGGGTGACGTCACAAAACCCGAGTAATATAATTATTATAAAAACAACAACAATATGACTGCAAAAAATTGAATGGATAACAATGCGAACATCGGTCTCTGAGAAAATTATCATAGCCCGGTCATAACCCTTTGCCAAAAACCTTTATAATGATGATATATTTTGTTTTTGTTGAAACAAAAGACAAAGGTAGAATGGGGCGGATTCGATACCTAGCACTCTCGCACCGAAATCACATAACATATCCCAACAAAACGCCACAGGTTTCTTTGGATAAAATCCGTTTATAGGAAGGAAGAAAAATGTATTTGTACCAGGTGAAAAATCCCAGAACCCCCACACCATATCGTATAGGAACGACTAGACGTTGGACAAGCTAGTACCCAGGGGCGGATCCAGGTCATATTCATGGAAGGGGGGGGGGGGGGGGGGCGATTTCAGTTTGAAGAAAAATGACATATAAGAACAGTTGTGCAACAGCATGTTATCGCGAAGCCGATGACCCGTGGAGGGTAAGGGGGGAAGGCCCTCTTCTGGCTCCGCAGGGAGTTTTTGTTAATTATACACCCATTTTCAATACGGTTTAGCGTGTTTCGAATAAGGTTCAGATGCCGAAATCATTCTACTTTTGAAATAAAAAATGGTGCCAAAACCAATAGACTATTTGTATAGCTGCAGGGTCGATTCGTGTCATTTTAGCACCCCGGAAAAGCATTCAATTAATTGTGCGCCCCCAAAATTGAGTGTGCAAATTGAAGGTGCATGCAAGGTGGGAAGAGTCATGCCCCGCAGGTACATTTTTTAAAATTTATTTTTTTCAATACGATTTCACGGGTTACAGGAGCAACTCGAAATTTCAGGAATTCATGGATTCTTCATTGTGATAACAAGACTGATTTTGCCAAATGACTGTTCCAAGTAAATGACGCTGAATTAATAAATCATTCAATTATATGTAGGCCTAGTAAAAATAAGTAAAGAACACAAATATAATACGAATATTTACTCCATCCAGTGATGTGAATAGAATGAAATTGAAATTCAATATATAGAATATATAGAATACGATTAGTGATCGGAAAGTCACAAATGGATGCCGATAGCGCCCCTAGAATTTGGCCACCGGTCAGCCGTTCTCTTCGCCCACCCCTAGAAACGACCCTCGTCATTATTATACCATCGTTATTTACCAAAATCATAATATATAATTCACAACATGGAAAAGCACGATAGTGTTGTTTGTTGATTCTTGCTAACTGAACTTCTCAGGCCTACTAGATCTAACATTTCGAACCAGTACGTAGAATTCATTTTCAATGCAATTATGTGAAATATGAAATCGTGGCACACATAGCCGGTATTATACGATATTTATTTCCTTTCTTCTCTTTTCCTATTTTTTTTCTTCCTCCCTCTCTTTCTTTCTTTCTTTCTTTCTTTCTTTCTTTCTTTCTCTCTTTCTTTCTCTCTTTCTTTCTTTCTTTCTTTTTTTTTCCCGCATACGGTCCATCAGGAAAAGAAATGTTTAAATCAGAATATTAATACAAAATATAGAAACGATTCACCCATATCATGAAATGTACTTCGATGAAACAATGAGTATTGGATGCGTACTTTCCAGTATGAACTGTTGAAAAATAATAATACATTAATCGCATTGTTTACTTTTGGGATGGTCAGTTTCCGAATGGGCAGTAGGGGCCTATACAGGATGTGGATTGAAGAAATCACACATTATTATCTTGTATATTATACTCGTCCGTCCGTCCGTCTGTGTGTTTGTTTATATAATATACAGGCCTATGTGGCCTGTTCCCAAACCACAAATGATCGAGTCAATCATCTGTGCCCAAACCGGAATCTCGCGAATGCCTGGGCTGGTTGACGTGAAACAAATGCCAAAATACTGACCACGAGGTGAGCGTCCGAAAATCCCTTGAAAAAAATGATCCAAATGTGGGCTCATCAAACTCTCCATCCTGGAAACTGAACATTTGGATTGGACCATCCAAACGTAATATAAAATGACATGACGTGATTGCCCATGCAACTGCCATCGTGTAAACTACCCATTAGTGAAACTAACCATCCAAAGTTCAAACAATACCAAATAGAAATATGACGGTGCTTGTGAAACCGTCCATACTGAATTCTGCCCATTCAATATATTTTTTTTCTGAGGTATTGGCTGAGCACTTGGAAAGTCAGTTCAAAAAACGTTATTTGAGAAACCTATTTGAGAAGTTCGATTAAATTTGCGTTTGGAAGGTTTTATTCCCGAATGTTCGATTCCCAGGACGGGAAGTTGATATTGTAATTGTTGGATAAATATGAATTCCTCAAAGATATGAAGCGATGGTCAGTCGCAGCCGTCCTCCATTTATTTATTCATTTATATATATATATATATATATATATATATATATATATATATATATATATATATATATATATATATATATATATATATATACATATATATATATATATATATATATATATATATATATATATATATATATATATATATATATATATATATATATATATATATATATGTGTGTGTAGGTATATGTATATGTATAATATGTCTCTACTCCTCAACCTCCATCTGTACCATAACAATAACTCACACATCAATATCATAAAAAGATATCCTGTGTTATGAGTTCAGATGGTAAAAGCAGTTACGTTTCAAGCAATAGGACCGGACTTCGATCCTCCGATGTGGCGGTAAATTTCAGTAATGGCAATATCCATCATATATGACGTATATATATATATATATATATATATATATATATATATATATATATATATATATATATATATATATATATTAAATATATATATATATATATATATATATAAATATATATAAATATATATATATATATATATATATATATATATATATATATATATATATATATATATATATATGTATATATATATATATATATATATATATATATATATATATATATATATATATATATATATATATATATATATATATATATATATATATATATATACATATATACATATATATATATATATATATATATATATATATATATATATATATATATATATATATATATATATATATATATTTATTTATATATAAACATATATATATATATATATATATTTATATATATATATATATATATATATACATATATATATACATATATATATATATATATATATATATATATATATATATATATATATATATTTAGATATATATATATATATATATATATATATATATATATATATAAATATATATATATATATATATATATATATATATATATATTTATATATATATATATATATATATATATATATATATATATATATATATATATATATATATATATATATATATATATATATATATATATATATATATATATATATATATATATATGGGCGTCCTTTATATATGTGTGTTTGTGTGATTATATCAAAGAGAGATTAAGATTCGTGAGAATGTATCATTTCATTATCGGTTACAAATACATTCACAATATTTTTGACGACGTTTTATTATTTAAGCAGGCCTACCGTAGTATTTTTACGGTGATAAAATAAGGCGCATAGGAACATGGACATTAGTAACATTTATTAATTCACGTATTCATTTATGTATTGTATTCATGGTTTGTTCAACATGAAGAAAATGTGTTGTTCACACCAGGTCAAAAATAACATAATAACAAATGGTCGATATATCAAAATGTAAGTCGGAGTCGATGGCAGTCGATTTAGCGAAATATCATTTTTTTGATGATAACTTTTGAACGGTATGTGATATTGAAATTCCAATACGCGAGAAACACATATAATCATAATAGCTCCAATATGATATAAGTTATAACTACTCACGTCATGTCGCATAATTGTCAAGCGTATACAGCTAAAAAAAAGTTTTTTAGCTGTTTACACTTGACAGTTATGCGACATGACTCGAATAATTTTAACTTGAGTTATATCATCTTGAAGCTATTATAATTATCTGTGTTCTCGCGTATTTGATTTTTTATATCTCATACCGTACGTTCAAAAGTTATCAAAAAACTGATATTTCGCTAAATCGACTCCCAGCACGGACTCTTGAGGAAGAAATTTAAAGTTGAGTAGGCCTAAAGAACTCCTCAAGGTTAAAATAACTAGCAGCAGATACTTTTTCAGTAATGTTATTGGATAGCTGGTTGAACAGTCTGCACAACTGAACTTTTGAACAGTTGCATTAACAGCCGATGCAGATTATCAGGCATGAGCTATAAATGAGAATATTACTGCAGGAAAATGAAGTGGTTCTACCTCTTGGATTGTCAAATTAGGATTGAAATATATTGTATAATGATTGTGTGTAGAAATTTCTTTCTATGATACTTTAAACAGTTGGTGATAGGCCTATATTCACTTTCAACTATGTCGAAGTCTCTTTGAAGGGATTACAAAAAGTTCTATAGATGTGAATATACAATTAATAATTATATCGTTAATTCTAGTTCTAATAGTCATAATAACAAACTAACTAATTTTGGTATTTCTGTCACACAACACTGAAGTTCACAAATCAAAAGTTCACAAATAAAGTTCACAATAGAAGTTCACAAATCAAAGTTCACAAATTAGATATCTATTTTCTTCGTAATTATGCTGTCACGCGTAAAACATTTCCTAAATTTGAGCGAGGCATAGATGATCATGCAGCCACATTGTATCAGTAACACAATTTTATATTGGATTTTATGATAGTTTTTCGAAGTACACGATTGATGGTCGTAGCTGATGATGTATAGTTGGGAGACCATATTGCTGCCATTGGCAATATTGTTCAAAGTCACGCGCCATATTGAATATTGTCGTTTCCAGTGTTCACCGCCAGAGATCGGTGCAACTGTGATAGGTTCGTCGCCATCTTGTGATAACAACTGCAAACTTGATTTTCGTCTTCAATTATTCACTCGAGTTTTCTTGACGTTTCAGCTTGATGATACACGCACAATTCACTCGATATAATGAAATAATTATCCAATTATTTTAATACAATTATTTATTATTTATATATACAATGAATAGATTATTATATTTTGTATTCTCCCGTTGGTCAGTAGATTCTTCGAGGGATAGTTGAAAATATTTTGCATTGTTACAAATATTCTCTAGTCATTGTATACCAAAAACCACACAAAAATGCAAAGATATTTTCAAACAAATCCACTTCAAATTAACTACATTGCATTTATTTATATTGGGTTCAACGACGCACTGTAATGATAACTAAGACCTATTGGCGTCAGATGAATGATTAATGGGATGATGGGATGATGAGATGAAGTTTTCTTGGGTATTACGAACGATAGTGGGAAGAAAGCGTTTGTGGCAGATCATATAGGAACCTTGTGTTAGCCTAGGCTACAGAGGCAAACCATAAAAGAAGTCTGTGAAGATAGACGGTGAGGAGGATCAAACCGAGGGTATATATGTCCGTTATTTTCCGGATTACGTGAAGCGAGTGCGTTTGTTACTAAGCTACATGTGCCGGTAACTACGATGTATAAGACTATAAGTAAGTATAGCATGCCCACCAGCAATCGTAATTGATAGTAGAAAATATTTTTCGTTATTATTTACAAGAGTTAGGAAAATAATCATTTTTGTATTTATTATATAATCCTGATTATTCATTTTCCCTGGTGTGGCAATTTTGTGGTGCTCCGCCCAAACGATCCTATATTTTCATCCTTAGTATTTGAGAAAAACAAGCTTCACTTTGGGTCAAGTTTTTGATGTTCACACATATTACAGAAAAAATATTTGGCTCTGATTGAAAATGCTATGGTCACTTTATGAGTGTAGTACAATGAAATAGAATAAAATTAAACTAAATCGATAAAATTAAATCAATATTCATTCTACCTTTCGTTCCGTTTTTTTGCTCAAAACTCCGAAATAGTATCATCATGTCTCAGTTTCATATAAAATCTTTTCAAAACCAAATTGGTGAAAAACTTCGATTATAAAAATTGATTCATCAAATTTATAAAAATAGAAAAAGCAGGAATTATTCGACCAATCAATTCAATTCAAAATATAATAAATATGATTTTCTATATTAAGAAATAATGAAAATGAAAGTATACTTTCTAAAATTCTATTTTCCAAAATCCATTAGAAAATCCCTAAGTATGAAGCTTAAAAGTCTTCAAGAATTGAAAAATCATATTTAAAAACTCAGAAATTGTTCGAGCATTCAATAAAATTTGTATAATTTGATTACAATATATATGATAGCCTAGGCTATATAATATATATTGTAATTAAAACGAAATGAAAAATTATAAAAGTTACGGTAAAAAATGTTGAAGTATTACATCCTACCTCGTTTGATGAACTGCATGTAGATAATCCCAGTAATTATACTAGCTTTTATTCAACACGTGTGTCGTCGAACAGTTTGTGAGGAGCTCTAAATGCCCTCGCGTCTTCAGTAGATGACATTGGACAATCGTTGCATAAGGCACCACCCCCTATCCTTCCCCTCAGTTCTAATATACTTCAATCAGCCGAGAATGAGCAAACACACTTTCAACACCTAGACCATATTCTAATTGAATAATTAATTTCAAATAATATTTCACACATAAAATTTTTCCTTTCAAATAATAATTTGATCACAGAATATTGTCCAGTGAAAATAACATTCATGTTTAATAACATGTTCATGTTGGTGTGTTCATGTTATAAGTGAAAATAGGAATGCAGTAAACGTAATTTTTGTCCACAGATTAAAATTTTTTAACCATCTATATTCAACTTCATATTTCTAGAAAATAAATGTTAAAATAATGAGTTTAGCGCCATATCAAATTGATATTGCATATTTTTTTTTAAATTGAAATATATAATAGCTTTGAATAATAAATAAATAATACAAAAAAAAAATAGATCATGAAAGAAAATCTCAGCGAAAATTTGTAAGTGGCGATGGAATTTTCTAACAAATTACCTATACTTGTCACATATTCTAAGAAGCGTCATTGTGGGTATGTGCAATCCACGTCTCATAAAACCGAGTGCATCCAATCAGCGAGTTTGTTTAAACTTCCCCAAGATGCGTAAGGTACTAGTACTCGCACGAACCTTCCCCCTCTTTGTTCCTTGTTGTGACCTGAGACGAAGTGACACCCTGTCACACGAGGCAACATGCAAGCAATGGCTGGTATGTGTCAGCACTTGCATTTAACCATGTATTTAGGTAACATGGACTTTTAGTTTGATGACGCGTATGAGCATATGTAATGGAATAGCTCTTGAGAAATTGAACTCTTGTGCTCTATATATAAAGTGGACCGATAGGATACTCGATTAAAAGTCCTTCCTGTTCAAAGAGAAAAAATCATACTCAAAGATCATATGGAACTACAGTTACGTTGGGTGTGTGTGAAGTCATATTCTATAATATCCATCTATATTATATTTGGGATTTGAAATCAATTATTTACATTTTCATTATTTCATCCACGAGATTTCGTAACATTTTCAATTACAACTGGCTTTTGCCTCGCGATATACATACTGAATGTCAGTGGTAAATTCTGCACTTGGATTGTTTTAGAATTATGATGATTCAATTCGAATGATTAATCAATTAATTCATTCATTTCACTCCTCTTGGTATAAGCATGCCCAAGTTGTGTCTGAACCTATCGAATAGACGCGGGAAGGAATCGGCCGTGACATGGTAGTAGAAAACCATTACATTCATGTTAACGTTAAGAAAATGTGAAAAATCTCAGGCAGAATAAGCAACGGACGGGAATCGAACCCTGATCTCCTGAATGACCTTGCATGTTGTCGATTTTCACTTGATAAGTGACTTCACGACAATTTATTACTATTTTCACAGGAATAGCGCTAGTTGAAGTATAGTTTAATAAGAAGTAATATGTTAGTTTTAAAATGTATCACAATAGTTCAGGTTATTTAGAATTGGTTGATTGAGTTTAAGGTGAGTTAATTTTCCATACTATGTTCAACCTCAAATTTGGTTTGACAATTTTACCACGACAATTTTGGCCGTCCACACTTCTGGGTCCGCATATGGCGAGTCGTCCACACTTCGGGGTTTACATAATATGGCAAATCGTCCACATTTCTGGGTTTGCATATGGCGAGTCGTCCACACTTTTGGGTTTGCATATGGCGAGTCGTCCACACTTTTGGGTTTGCATATGGCGAGTCGTCCACACTTTTTGGTTTGCAAATGGCGAGTTGTTCACACTTCTGGGTTTGCAAATAGCGAGTCGTCAACACTTCTGGGTCCGCATATGGCGAGTTGTTCACACTTTTGGGTTTGCGTATGGCGAGTCGTCCACACTTTTGGGTTTGCACATGGCGAGTTGTTCACACTTCTGGGTTTGCATATAGCGAGTCGTCCACACTTCCGGGTTTGCATATGGCGAGTCGTCCACACTTCTGGGTTTGCGTATGGCGAGTCGTCCCCACTTCTGGATTCACGTATGGCGAGTCGTCCACACTTCTGAGTTTGCATATGGCGAGTCGTCCACACTTCTTGGTTTGCATATGGCGAGTCGTCCACACTTCTTGGTTTGCATATGGCGAGTCGTCCACACTTCTTGGTAAATTTGCATATGGCGAGTCGTCCACACTTCTGGGTTTGCGTATGGCGAGTCGTCCCCACTTCTGGATTCACGTATGGCGAGTCGTCCACACTTCTGAGTTTGCATATGGCGAGTCGTCCACACTTCTTAATTTGCATATGGCGAGTCGTCCATACTTCTTGGTTTGCATATGGCGAGTCGTCCACATTTCTTGGTAAATTTGCATATGGCGAGTCGTCCACACTTCTTGGTTTGCATATGGCGAGTCGTCCACACTTCTTGGTTTGCATATGGCGAGTCGTCCACACTTCTTGGTAAATTTGCATATGGCGAGTCGTCCACACTTCTGGGTTTGCGTATGGCGAGTCGTCCACACTTTTGGATTCACGTATGGCGAGTCGTCCACACTTCTGAGTTTGCATATGGCGAGTCGTCCACACTTCTTAATTTGCATATGGCGAGTCGTCCACACTTCTTGGTAAATTTGCATATGGCGAGTCGTCCACACTTCTGGGTTTGCATATGGCGAGTCGTCCATACTTCTTGGTTTGCATATGGCGAGTCGTCCACATTTCTTGGTAAATTTGCATATGACGAGTCGTCCACACTTCTTGGTTTGCATATGGCGAGTCGTCCACACTTCTTGGTTTGCATATGGCGAGTCGTCCACACTTCTTGGTAAATTTGCATATGGCGAGTCGTCCACACTTCTGGGTTTGCGTATGGCGAGTCGTCCACACTTTTGGATTCACGTATGGCGAGTCGTCCACACTTCTGAGTTTGCATATGGCGAGTCGTCCACACTTCTTGGTTTGCGTATGGCGAGTCGTCCACACTTCTTGGTAAATTTGCATATGGCGAGTCGTCCACATGCACTTCTGGGTTTGCGTATGGCGAGTCGTACACACTTCTGGGTTTGCGTATGACGAGTCGTCCACACATCTGGGTTTGCGTATGACGAGTCGTCCTCACTTCTGGGCCTGCGTGGCAATTGTTTGCCTTCTTCTTGGTGCCTGTATAGAGAGTTTACAAATTGTACTAGGCCTACTGAACCAGAACGCTTGATGAGTTGAATCTTCTTGCCAAAGTTCTGCCTGGAGAATTGTCCCTCCTCCCTTCCATCATTAATCCTGGCTGTTGTTTTTTCGCGGTTTCCTTCAGTAGTCCAAGTGAATAATGGAGCATATAGGCCTATTACATAATATTTATTCGGTCACGACTGAATGAATATTTTGAATAATCAAGTGAATAATGACTATTCAAATAAAACAATTACATTTTGTTAACATAAAATTGAGAATGAATATATACATAAATAAATAATATATATATATATATATATATATATATATATATATATATATATATATATATATATATATATATATATATATATATATATATATATATATATATATATATATATATATATATATTCAAATAAGGAATGGACAAAAAAGAGAGGAAGATTTATAAAGACGACAAAGACGAATAGAAGATAAAAAAACATCAACGTTGAACAGAAGACCGCTGTTATTTTTTCCTCCAAACGAGTGAATTTTAAGTAGAAGAAGAAAGAAAGATTTGGAATGAAAGAAGAAAAGGAGATAAAATAATCGATGGAAGAGGAGAACTAGAAGAGAAAATTTAAGAACCATATATTTAATTCACACAGTCCAATTGCAGTATGCAATAATATGTTCAAAATCAGCAATATCTTCTTAGCTCGTAACTTGGCTGCATGTACCTTGGCTACACTTAACCTTGGCTGCATTGTCCTTAGCTGAAGTTAACCTTGGGTGCACGTACCTTGGCTGAACATACCTTGGCTTCATCTTAATTTGCTGAAACTACCATTGCTTGTCGTAGATTGGCTGCACGTAAACTGGCTATTGTTTGTTGAGCATCAGCACAACTACTTATTTTTGAGCCAATGAATCACTAGTCAACTTTGTTGGCTGGTGAATGTTGCTGATTGTATTACCGGGTTAAAGGCTCCCAGAATTTGATATTTAATTCGAACTTATTTGAAAAATAACTACTTTGAATTTAAAAAAAAATATATCACATGTATAAAAAATTAATGGAATCACGTGAGATTAAGTGGATTGAATAAATCAATAGGAATGGAAAAATTATCGGGATTGAAAAAATTTTACATTTTGGAATGAAAATGTTCAATGATATCACCTGAATGAAAAAAAATCGAAAGAATCACGTAGAATGAAAATGAATAGAAAATAAAGAAAGAAGAATGAACAAATTCTCTCGGTATATAAAAAAAAGTAGTGTATTCAAAAAAGTGCATTATGAAATGAATTGACTTAGATTGAAGAAAAACCAAAGGAAACATGGTGAATCATTCACGATTCCAGAATCAAATATCAGGTGTACACAATAGTGAAATATGAATCAGAACGCCTATCACTCATGACGGATGACTTGCATTCCTCGTGAAACTCTTCACCCATTTGAAGGTTAGTATAACATAATATTATATTTAGGTTGAATAATGGAATTTTCCAGTCTCAACTGAGGCCGGGTTTCATCAACTTCAGTTTAAACTTGGCTTTGTAAAACTTGGTTTAATGATAAACTGGGTTTAAGAACTCGTATCAAAATAGTATAGGCTCAGTTTAGGTCAAATCTAATCCCAGATTAGGCATCATGAAACGGCTTCCTAAATATAAACCTGGATTAAAAATTTAAACCGGGTTTAAACTCCAGTTAATAGTTGGTGAAATGAGGCCTGAGTGTTGCGATATAGCCGATGAATATTCTATTATACTACAAAATGTAGGATGTTTAAAGTTGGTATTTTCTGTATTTGGTTGGATCACTGCAATTGCGCACGTTTGCGCGGTGGCAGTTGTTCTTCTTCCCAAGCCTCCTCTTGAACTCTTCAAGGCTTTCAGCTCCTCTTGCTTCTTTGCATAGCCCATTACACTTTCTTGATATTCTTTGGGTGAACCCACTCTTCCCAATTCTGTTTTAGTCCTCTCCACATCAAGCTGTTCCCCTCCTACCTCACTCCTCTGAACACACATCCCTATCCTCTCTCTCACTTCTTTCCACCCCGTAAAACCATTCTTCGCGTCCTAAAAAAGTTCATGGGTCTGTCCTTTTCCTCTTTTCCTCTAATTTCTCCCACCTGTGAAGTTTTTAAATTCCCTTATATTTTCCCTTCCTCTACCTTCCTGTGACTAGTTATCTATCTATGGACCGGGCTCAAAACTCGTTTAGAGAGAGAGAGAGTTGAGTGTAGGTGAGTTTTGAGAGGAGTCGGGACGAGAGAGTTAGAGAGAGCAGGTTTCGGAGTTTGGGGTGGTTTGAACGTCGCGTCTACCTCGTGGAGGTATTTATATAATATGGTACATCGCATATGCTAGTGATGTGATTTGTATTGTAAAACGTTGGTAGAGTATTGGCTTTTAGTGCGTTGTGAGTGCAACTAAAGTTACTCAACACTTCTGTTTATGTGGATGAAGTATTTGTGTGCTATGGCCAGCATTTTCAAGTGATTATCACCATGTTACCACCCCCGTCATGCACAAGAAGATTCCAGAGGAAGATGTCCATCGCCACATCATTACGATAAGTCAGCCGTCGTTTAATAACACTATGAAAACGCGGGATGCGCGTTGTGAGATGAGCTTAGAAGTATGGAAATCTAGAATGAAAAATAACTTGTCAGCTCAATTTACATCTACGGACCTTGGATTACTTTGTACGTTCAAGAACCTCACCTGCAACTTGTTGATATTTATAGTTCTGCAACCTGTTGCATATACACTTTGCAAATCCAATTGATCCAAATATTCAATAAAATGTACACTTTTATTGCGTTTTCTTTGTTATTTATTTGCAAAAATCTCTGAAAAGGTGAATAATAGTATAGTTCATATTTGATGGAAATTTGAGAGCTTTTGAACAGTTCTTGTTTTCCAAGTATTTTTCCTCCGGGTTATTCTTATGAGAATTTTTCAAACTTTCCGATTATTTTCCGGAAAAACCGTCGAACCGATTTTTCTGAAAAACAATCCCAACCTATTCTGGTATGACACCAACGTTCAGAAAAAGTTTCAAGTTGATTGATTTATTTCTCTGACCTGTATGCCGCGTACATAATTACAAAAAAAAAAAAAACGAAGCCCATTTTTTTCAGGGTGTGGAATGGAAAGCTTCGCTACGCTCATCTAACTAATATGTATTTATCAACTTGATCCTGTAACGATGAATGATGGTACAGAGTAGGCCTACTATTAACATTATTAACTTGTATTCGACGCTCGAGCAAGATCGAGCCGTATTGTCTTATTATTTATATATTGTCATATTGTCATATTGTCTTTGTTGGCCATTACACTGTCTACGTTACTCGGCCGGTGAATCATCGCCGTGATATTTGTATATTTGCATGTAGCCTACGCCCTCGGCGACAGCTTATTTGTCGACTCGACTATCGATGGACCATACTATCTAATAATATTGTTGTTTGGTAAACTTTATGCCCCTATATGAGCCATATTACATTCGGAATATAATTTGTTTAATAATGATAATTAACGTAATTTGATTAAATACCATCAAGTACTACCTTTAAGTTAACAGAGGAATGTCATTGGGCCTATTGTTGTATGGGACGGAGTAGTCCACTCAACCAATTGTTTGACCTCAATGTGGTCAATGACAGACCTTAATGGTTCATTATATATTTCATTTGGAATATGACATGTAATTCTATTAATTGATGTGATGCTGCGTATCTAGAATAAGATACTGCTATTATGTTATTGAATGAATGAATATTAGGATTTTAAGGCGCATCGACAGCGAGGTCATTTAGCGCCTGTTATTATGTTATTGTTAAGCATACACGTTAATGCCCTGTTGTATTTCATCACAAAATACTTGTTTATTTACACTGGAGGTGCGTACTGTCTTGTCATTGAAAGAAAACCAACCCAAACCCGAAGCTATAGAATATTTGTAATTTAATTCTATAAAAGTAAAACTATTTATTAACTACGTGGTGCCCTAGCTAATATTTTGGCCTGATTAAGTTACTCAACTATTTTTGGTACCTATACCGAGTATTTCTAGACCTCGTTTTCCCCACCTCTATCTACCGACCCGAGGAGTTGGCCGACGGCCTTGAGCGAGATCACATAGGGTGAGCCTTGTCACAAATATGGCGCCCAACGTGGGGCATTAATGAGCTAAGGAATACCTCAGTATACTGGTCTATTGTTTTGATATTATTTGTACCCAAGCTGACCAATCACCAATATGGATATCGGCAGACTTAGTCGAGATGAAATAGCGTATGAACACGAAGTAAGAGGAGTTACCGATGTAGGCCTACCTATAGTCGAAGAGATGCGCAAGTCTTTGCGACAGCTTATGCAACTGGACCGAGAAGGAAAGTCGATTGCGGTAAATGTTGAGTTTATCCTCAGGAGATGAATAAAATGTATGTGACTTCAAGTTAGTAAAGATTGACGGACTTGGGACTTATGATTGATTCCAAAGCGAGAAACCGGCCTTGAACGAGGTCACATAGGGTGAGCCTTGTCACACACCCTAATTCTTCCACTATCTCACAATGGGCATTTCTTGACCCACGGACTCGGTATACAACTAAACGAAAAGAACAACAAATTCATACTCCACTGAGTAAGTGATGTCGTGGTTTGAAATTTTGTGTAGTTCATAGATTTACGACGACTTTTCCGACCTCTAGCGTCGATTTCACTTTGCGTTATGTAACGTATTGTATTTATAGCAAATATTGCGTTAGAAAATTCGAATAAAATCGTGTGTCTTGCTAACACGTGAGTGCTTATTTGTATAAAGATGAAGGTTTGATTACAACAATAAGTCATAGTTAAATTAGCGTAGCGAAGACTTCCATTATTTTGATATGCCGACAAAAATCGGGTTTCGTTTGTATTATTATTTTTTTCTGTACGCGACTCCCAATCGACTCGATACTTGGGGAAGACATCATTGTTATACCAGAAAAGGTCTGTATTGTTTTTTTCAGCAAAATTGGTTCAATATATTTTTAGAAAAGTTCGAGAAGTTTAAAAATTCAAAAAGTTTGCGGAATCCTCATATCAGAATGAGCTTAAATTTACATCACGGTATTTCAATTTTATCCGATTGAAATTAAATTCTCGATCTCAGGTTGTTCATAATTTTTCAATGTTCCTACTGAGTTTAAAGGAGTTTGGATCCGTCATTTTTTAGGAGAAAAGTTATTATATTGAAAAAACGTCAAATACTGGGTGTACGTTTGTTCCGTTATAAACTTATGATCAACAGAGCGGGTTGAATCGAGTAGGCCTGTAAGGTATAAGGTAGGCTTGATAGTTACAAAAATTAAGTGTTTTTATAACTCTCGAGTTCATTTCGTATAAATATTTCGCTCATCATTTTCTTATAGTGTACATCGTACAATCGACAATATTGGTGGAATAGGTGGAGGCCTACATTCGTGAATTACAGTGAAGATCTCTTCATTTTATCCTGCCAACATTTTCTCAGGAAGATGGATATGTTCAAATTCAGGATTTTATTTATTAATACGCACGTATTTAATGAATGATAAGTCTCTTTTCTACTTTCATTTTTTCCATGAAGCTGTATTTCTCAATAACGATTGCTGGAAACTATAAGATACAAAATGAACGAAATGATTTATTCAAGACGGGATTGATTGAGAAATGGTATGAACTCGGCAAATCATAGAAATGCTGCCATTTTGCAGTACTTACACATTACCCACCACTGATAATCAAGTTACTGAACAGGTGGTCGAGTGGTTAGCACACTGAGCTGTCATTTAGGAGACTGCGGGCTCGATTTTCGTCAGGTTCGATCATCTTGACAGAATATGTTTTTTGAGGTTTTCCTCTTGTTGTTCAGGTTGATACTTGGATGGTTCCTCAACAACAGACAATGACCTCCCCCCCCCCCCTTCCACTATGCGAAAAAACACCCAATAAAATAACCTTTCATCTCATCATCTCACCATCTCATTCATCATTCACCGACGCCAATAGATCATCAGCAACCCGAGAGTCGTTGAACCCAATATAAATAAATGAATATAATAATAATAATAATAAGTTGTGTTTTAATATTCAATGATAATCACGTAAGAATAGATAATATGCCAGAAATGCACTTCAACTAGAACATTTGTGTTATTGTGAATCCAGAAAATAATTATTATAGAGAAGAATAATTCTTGTAGTGAGCAAAAGATCAGATTTCCATTGTGAATTTGTATCGGCATAACATATCAAAATTAAAATGTACTGCCATCAAACATGTAAATTAAATCTTGAAGCCCAACATTTTCACATATCATGTATCATGATTATTGTTTGTTTAGCGACCCCAACAACAGCTAGGTTCTAGGCGGGTACGCATGAGCCGGTGATGAAACTATAAAGTGATGATAAGTATGCCTTATGCCGTTATGCGAGGCTCGAACCCACGCCCAAAGGCGATTTAGTTTCTGAACGGTACCAAGTAGCTGACTGAGCAACAGAGGGAGGCGTCACAGATGTAAAGCCATACAAAAATCATTCAATCCATTCTGAACACCTGTGAAAAATATAAAGGATATATTAGTTATGTATACCAAATAGTTTATATAGCCTATACCAACTTGGAGGTGTGTATTTCTGGACGTAAGCTATTTTGCAGGTGTTTCAACAGAACAATAACGATTCATATTTATGATTTATTCACCATATTAACCCACAATTCTTGTACATTTTATTTTTCCGAATGTAATTTTTCTAATTTTGAAATGTCTAATATAGTTGTAATAATTAATCACTTATATACTTGAATCAGCACAGGAAGTATTTAATTAATAGTAAATGTTTCAAGCTTTTTATTTTGGTAGTGAATTAGCAATATAATCGTAAACTGAAGTATGGTCATGGTTAATGTCTGAATAAAATATGTGACGGTTATTTCTCAACATTTTTGCTTATCTTCTCTTATTTTTTCTCGAGAAACAACTTATCGGTGCATATTATACAATATTACGTCTATCTCTACGAGTCATATTCTCACGGAACGACAGCGTTACTTTAATGGTTCTATTGGGGATTCCGACTGATTGTTTACCATTAACGCTTGGAAGTTTCGACACTTCATAGACGTGTTTCTGTGACTTCATTCTCTGCGTGAGAAATGGGTTCATAATGTTTTCTAAATGAAGAATAAAATATGCAAATGAAGTAGGCCTAGGCATGGTCTATGCGAATTCGAGATAGATGTTTTTCCAACGAAGGAACTTGAGAAATATTTCACTCAGGCTCAGAGAACAACGGGTATAGGTGAATATTTTAGTGAGATAAGCTTTTCATGTGAAGTGCCTCATCATCTACACGACTTTGTAGTTTGTATCAATTAATTTTGTTCAGTAAGTTGACGATCTTAGTTGATTTCTTACTCTTAGTAAGCTGAGCCGTAACGAATGCGAATAAGTGAACAATTGTGATTTTGTTTGTAGGTTTTCAAGATTTGATTCATTTTAATCATGTTCAGTGTGTGTCTTACGACCCCACCAAGAGCTACATCATTGGGATCACGAATGAGTGGGCAATATGTGGGCAATATATGGATGGTGTTCACTTAAACTCGTGTCTTGAGGGACTTGAACGCAAGCCTTAGGTCTACTTGACATCAATCCAAGACAATCAATGCCTTGACTAGTCAAGCAGGCGTGCAAATACAAGCGCTATTCTTTGAACTTACTGCTGTTATTTTAGGATCAATCAGCACAGGTATTTGATTGCTAATTTTCCTTGGTTCATCTGTGTCTGGGATATGAGGGTTGATCGAGCGTTGGTTCGATCCCCGCCACCGTCCATCGTTGGTATACTACCTCTATGTAGCCTAGGGAAATGCCCGCATCGTACACCTACAATATAGGCCACGACCGCTTACGTCCTACGTCCCTTCCTATTACCTAAGAAATCTCCAACTAATTTTCTAATTAATCATTCATCCGACGGCAATAGATCGTGATTATACCTCATTGCAGTGCGTCGTTATACCCAATATGGAAAAAAATAACACTAATAATTTTAATAATAGTACTAATAATTCATTCAATTATTATTTATTCATACATGCCTATTCATTCATTCATTCATTTATCCATTCATTCTCTAGTCATTTATTCATGTATTAACTGTGTATTAATGTATCTATTCATTTACACATTATGTGAGCTCACAGTTGGTTGTTTTGACCTGTTGATGTGGGCCTTGGATTGTGCATAGAGATGAGATCTGATCTAATAATGTTTCTGCCGGTAAGTTGATAAGTATTGCTCCTTATTCTGCGATATACAACCACAATCTACGATACAACTACCCAGAGTCGTGATTTGGATTTATAGTCTCGGTAAGGAAGGCCCTATCCAGTGTGGGGTGGACCCTTCTGTAGGATAGAAGTGAAAGAAACAAGTGAATGTATATAATAAAATATAGAAATTGGATTGAACTATGATTTTAATGTAGAGGTTGAATTTGTGCTTGTATTTGGGCCAGAATTTGATTGATCTCAACATTTCGTGCTTGAAACAAATCTGAGGTATTTTCTTGATTGCATAATCTATCTCTACGCTCGAAGCCACTAAGGTTAGATTCTCGGTTATACGTTATTTGCTGGTAATTGGTTTGGGGGATTTCGATTGTATGACTCAGTATACGGACATTTACATTCTATTCTGCCATCTATTATTATGTAAGTCCAAATTTACAACTGTCTCGCTAGATTTCGTCCCAATTGGTTTCATGTTATAGTAACGAAACGAACCATCAACTTGAAATAACTCCCATTATAATGATAATAATAACGAAACAGTATAATGGCGTAATTTATATGTCACATCACATAATAATAAGTATTTAGAGTGTTACTTTAGATGATATATTAATTGTGCTTGTAAGTAGCACATGTCTTCTTTTTTTGTTCAAGTCACAGCTAGTAACCCAGCTATTTTTGAAAGAATGAAAGTGTAAATAATATAGTTTCCCGCTCTATACTTGTATCGGCGAGAGATGACGGCTTGAACCACCCGTGCGCTAGTGGTGTGGGGCGAGAGGGACTGACGGTCGGTCGGGACATTCATCTCTCTTAGAAACAATTACACCATGCAGAGAAGCGTTGACAGATGGGTCATATTAAATCTCTACCATTCACATATGTTTCATAGATCATTGTCAACTCATTCTTATGACTCATTACGCATTCAGCTTTCTTGGTTGATTTAGTTTTGAAGATATTATATTACATACAAAACAATAGTTCATCCAGCTCGAGGGGTTACTAACTCCCGAAATCTGGTGTACTCTTGTCATGAAATCTTCTTGAAATCCCTTGAAATCTCCTTGAAATTCCTTGACATTTTCTTGAAATCCCTTAAAATCTGAAATTAGGTGTACACCAAATTTACTAGTTGTTTACCCCTCGATCCAACTTTAGAAAAAAATGTGTAGGCCTATAAGCAAATTTCATATCGATCATATTTCATATTATTAAAACAAATCAAATAAATAATTGTGATAATTCGGTATTGGTTAAGCAGGCAGGTTCAATAGGTCAATGAGTAAAAATATTAAATAATAAATTGAAATTAATATAAATACTAGAAATAGCAGACATGACGGAATCTGATCTCTGATCGAAGAAGAGCTGAAGAAAGAAGGATGTGATGTGAACGAAGAAATACATGGGCTCAGCCGATGATGGAAAATATCGTCGGATCGATTTCATTGCGAGATCGTTTACCCTTTGAGAGAAAAAGTTGAATATAGGCTCAAGGGGTAGAGATGAGAAAAAAATGCAATTCCACCATCTGTCATTCAGTACACAGAGAAATATAAAGCCGTCTCACCGCTATTGGTTTTTTCACTGGAGTGTGATGGGTCACAATTACGACACTTTTTTTATAATTTTTTGCACTTGATTTGAAATTAAAATATAGACACAATACAGATACTACACAATCACTTATACGGCCAACCGTCTCCTTTGATTTCAACCATATTAAAGAGCGCATTAAAAATTCTGATCCGATAACGCATTTGGTATGTATTGAAAATTTAAAATAATTTATACCCGATCTTATATCGTTCTTGGTTCTCCATATTTTATTACTCTATAACTTTGTTTCAAGATGATGCCTATTTATTTTTAATTCAATCTTCTTGTTCTATTTTAACGGTTTGTAGTTTCGTATATTGTTATTATATAGGCCTATGTCCAGTGATAATCTTTTTGGCGGCAGTGACGACCATTATAGAAATCGAACCCCGGTCTCCTGAATAATGATCACGCCAACTATAGCAACTGATCCACCCGTCTCAGTCAGGACGGTCGACCATGCACGACGGAATTCGAACCCCGGTCTCCTAAATAATGGCCAAGCCCGCTCGACTGATTGACCCCTCCATAAACGAATTTGTCCGGTCTCTGTTAGTCTATCAAGCTAACAGCGGGATGTTTGAAGGAAAGTGGTAATAAAAAAACACAGAATGTATAGAATGGAAGTAATAATGCTTTTATTATATTTGCATATAAGCTTGGTTACTTTTATATTGACATTTTATTTCAATACTCACAAACCATCATAATTATTACTAGAATTTTACACTCATAATAACCAGGTTTAAGCGTGCATGGGAGTCGATTCAGCAGAATATACTAGTTTTTCAGTGATAACTTTTGATCGGTATGAGATATCAAAATTCCAAGACAGGTGAAACAAATATTTTGATATACATTCAAGATGATGTAAGTAAAAACTATTCAACTCAAATCGCATGATATATCATATAGCTGTATACGTTTGATAATTATGCGATATATGAGTTGAATAGTTATAAATTATACCACCTTGAAGGTATTAAAAATACCTGTCATTCCCCCGTATCATCATTTTGATATCTGATACCGTTCGAAAGTTGTCACGAAAAAAAATAATATTTCGTTAAATCGACTCCCATGTACTCTTGAGCCCATAAAATGAACATATGCTCATAATATACACTATCGTATTATAAGCCTATAAGCCTAAATAGATTTTCATCATATCATTCATTTTTAAACTAGGGCATCGGAAATACATTTATTCGATACTTATTCTCAATATTCACCTCTTTTCACCAATGTCCGATACATTTTATCTTTTGTATTTCAAATACATGACTTAAATGTATTTTGTGAATAGTATTTCTTCCAACCATTTCTGATATATCAAAATAGTTGGTAAATTGGCCGATAAAATAAGTTTCCTCTTGGTCTAACAAAAACATTGTTGACTGCGCCACCGAAACTTTGCGATGGAAGATCACGTCATTTTATTTTAATTATGCTATAACAGATCGTATAAAATATACTGCACGCTAATAAATATAATGTCATTCATCGTCATTCAGAAAGTTTATTTACAGCGTTTGAAAATTATGTAATTTTGAAATTCTTTTTATTTTCATACAGGACCTACATAATGTGCGATGTTTTTCGTCTAATGTATTTTTCAGATTTCTATTATTGCAGTATCTTGATATTTCAAATACTTCCCAAAATTATTATGGCGATGACTGTTCACACCCAAGTTGATTTTCTCAATTTAAATTTGTTTCATATTTTTATTTGTGCTCAGGCCAATCTCGAACGAATAGCGAACTTAGCCTTTCTAAAGCGGAGCGTCAGCTTTATTAGGCACGCTCAGTTTCAATAATGTTTCACACAGGCAAATTGCCATATTAAGTAAGTGGGCTTTGACAATTGATCTATTATTAAAAAAGATGATTATAAATAATAACCACCAATAGTGGTTCTGGTTGGATTGAGTGATAAATCAGTTTTTTACAACTTTTGAAACGAATTATATAAAAATTCTAAAATATGAGTAATATAGATCCTTTGGTGCTCATCAGATAAAAATGAAATGAATGGCAACCACTAAACCTATATGCTAATTGTTACCGGTATATTGGAAAGATGTATTGAAAAGATCGTTTAGAGTGACATTTTTGGATATATATGTTTGGGTCTGTAGTATTTAGCAGTAAACCTGTGAAAATTATTATGCGTTCAGTGGCTGTCATGCATTCTTTAACAGTTACTGAAAAGATCAGTGCTTTCATTCTCAAAATGCATCTCATTCTACAATCACTCAGAAGTGATTATAGTATTAAACTAAATTAATAGATCGCTCTTATCGCTAAATCAACATTGCCCAATTCAGGACGTAATACATTAATGTAATAAATATTCTTGTACGTTATACAGATGAATAAACTTGGTGAGAAAATTGTTCCGACTGAAGTTGACAAGATATTCCATTTTAATGGGAAATTGTTTGTTTGATAGCAAAACGGATCAATTAGGAAAAGTATCATTTAAAAGAATAACATATGCGTTATACTCAAACATGTATAGGGACATTTCCGTATACTTCCTGTCAATATTTTGAATTTGCTTTCCTTATTACTAATATATAATACAAACATGTATCATGCGGTTGTTAATTCCCACTTTTTGAACGGTTTATCGAAGACGGAAATCAGTATTCAACATTCAAATTCAGTTGAAAAAACGTAAGAATTAGCTGCACATTTCCACATGATTCAATATAAATACATGTCGAATAAACATGCCACAATGTCACGTTTTTACCCAAGTTTCCATGCAATACTCTTTTTTCAAAAAGTGTTCAAGCGATAAAAACATGTGTTTGTTCTCAATTCAAAAATATAGTTCGATTATTTGTGTGACAATGGAATTTGATCAAATAGAAGGCTGTGGAAGCTATGTTTGAAAACATTTGCTGACTTGGGCAAACGTTTGATAGACTTGATTATAATAGTAATATATCCAGTTGAAAATACATATTGAATCATTATTATTATTATTTTCATATTGGATATTTCATAACATAATGTATTTCATAGAAGAATCAAAATGTAGACATACATTTAGTTAGGCCGATTGCACCAATTATGCATGATACGAATATAATTATAGTGCTAAAAACTCACAGGCAGGCTGTTGGGTCTTGAACCCCCACCCACAGAGATGCTTTTTATTGCTATCTATCTGAAACTACGAATGTCACATTCACAAGCTTGTATAATGATTTATCACACTTGAATTTTTGCCATTGCATTTGTGGATCAATTTACATTGAAACATTAAAACACATTTACACGATACATTTACAATTATTTCAAGGTCTAGGGTGCACTAGATCGAATACAAAAAATACATTCTGAGTTATAATCAGAACAGACGATAGACCGTGGCTAATTTCTATCATCATAGTGACACATGATGAACAACCAGTGTTTTATAATGTTTCTCTTATTACTTCAGGTGTAAGGAAATGACGTTTATCAGCAAGTATAAAATATCCTTCACATTCCATTCATATTTATAAAGCAGAAACCAACAATTGGCGTTATGATAATAATATCTCTGAATGTTTCGTTCCAATTACATGTGTACTTGATGTGGCCTGATCATGCGATATATCTTTGTATAACAATTGCAAGAATCAATAACAATGATGATACGCTTCGATTCACTACAGCTGTGTTGTAATAACCGCCATACACCTTCAGCCCGGCAGTTTCGATACTGTGTTTGCAGTAATCACCATCTGGAAATAAATTAAAACAATGAATTATCAAATTATTGGTAACAAAAAATAATGTTTGACCTGATTGCTCAAAATGTAAGTCAATGAATAAGCGTATACAGATTATTAGTATCAGTTTAAAATCTTGAGAAATCATATTTTGGTCTGGTTAGAAATGGAGCTTGTAGACACAAAATTGCTATAATTTTTTCTTCTCTCTAAGCTTTGGTGGAATTCAAATGAATACATTCTATAGAAATCGAGATTTTCAAATATTAATTGTTACGTACTGATAATTATGAATATAAACCTTTCAATTTTCATTTCTAATTATATTATGGAGGAGTTCAATAGAAAATGAGACAATGTATATTGGAAAAACACAGACAATGAAAAAATGATGTTAAATATTCACCTTGAAAAATTTTCAAGGTGAATATTAAAATATTTAATATTTTATTAAAATTGCCAAGAATTATAACCTTAAGTAGAATCATTATCATTTATCTTGTGTTATGTTTTCTATTTTCTACATTCAATAATCTCAAACTTTTGTTAAAACCGAATACATCAGTTTAAAACACATCTCCGTTTTCCTCATATAGTCCAGATGTTGCCATATTCTGTGATTGCGAAACATTATTTTAAACATTGCTTGCAGGATTGTGACGATTTTATTAGGTGTTGTGTGCTATTTTCACAAAAGTACAATTCTAATCATCAATTGTTCATGTAAGATTTTTGAATTGTTTTTATTTATACAAATAGTTCCTATAGTAGATAGGTTGATAATGTGAAAATTAAGCTAGAAAGCTAAAAATCAAGCTAAAATTAACCTATTCGCTATTGAACCAAGTATTAATATTGTTATGAATTCTGATTGGAAATGAGTGATAGTTATTACAGGTATCTTTCGAGGAAAGGCTTGGATAATGCTTGTTGCAAATATTGTCACACATTTATCAACAACGTATAGATAAAGTTATCTTAGAAGTAGATGTTGATCAATTTTAATATTTTTTTATATATATTGGGTTTTAACGACGCACTATGATGATAACTAAGATCTATTGACGTCAAATGAATGACTGATGAAATAATGGGATTAGGAGATGAAGGTTTCTTAGGTATTGGGAAGGATAATGGGAGAGAAGCGGTCGTGGCTTATATTGTAGGAACCATCCCGGCATTAGCCTATAGGCTACAGAGGAAAACCACGAAAAACCCCTGTAAAGATGGACGGTGGCGGGGATCAAACCAGGTCCGATATGCCCCTTCACCTCCTGGGTCACATGAAGCGAGTGCGTTAACCACTCAGCTACATGTGCCGGTTTGTAATCATCGTATGTAAGAGTTCGGGGAACGAACACAAAACGCTCCATCAAATGCCACTCTCATATGAATGATGAACATTTATTCAATTACTGTAAGTCATCTTCATTACATTTCTGCACAAATATCATGATCATATATATAATTATACCTTACAAGATACCATAGAGCGCATGAAACTCGTTTAAGCTAATCACTTGTTTTCATGCGATAACTGTGTAATGGTATATACGATGCCAAAATACTAATCATCATCTTAACACCTTCAAGACGGCTATATATATATATATATATATATATATATATATATATATATATATATATATATATATATATATATATATATATATATATATATATATATATATTTATATATATACATATATATATATATATATATATATATATATACATATATATATATATATATATATATATATATACATATATATATATATATATATATATATACATATATATATACATATATATATACATATATATATATATATATATATATATATATACATATATATATACATATATATATATATATATATATATATATATATATATATATATATATATACATATATATATATATATATATATATATATATATACATATATATACATATATATATACATATATATATATATATATATATATATATATATATACATATATATATATATATATATATACATATATATATACATATATATATACATATATATATACATATATATATATATATATATATATATATATATATATATATATATATATATATATATATATATATATACATATATATATACATATATATATACATATATATATACATATATATATACATATATATATACATATATATATACATATATATATACATATATATATACATATATATATACATATATATATACATATATATATACATATATATATACATATATATATACATATATATATACATATATATATACATATATATATACATATATATATATATATATATATATATATATATATATATATATATATATATATATATATATATATATTCATATATATATATATAAATATATTTATAATATATATATATATATATATATATATATATATATATATATATATATATATATTATAAATATATATATATATATATATATATATATATATATATATATATATATATATATATATATATATATGTATGTTTGTGTGTGTGTGTGCGTGTGTTTATATTTATATTATATATATTGTTACCGCCGATCTTAGAGATGGCGATGAGAGACCAGTGGACTGTATTCGGATGCCGACTTGGCATTAAAAATCAGGCGAGCATAATCCAAACTCGGATTATGCCTCACCCCAAAACGATACGTATTTGGTCTACGTCGACTTGACGTTGTTATTGACCAAATCAAAGAATAAATAGAAAGCGAAACAAAATAGATCAAACCTGAGTGGTGTCCCCGCACACCATTCGAATAAACAATAAACAAAAGCTTGAGAGAAAACAAAACACCCAACTTCGTAAATGATAAAGACCAAAACAAATGTGAAGAATTAGAAACAAGAAAGTATGGAAAGAGGTCCTATTAACGACTCAAGAAGAACGAAAAATAGAAAAGAAACAACTGCGTACATGCGAAATAATGTACAGTACGTCCGAACTCTAACAAAGTAGAGAAGGACGGGAGATGCTCACACAACAAGAGCTGGTCGAGAATATGACCGAATTCACCCACTTGACGAGCGACTAAAAGTACGTCCGACCTCAAGGAAATGTAGAAGATAACTGAACTGGATACTCGACGAGAGCCGTTTTGAGACGTCCGGTCTGGATCGAGTATGGGATAGAACTGATCAAGCGAGGCCAGCTACCAAACACGCAACGCGAATGGCGAGCTTTGATTGGACGCAGCACATCGCGTGATAAGGTACTGGCCAACCAGCTTTGAGAAAGGAAGGTTAACTGCTTGCATGTATAAACAACATTCCATGACGCAAACGAATGATTTCATGTTCAAATGACAAACTAGGGAAAACGAGCTAGCTGGTCTCAAAAGACCGGCGTTAACATACCGCCCACCAAAATGAACATTTTAAAGCTGAGGTAAACGATACGGAAAATTTGGAACATGAAATTAGTACAGCAAACTGTTCGTAAGAAGCCTTGTAACTTCATAGGCAACGTGAGCAAAAGATTTTCACCGAGTAATTGGATTGCTTCCCAATTGGATCGGAGAACAGCAAAGAAATCGCACATGATCCGAGCGATTCATTGAGGAGAAAACGCAACCATTTTATCCAATGGTCGCTGACTTTTCAAAAAAAATGAAAAAAGAGAGAACAACAAGAAAGTTAACATGAAGAAATGATCAAAGCACCAATGCGTGCTTTGAACAGAAAGAATACACGAAGTAATATCAACTCGACTATTCGGAAGTCGGGAGTGACACCAGTTTATTCACCGGGCGCTTATAAGTACCGGTTGAGGTGCGAACAGAGACGACCCGAACGGTGCCGTCTAGCCCGGGGTGAGTCTCGACCACTCTGCCGATTGGCCAGGCCAAAGGATTGCTTGTGGCATCGTGGAAAAATACCACATCCCCGACAGCCAGGTTGGGACAGCCCCGAACCCATTTACGGCGTTGCATCTGCGTATTCAAGTACTCCGACGACCAACGCGTCCAAAAGGCCTGGTGCAGTTGGCGCAATCGTACCCAACGATCAGGATGCGAGTGGTTTCCTGGCACCGTTTGTTCAGGTGGAGCTAACAAAGCGGTGCCGATTAGAAAGTGTCCGGGAGTTAGAAAGTCGTAGCTTTCGGCAGGGTCAGATGAGAGGGCGCAGAGAGGTCGACTGTTGAGGACGGCCTCAATGCGGGAGAATAGGGTGGCGTACTCCTCAAAGGTGTGAGGTGTGTCCCCTATTAGACGGTAGAGCAGGGATTTCGCCGATTTTACACCGGCCTCCCAGAGTCCTCCAAAGTTGGGAGCTTGCGGAGGGTTGAAGTGCCAAGCTATTTCACGTTTAGAAAGATGGTCAAAGACGGAGGTTTCAGCTTGAGATAGAAAATCATAAACCTCGCGCAGATGTCGCGCAGCACCCACATAGTTTCTCCCACAATCGGAGTAAATGTGCGACGGGAGTCCTCGTCTGGAGAGAAACCGATCTAGGCAAGCCAAAAAAGCGTCCGTGGATAGCTCGGACACCGTTTCTAGGTGCGCCGCTTTTGTGGACATGCAAACGAAAATGCACAGATAACCCTTGGTGATGGGTGCCTTACGACGATTACTGGATTTGACCTGGAAAGGGCCAGCAAAATCAGTTCCAACATGGCAGAAAGCGCGAGAAGCTTGAACACGTGAAGGAGGCAAATCTGCCATTGGAGGTTGCATAGGCTTTGCGCGAAACTTGTGGCAAGTAATGCACTGGTGTATTCGTTGTCGCAACAAACCGCGCAGAGAAACGATCCAGTAACGCTGCTGTATCAGCGCCTGTACCGTTCTCGGGCCGGAATGTAGCGATGTTCGGTGGAAGGCATCGCAAATGAGAGATGCGAGGTGAGCTTCTTTGGGGAGTAGGATTGGGTACCGAGCCTCTTCAGGAAGAGAAGAGTGACGCAATCTTCCGCCCACCTTGAGTAAGCCCGAGGGTTCGAGAAAAGGTTTCAGCGAAGCGATCCGGGATGAAACCTGTCCCTGTTTGGCAAGTTGGCTGATCTCGGTTGCATAAAAGTGGTTTTGAGTGACTCTTATGATCAGTTCAAGTGCGTCTTGCAACTCCACAGGTTTTAAAGAACCCGTAGGAGGGAGAATCTTGGATCGTTTCGCCAATAAGAGACGGGCAAATCGAACTACATACCCAAAGACCCGTTGTGCTTTGAGAAGTGTGGAAAACTTTCGAAAATTCACCAGGAGAGGATCTACTTTGACCGTTGTGGCCAAAGTGACCATGGAAGGCTTAATGTCTGGCAATTCAGACAATAAATCAGTGGAAGGCACAGAGATAGGCCACAGAGCATGTGGACTCCTGAGAAAAGAAGGACCCGAGAGGTACAACGGGTATTCCATGAGCTGAGAAGGCAGTATTCCACGAGAAGCGCAGTCAGCGGGATTTTCTTCGGAATCCACGTGTGCCCAATTGGTAGGAGTGGAGTTGTCGAGTATCTCCACTACTCGGTTGGCGACGAATGTCTTCAGTCGATGTGGAGGGGTGGCAAGCCACGCGAGCACAATAGTCGAATCAGTGTAGAGGGTTACTGACTCCACGACAAGAGTGCTGAGTGAGGGAAGAGTATCTTTCAGCACACGCGTTAGAAGCAAAGCAGCAGAGAGTTCAAGCTTAGGGATGGTCAAGGGTTTGACCGGGGAAACTTTACTCCTTGCTCGCAACAAACTAATATGCGAAGTTGCATGATTCGTTGTGTGAAGGTAAAGTATCGCAGCGTAGGTCTTCTCGGAGGCATCACAAAAGCCTACAAGTCGATGTATGCCTTGTGAAGCAGGAAATGCGCGTGGAACTCGGAAGTTCGAGAGAAGACAGATCTCGGCTACCGCGTCCAACCACCTTTGAGCAAGAAGCGGTGGTAAAACGTCGTCCCACTGCACCCGCGATAACCAAAGTTGCTGAAGAAAAATCTTCATCCAGCATACGAGCGGGGTGAGGAATCCCAAAGGATCAAAAATGCGCGCAATGTACGACAAGACCGTGCGCTTCGTTACCACGCCTTCGAATGGTAAGGTGTGGAATGAGAAATCATCCGATCGGGGATCCCAGAACAGACCAAGGATCTTGATGCCCTGATCGTCATCCGAAAACACGACTGGAGTCTCTAGATGATCCTCCGGAAGTGCACTCAATGCTTCTGGGAGGTTACTGGCCCACTTTCGGAGTTCGAAACCTCCACTAGCTAGAATAGCCTGTAATTCCGATTGAAGAATGCGAGCTTGAGCGACGTCTGCTGCGCCAGACACGATGTCATCCACGTAGATGTGAGATATCAAAGCACGCGAAGCATTGGGGAAAGGAGCCCCTTCGTCGTGCACGAGCTGCTTCAGCACTCGTTGAGCAAGAAAAGCTGACGGTACGAGCCCATACGTGACCGTGTTGAGCTCATATTCTTTTACTGGAGAGTCTGCATTGGGTCGCCAAAATATGTGCTGATATTTGCGGTCAGATGGTTGGACCAGAATCTGACGATACATCTGACGAATGTCAGCACAAATTGCGATGGGATGAGAACGAAATCGGGTTAAAACGCCCGGGAGTTCGCTCTGAAGCTTGGGACCACTGAGTAACAGCTGATTCAAAGAGGCGCCTCTCTCATCTGGAGAAGAGGCGTTAAATACCACTCTCAGCTTCGTGCTGGAGCTGGTAATCTTGTGCACACAATGATGCGGAATCACGTAGTTCGAAGAGGTGCTTGCAAGTTGCATGTGGTTCGATTGAATATAGTCTTGCATGAATGCTTGATACGCAGCATCATGCTGAGGATTGCGTTTCAGTCGCCGCTCCAGACTCAAATAATTCTGGAGGGCGGCCTCACGATTATATCCGAGAGGAGAGGATGTGTTCTTGAAAGGGAGTGCTACCGAATAGCGTCCGGAAGGGTTCCGTGAGTGCGTAGATAGAAAATGCTCCTCACAAAGTTCATCGTCCGGATCAACTTGAAGAGGACGTGAAACTTCTTCCGATTCCCAAAACAATCGAAGAGTACGATCCAATGGAGAACCAGTGCAAGCAAGCAGAGAGAGCGGAGGCTGGAACTCGGCATCCAAACACCGAATAGGACCCAAAACCACCCAGCCGAAGACCGTGTTTATGGCAGATGGACTGCCACTCATCACAATATCACCTGACTTTTCAAGAATATCAGGGTATAAATCGGCGCCGATCAAAAAGTCGATCTGATCGGGCACATGAAAGCGGTCGTCGGCAAGAGAGAGACAGCGATAACGTTCAAACACCTCAAGCGGAACGGTGGTGGTTGGAAGTTGACTCGCTATCGCAGGCATAACGTAGGCTTGTACGCTGAGAGAGGTTGCAGGGGTGAACGGGGAAGCGATGCTGCAATGAACAGTCCCGATTACCCGAGCACTAACGTGACCAATACCAGAGAGTTCGGAATGACAAGGATTGATTTTCAATCCTAGCTTCTGAAGGAACGAGTGAGTGAGAACAGAGATTTGTGAACCACAGTCGATAACCGCACGGATAGGTTGCAGTTGACCGTGAGAGTCGCGGATCAAGGCGCGAACAGTGCCCAACAGAGCTGTGGGTAGCACTGGCTTGCTTGTCTTGACTTGACAAGCGAGAGTTTGAGGATGAGGCGAGGTGGTCTCCGGATGAGAAGAGACTTCGGTTGCTATTGTGTCACGAGTCAAGGGGTTGATTCGTGCGGTGTGTAACAGCGAATGATGTTTGTTACTGTGACAAGTACCGCAAACACTCTTAGAGGTGCATTGCGGTCTGAGATGAGCGCCCATGCAGTTGAAGCAGCGTTGTAGGCGACGTAACGTGTTGTATTTGTCGTCAACGGACTGTTGCCGAAATACGGAACACGAGTATAGAGTGGGCTCCCCTTTGCAGACTGGACACGAAGATTGTTTCGTGGTCGAGCTTGCTGATTTGCTCTGCTCGCGAGATTTAAAGCTGACGGGCGGAGGATTCGCAACTAACAACGAATTGATTCGCTTTGTGGAAGGAGGAATAGCTTTTGAAGAGCTAGCTGCTTGTTTGTCGAGACCACACAATTCCATCGTCCTGGACTGCTCTTCAATGAATTTGATCAACGACGCGTAGCTAGGAGTGCTGTGCGAAGAATGTTTCTGTTCGAAAGCCTTGCGCGTTGATGTGTCGAGATTTGTCAGTGCTAACGTGAAAAGCAGAAAATCTGACAAATCTTCGATATTCAGAGCTTTCAACGCTTCAATCGAAGTTTTGTGAACTTTCAGAAATGATTGCAGCCCAGAATGTGAATTGGTTTTGAGAGGCGTAAATTCTAAAACCTGTTGAACATACGTGGTGGCTAACAACCGAGGGTTATGATACCGACTGACAAGAGCATCCAATGCCACAGAATAATTGGCTTCCGTAATCGGAAACCCGGAGACGACAGACAAGGCGTTGTCTTTGAGGGTGGTCCTCAAATAGTGGAATTTCTGAACTTGATTCAGGTCGTTGTTCTCGTCGACGAGAGATTTAAATAGCGAATAGTACTCCGTCCATCGAGTAATATCACCAGAGAATGCCGGCAACGCGATTGTCGGCAATGAGATGGCTCGAAAACCATTTTGATTTGGCGGCGGAGGCGTAGTAGGCGTCGTCGTGGCAACGGCGGCGAGATACAGATCATGAGTCGCATACAGCATTTCCTCGAAGCTGGCTTCAATAGCGTCGACCGGCAAAGCATCGACGCCTTCGTCAAGCTGAGCGTTCAAAGCTATTACTTCGTTTTGAATGGCCTCAAAGTTGTCTTTCAAAACGGCAAGTTGGTCATAGCGAGGCTTGCACAACAAAGCTTTGGCACTATCAAGCGTTTTAAATGCGTCGTAAGAGCGTTGTAATGAAGCGAATATCCGCTCTCGCTTTGCCGTGAGCACTGCCTGTTGCTTTGCGATTTTAGACGCCATTGTAGCGAATGAATAAATTGCAAATGCAAAAACACGAAACTAAAACAAGGACCACAAACTAATGATATGAAATATCACGGAGAAATACGGCCGAAATGCACAGAAAAAGAACAATGCAAAATAATTCAAGAACTGAATGTCTATCAAACAAGTTAAATCAAATTGTTGATAATAACTCGCAAACAAACAGAATAAATTATTGCGCCGTGGAAACCCAATTATGTGGAAGCCGATTCAGTGCGGAGGACAAAGAAGTCATCCATGCGATGCCTGATCGCGGGTGCTGCCACGAATGACTGTGGAATCCGGAGGTGGACTCCGCGTGGTGCAAAGAAAGGAATCCACAAATGGATTCCAACAAGTAAAAGCAATTGGAATCCGGAGATGGACTCCGCGTGGTGAAAAGAATGGAATTCACAAATGGATTCCAACAAGAGAACGAAATAAGAATCCGGAGATGGATTCCGCCTCACGAATGACGAGAAATTGGAACCAAAAATAATCTTTGGCTCACAGGGACCAAAATGTTCCATAGGTCGCTGGTTCAACTCCGGCTCAAGGGACCAAAATGTTACCGCCGATCTTAGAGATGGCGATGAGAGACCAGTGGACTGTATTCGGATGCCGACTTGGCATTAAAAATCAGGCGAGCATAATCCAAACTCGGATTATGCCTCACCCCAAAACGATACGTATTTGGTCTACGTCGACTTGACGTTGTTATTGACCAAATCAAAGAATAAATAGAAAGCGAAACAAAATAGATCAAACCTGAGTGGTGTCCCCGCACACCATTCGAATAAACAATAAACAAAAGCTTGAGAGAAAACAAAACACCCAACTTCGTAAATGATAAAGACCAAAACAAATGTGAAGAATTAGAAACAAGAAAGTATGGAAAGAGGTCCTATTAACGACTCAAGAAGAACGAAAAATAGAAAAGAAACAACTGCGTACATGCGAAATAATGTACAGTACGTCCGAACTCTAACAAAGTAGAGAAGGACGGGAGATGCTCACACAACAAGAGCTGGTCGAGAATATGACCGAATTCACCCACTTGACGAGCGACTAAAAGTACGTCCGACCTCAAGGAAATGTAGAAGATAACTGAACTGGATACTCGACGAGAGCCGTTTTGAGACGTCCGGTCTGGATCGAGTATGGGATAGAACTGATCAAGCGAGGCCAGCTACCAAACACGCAACGCGAATGGCGAGCTTTGATTGGACGCAGCACATCGCGTGATAAGGTACTGGCCAACCAGCTTTGAGAAAGGAAGGTTAACTGCTTGCATGTATAAACAACATTCCATGACGCAAACGAATGATTTCATGTTCAAATGACAAACTAGGGAAAACGAGCTAGCTGGTCTCAAAAGACCGGCGTTAACATATATATATATATATATATTTTATATGTATATTTTTATATATATTTATATATATATATATATATATATATATATATATATATATATATATAAATATATACATATAAAAAATATATATATGTATATATATATATATATATATATATATATATATATATATATATATATATATATATATATATATACATATTGATTATTCAATTATTTAGACATATCGATATGACTATTCATTTCTTGAGGAGCGTACTAATGAACAATCAGTGAATCATTAGCTCAAGTACTAAAGGCTAAAGGATGATGATATCCAAACGGAAAGCAAATCCACATAGTGATGTAAATCACTAATTCGCACTTCCTTGTTACCGATGGAAACATGTCCAAACATTCGAATTTCAAACATTGACAACTTGAAAGTACAAATCTTGTTTTAACGCAATGTTGGTTTTAGCAATGTCTATAAATAATTTCAAAATGGTTGAAAGTTATGTCAAAGTTTCGTCATAGTGAATATAATGTGAAATAAATACATAACGGAAACGTATTCAACATTTCGCCTTATTTGCCTGCCTCGATCTAGAAATCATCACACTGTTGAATGGTGTTTGTATATTCGTATTTTGCCTAGTGAAATTCTGTATAATTGTGTGGTTTGAAATTGAATGTACAAAAATGATGTGTAAAATAGCATGCAAGCTGATGAATCTGAAATCTAACATTAACATCCATTGCAGATAGTGAAATAATGTTTGTTATCTATATTTGCACAGACTGAAGCTCGTATACTTTCATATTCATTTTATAATAATTATATATACAAAATTATAATTATTTTGAGTATCATGGTACCCATGGATAACGACAGGATTTAAAATTTCGTCTACTCGTATATAAATGATGTTTCAAAGTATTTGATGTGAACCGATTCCATTTTCTTTGATGTCAGCATGATCTTCTATTTCATTGGGTTTTAACGACGCACTTTACTGATGGCTACGATCTATTGGCGACGGTTGATGAATGAGATGATGGGATGATGAGATGAAAGGTTATTTTATTAGGTGTTTTGGATGGTGGGAAGGAGTTGGTCGTGGCCTGTTGTTAAGGAACCATCCCAGTATCAACCTGAACGACAGAGGGAAACCACGAAAAAACCCTGGCAGGATGGTCGACCATGGCGGGAATCAAACCCCTGTCTCCCGACTGACGGTTCTGTGTGTGACCACTCAACCACGCGTCTCGGTCAGCATGATCTTCGAACAATATTACATGCGAACATATAGGAAAGTAATTGTTTCAGTTATTTTAATTTTTTTTATTTGGTTTAACGACGCACTATAATGATGACTGAAATCTATTGGTGTCGAATGAATGATAGATGAGATGATGGGATGATGAGATGAAAGTTTCTTAGGTATTGGGAAGGATATAGGGAAGGAAGCGGTCGTGGCCTATATTGTAGGAACCATGCCGGCATTAGCCTAGACTACAGAGGGAAACCACGATAAACCCTGTTAATATATGGACGGTGGCGGGGATCAAACCGGGTCCGATATGTCCCTTCACCTCCCGGATCACATTAAGCCGAGGGCGTTAACCACTCAGCTACATATGCCGGTTTGTTTAAGTTATTCTGTGAACTTTCACGATACAAGATTTTGACTTCTGTGCTATCTAGAAGGAAGTCTGACACCCATCTAATTTGGAATTCAATAATCTCAAGGAGTTTTTATGATCTTGAGATGTAGTTTCGACATTTTGAATCAAATTAATTGTATTTTGAAAGATTTTCATGAATATATTTATTGTTTTTAGTATTTTCAAGATACTCGAGTTCCAAAAGTTTGAAAATTACTTGAGTAACTTATATATCTATATACACATATATATATATATATATATATATAAATATATATATATATATATATATATATATATACATACATATATATATATCTATATATATATACATATATATATATATCTATATATATATATACATATATATATATATCTATATATATATATATCTATATATATATATACATATATATATATATCTATATATATATCTATATATATATATATACATATATATATATATCTATATATATACATATATATATATATCTATATATATATATATATATATATATATATATATATATATATATATATAT
>OZ023327.1:33909822-33934822 GCA_964007535.1 Brachyptera risi
TATATATATATATATATGAATATATATATATATATATATATATATATATATATATATATTCATATATGTATATATATATATATATATATATATATATATATATATATATATATATATATATATATATATATATATATATATATATATATGTATATATGTATGTATGTATGTGTATATAAATATGAATATAAGGAACGTCTGCATTTTTACAACCGGAATACCGACCTATTCGAGAACCCACCATACATTTCTAGTAGGCCTACCTATATTAAAGTGAAATACAACAAAATCAATTTTTTTCCATTTATTTCATCTGCTCACCAGAGAACTGTTCCAGGCCTAGCATGATTATATTGGATCAAAAGTAAATTATATGGACACATTATTAAACTGTTCCACCTGCAAAGTGACCTACCAAATATCTCACATACACCAGATTATGCGAATAGAGTAAAAAAAAAATTAGAAACCGAATAGAATCAAGTGATGATAGCTTGCCTGATATACTTACTAACTGACCTACCAGTCAACAGACGTACCAGTTCCAACTGCTACTGATTATTTAATTTTCCTTCATTTTAACCGTTCTACCGAAAATCTGTTATACCAAAAAAACTAACCTACTCTTAGATAAAAATGATCACTGGAGCAATTTCATTTAATATTACTATCGTCATTTCTCCTACCCGTAATTCTGATATACTAAACAACTGACCTACCCATGAGCAATAATAATTGAATTTAATATCAATAGAAATCATATATATTCATTAATATAAATAATATCATGTTTTGTTTGCTTAACGACCCCACCAACAGCTAGATTATACGGGGTATTGTCACTTCCACTACCAAAAATAAATATTATATACAAAATAACCTCCAAAAGAACACCAGTTAACTCACCCACCCATATGAAAATGATCACAATATGGATATAACACAAGTAATATAATATTGATATCGTCATTTCTACTACCAAGAATCTGATATACCAAAGAACTGACCAACAAGTAAACTCACACGCTCACAAGTCCCATCCTTTTTACCCAAACATCCAATAAGTCCGCCTCCATCCCGGCGAAATGAGAAAACGAGCATTTTACGTGCGCTCGGCACGGTCTCTATCGTGCGCGGGAATGGGCGAAGGTACGAGCGATGGTGGTGAGAGGCTTCGTCGGTCTACAGTGTAACCATTAGGCTTACTATAACATTATATTACATTATTAGGAAACGAATTTTTTAAGAAAAGTATTAATTTACGTGAATTTCAGTCATAACTGAACCAATTGTTCGCTGACAATCCTCGGCTGGCTTCAATTGTTCAGTCGGAAGAATCAGCACATCGGCACACAAATAAAAATTTTTCAATAATACTCGTATTTTATATCATTTTATAACATTGAGATTCTTAATTATCATTATAGTGCGTCGTTAAAACCCAATATATATATATATATATATATATATATATATATATATATATATATATATATATATATATATTCATAACATTGAGACTATTATTTTGACATGGCCTGTATCACTTGCGTTCACACGAGATGTTTGTTTTTCAAATTCTAATTAAAATTTCAAAAAATATATATTTACTCACATTTTATCACTAATTTTTGTAGACTGTACGTGTGATGTGCATATGTATATTATGGGTTACTAGTTCCTCTGTGTATAATGCATGTCTGTTTACATTTTCTTCTTGGCATATTTGAATATAACTTGATCGACCACTCAATGTGGTCACAACTCACAAGTATACAAGCACACACACAATTCAACATCCAAACTTTGTTTTGACCCGTGCTTTGTTATCGGATGACACAGTTACGTCTTTCCACTTATATGGAATGAAGCTTGATAATATATACAAATGATATACAGACAGAGATTCTACGTACCATAATTCCACCCTACAAACTCCTGCGTCCGTAAATTTTCTCCCCTTAACCAATCTTCCAGAGGTCGGAAGTATTCCCGGATCGCTGAGCCGTCCAACTTCTGTGAATAGTTCCCAGTGCCCGTCATCAGGGCAATAGGCCAGTGTTTCGACGATCCTTGCTGCATCATTTCACTACAACAAAATCACAAACATATGCATCTGACGTCCCAAGATTAATCGTGAAATATACGTTCATTGTTTCATCATTTTTTGAATTCTTACTCTGAAGTTGTTGAGGTTGAATTTTTTGAGATGTATATTTTAAAAATGAGTACTTGAATGTATTCAATATATTTTATCAACACCGTGAGTCAGTTGGATATTTATACTGTAGTTTTCAATGATGAGCATAATGAAGAGACTCCATGAATCTTATAAATCGTGTGTTGTATCCATAAGAGTTATCTTATGGAGATAGCACAAGTTTTAGAAAATGTGAATATGGAAATAAATCTGAAAAATGAATACAAAATTTAGAAAATACTTTATCCTTCATCCGATAACATATAGTTTCGTGTATACGAACATCTTCGACGTATACTATTCATCCACTAATCTTCCAATGAAGATTATATACGCTTACAGGAAGTTTTCATCAAATAAGCATAAGTGAAGACTCCTATTCGGTTCGCATAGGATCTTTCTCTGCTGGTTTGTTTGTCAATGTTTGTTATGTTTGTAATTGCTCCACAGGTCGCTAAGCGAAACCGATTCCACATAGAAGTTTCCTATAGTTCAATTCTAGCTTAGAACCGTATTGCTGTTGGTAACAATCGGTCGGGAAGATTTTGAGGAATTGATTATTCAATTTTTGGAAACCCCATGAGAATAGTGAAAAAAGTATGAAAAGTTTCAGATTGAATACATTTTTAGACGTAATAGCAACAAAGACGGATACATTCGTCAAGTTTTACGGAATGAGGCGAGTGTATATAATCAAATGTTTGCAGATTTTGAATAGGCCTACATTTCAGACAATTGTATCTCGCTGATCTAAGAACGAATAAACTGCGTTTTCCCATACAGTATCAACCATTGGTAGTTATTGATTGAAAGCATATCTTCTAATTTTGAAATGATGATATTTCAATATGTGGAGCCCACGGGAGTCGATTTAATAAAAAGTCAGTTTTTTGGCATCACTCTTGAACAGAATCGCAAATCTGATACGGAAAAATATAGATATTTTCAATACCTCCAAAACGGTGTTAGTAAAAACCATTCAACTCATGTAGCATAATTTTCATAGGTATACGGCTGAAAAAACGATTTTTTCCTATATAATTCATCCAAGGTTACCCATTTCATTTCATATCATTCTAAATGTATCAAAGTGATCTGTGTCCATTTTGTATTCGAATTTTGATATCTTATAGGCCTATTGTTCAAGAGTTATTACCAAAATTAACGAATCTCGCTGCTAAATCGACTCCTATTTGCTCTTAAGCATAACAACAATTTCCTTCCAAACCGACTCAGTTTTTCCATTAGTAATATAATCCCATATCTCATGAAACTATTGGTGATTTGAATATTGAAACTACTACAACATCGATTTAGAATGATTGATATTCTTCAACTGTTGATAAAGATATGGAGGCCTGTAGTAGACTTCCGAAATAAGTTTTTCCAGACATAAGAACCCGCTTGACCTGATATCAAGATTTTTTCTACAAGGAAGAGACGGCTTTATATCATTAACATTATTATTAGTAATATATCGTTGTTGGCTAAGAACAGGAACTGCGTTTATGGGTCAATCTAGAATTTATGTGATGAAAGTAGTAAGGATGGGGTTGCGTAACAAAGTCTCAGCTCTGAAAAAAAACTTCTGAATGTGTATAACCTTCAAAATAATACTCCCTTGATAGGCCTACATAAATTCCGGTACTTCTGGGTGAGCCAAGCTTAGACTATAAGTTGTAGTTGAGGGTTGAGGTAAGAGGGTAAAATCGGTGGTAGCCGAAGGTAGCACCATTGAATTTGGTAGCACTACTGTGTATGAAGTGATTTCTGAACGAAGTATAGGCCTATACATGTGCCACACATCCAAGCCGCTGTGTTATATCAATTTTAATATTTTATGTTACGTTTAGATTTAGGTAAAATTAGCTCATGATGGGTTCGTCAGGTTAAATTGAGTAGGTTATACATAGATAGGGTTGATTCATGATATGTTTTAGTGGGTGCGATAAAATCAAAAACAGGAACAACGTATGCATGCGGGGTGGCATATTCCGATGGGCGATGGTCCGATCAATAGAGGCTGTCAAGAAATTGGTTGTATGCTGAAGTAAACTTGTCTCGACTATTTTGCACGGATGAATATTGTTTTTATGGCAGTGACAGGGGAGGAATTGATGAATGCATGATGAAATTGAGAGAAGCAGTTTTGACAAGATTCACACAGTATAGGGCTATGAAATTCGTTTTTTATTATCTCAGTTTGAAATCATTGCCACCCTATAGTGTATCAACATTTAATGGAAGTCAAACACTGTATTTGATTTATATTGGGTTTCACCAACGCATTGTACTGATGATTAAGATCAATTAGCGTCGATGAATGGGATGATGAAAAGATTAGATGAAAGGTTATTTTATCAAGTGTTAATTTATAAGTGGAAATGAGTCGGTTGTTGATTGTTGTCAAGGAACTATATTCTAGTGTGAATCTATAGCGACAGAGGGAAACCACGAAAATCTCTGTCAGGGTGGTCGATTATGACAGGAATCGAACCCCATTAAGCGTGTTAGCCACTCGACCACTCTCAGTAACTATAGACATTTCGCAGCAGACTCACTGAAACGCGGTAATTATTTATTAGTGTTACATTAGACAAAAACGAGAAAAAAACTAGACTCAGAATCAATCAAATAATGAACGGTTTTGAACCTGAACACGACTTGTCGTGAATCTTGATACAACATTCACTTTTACTCGATATATCGTAAGCTAAAGTACCTCATTAATTTTTTGTAGCGAACCTGTGCCATAAAAGATTAGTGAATGGATTTTGATAAGCAAACGTAATCTGTGAGGCATGCTTATAATAATGTCACTTGTTCGAGGAAGTCAGTAAGTTATTAGAGCTGTAAGTACTACAGATCTTCAAACATCACTGGTGTTAACCGGAAATAATACTAGTTCCCGACTTCCTCCCATCAACCCCCCTTCCCCCTTCCTCCCTCCCCTAGCCGCTAATCCTCCCCTACACAGTCACGGCCTCAATATTTTTGCAGATATACGACAGATTCAAACACCTACATCTACAGATCTCATAACTCATTACCAAAACACTAGGGTGGCCGAGTGGTAACACACTGAAACGTCATTCGGGAGACCGGGTTCGATTCCCGCCATGGTCGACCATCCTGACAGGGGTTTTTCGTGGTTTCCCTCTGTCGTTCAGGTTGATACTGTGATGATTCCTTAACAACAGGCCACGACCGACTCCTTCCCACCATCCAAAAACACCTAATGAAATAAACTTTCATCTCATCATCCCATCATCTCATTCATCATCCACCGACGCGAATACATCGTAGCCATCAGTATAGTGCGTCGTTAAAACCCAATATAAAAAAAAACTATGGTGGTTCAGCAATGAGCGCTGGCATTATAGACGCAAAGTAAAAAGGGAGAGGATAAGGAGAGGTTCTTGCAATGCTCATGGATGACGAATGCTGATGTGAAACTCTTGTAGTAATGGGAAGGACAGAAAGGGTTCAGCGTGTCGCGACTTTCATTATACAGACTTCAATACGTGCCATGAACAATCGCAAATCCGATATGTATTTTTCAATCACTTATTTGGAAAGCGACGCAGCAATTACACTAAAAATGAACGGACAATTACACCACGCAGAGAGCTTTTATCAAACAGTAAGGAAATTGTTATGTGAAGAACAAATACCAGAGGAATATATAATTATTATATCATCATAAATATAATTAAATATTTAAATAATTATATATATAATTGAATATTTCAAAATAAGTGTCTTCAACATGGACACTAACAACGAAAGAGAAAAGTCAGCACCATCTCACAAATGATAGAGTACCTTAAGGTTAAGACTTGAAAGTGTAGAAAAGAATATTGATAAAGAACGATTGACATGATATGGGCATACTAGAAGGGTGGAAATATAGATGATATCCAGGAAAGAATTCAAAAAAGCATTAGAACATCGAAAGAAAGTCTAGAAGACCACGGAGAAGATGGAGGGACCAGATATATGAAGGCGTGAGGAGAAGGGGATGTGTATGGAAAGATAAAGATGTGGAAGATTAGTTATGGTGGGAAGAACGGAGAGCATGGTGAGTGTTAGTAGAGTGGTAAGAAGACAGTGAGACGATGATGAAGATGAGGAAGGAGATGATACGACAGGATTGACCAGCTTGCATTGTTTGATAGGTCCTAAATGATTGTGTAGGGGTTGAACCAAAAGAAAAAGCCTCTTTCTGTTCGTTTCATACCTGTAAACTCTATGCAATATCACAGAAAGATTGAATGGTTTGACCAGGTGGAAAAGATACTTTTACTTTTGGTTCAGTCTATATACTCCCTTCCTTCCTCCTCCCCCCCTTCCAACCTGGAATTATTGGAACCAGGAGTAAGATATGTATTATTATTTTGAAAATAAAACGAGTATGTAGTCCCTACTATGTGTAGGCCTGATTTCATGAATCACAAATCTGAATAACTTTGTTCGTTATCCTGAGAGAGGGTAGTTTGTGAAACATAATTTCCTCATTTTAGATTAATTTTCGAATACTTTGCACTTGAAATGAATGACAGTGACGGAAGTACAAAAATGGATGCCGTATGATCTTTCTAACAGACGGCAGGCGCAATGTCGTGTCTTGACTTATCGAAGGAATATTACCCTAGTTTGTTGAATCCATACTCTGTATGATGGATGCATTCAATTATTAGCATGTAAAAAAAAGTCAGTCGGATATACAACTTGGTCATGGTGATAGATTTTTCTAAACGCGGTCTGTATCACGAAAACCTGATTGTCTTGCTACCCTCCGTGACTTTTCCTTCAAACCATCCCTGTAATCATAGCTTCATGGAGCTACAGTGATTCTGTTTAGTATGATCTAGTTATGTTACAAGAGTATGGGTACACATATATGGATTTCATATAATAGTTTGTAGTATACATGTGTATACTGTGTAACCGTCTAGCTTTGGCACGCTTTGCCGCTTCAGACCGAGCGGTCACTTCCCCCAATTAAGACACAGACTTAAAAGTCAATATCCGTGAAGTTGGCCCCTCACATATCAGAATATGATAATATTATTTCACTATTCGTTAGTACTTCGTTAGTACCCATTAGTACCGTAAAACAGGCACTTATAAAAAAATCAATACGACTACAGACGAGTGGAGATACACAAAAAACAATTTAACAATGATGATTACGTAAATATTATTTTTTCAAAAATGAGAAACACTCCTTCCATAGTCGGAAAGGGACTTAACTGGGAGTCGATTTAGCGAAATATCAGTTTTTTGGTGATAACTTTCGAACTTTAGGAGATATCAAACATATAATACCGAAGAAACACAGGTAATAATATAGTTGTTATTATTCAAAGCGACTTTCTACAGCTCTAGTAGCTGTGCTCCAAACGACACACGCCTTTATCCAGGAAGTCACCGTCCCGCAGACCCCTTCTTCTCATGGCAGTGTTAATCCCGTTAGCCCTACGTTTCCTCGGTCTACCTCTCTTTCTTCTTCTTGATGGAACCCATGAAGAAGCTTTCATTGGAAGCCTCTGATCCGGCATTCTTCTCAAATGACCAGATAATTATAATAACGTAACAATAATGTGAAGTAAACATTGGATTATGACACTTTCACAAGGTGGTATACAGCTGATAAATGTGTTTATTAGCTCTATAGGCCTTTACCCGTGAAAATGGTGCGATATTATTTCAAGTTTTCACTTATATTATCTTGAAGGTATAAAAAATATCTGTGTTCCCTCCGTATTAGAATTTTTATATCTCGCACCATTCAGAAGGAATCGATAAATAACTAGCATTTCTCCAAAATCGACTCTTGTGCACTCGTAATAGGAACCACCCTGTATTCTATTTACTGCATTTCAGGCGCTATAGAAATTGTACAACCCTCACCAGTTCAAATACATCAATGTTTTCTCTTGATTAGAACTCATGTCTGTCTTACTGGCCCAGTTCCACGAGCTTCCGATTTACCTTGCCGATTCTGGATAGTGTTAATACATGAAGCTTACTAAAACGGCATTTGAATGTTACTGCGTAATACAACACGGATCATTTATCAATTTTTGAATGAACAGTTTTAAAGATGTAATTAAATGAAAATACAGTTGGCTCAATTCCGGGTTTGCATTCTTTAATTGGTATTGAGAATAATTTATCCAAGTGTTGTTGTTGTTGTTTTGTGGTGTCCACTTAGCATGCAATAGCCGTAAGGCATAAGCTAGATTGGTCACTTCCGAGTGGATTACGTTGCCAGATTAGCAACATAGACTACACAATGTAGTGAGGAATGGTTCATCAGTTACGCTCGAGTGTTCGTTCTGTAATGTAGTTTAGTTAGACTTTAGAGAGTTTTAAAAATTATGGGTGGAGGTGCCACCATATAAAGTATGGGAATTTGATTGATAGGCCTACTTTGCTAATATGATTTTTGGCTTCATAAATTAGATGTGGATTATACACAAATATGAAATGTTCAATACTCAACCTGTATATAGTGAAATGCAGTTAATGACCTACATACATCAATCCATCTGACCTTGCAAATAAAAAAATGCGTGAAAAGCCATCAGTGACGAGGTTTTTTAGTCTTCCAAAACTTTTCTTTCCTCTGAAATGTGGGCCAAGTCATACGAAGCATTCATTTCCTCTTCATGCAATCAAATGATAAGGTTCTGACCTTCAGTAATTGTTACACAGAAAACATGGTTATTCTGAGATTGAATAGATTACGTAGCTTAGTCTACCGTGAAGAATAAATACTGGGTTGAGATGCAAGAAAGATTCAAGAACTTTTAGAGTCAATTTGGCGAAATATCAGTTTTTTGGTTATAAGTTTCAAACGGTGTGAGTCAATCAAAATTATCCCAATATAGTAACACAGGTCTGTTCAATAGCTTCAATATTACATGCATATAACAATTATTTATCTTGAAACCAGAAACCATACATTTTCACATTTATCGAGCTCAAAGATCAAGTTTTACCTATGCATGTGTATAAATATGTATATATAGGGTTGTATCTATGTGTGTGTGTGTGTGTGTATGTGGGTGTGTGTGTGTTATTTTCAATAAACGATACGGAGTTGAAAAACTAGTTCCTCTAGGGTATAAATTTCTACCACTGGAGTTCTAAAAATAATAATAACATAGTCGTTAACAAATAAGGCAGACTGAAACAAAACATGTGTGTGTGTGTGTGTTTGTTTTCAAATTATACGGTGTAAGGTGCGTAGTTTGTGCTTGCTCCATGTGACCCGGGAAATGAGAGTCAATCGGGCCGATGGTTCGATTCCCGCCACCGTTTAGAGGATCTTTTCGTGGTTTCCCTCTGCAGTCTATATAGGCAAATGCCGGAATATGGTTCCTTCAATATAGGCCACGACCATTTCCTTTCCTCTTTCCTTCCCATTACCTAAGAAACCTTTACTTCATCATCCCATCATCTCACTGATCGTTCTTCTAGCGCCAGTAGATCTAAGTTATCATTACAGTGTGTCGTTTATCCCGATGAGTATGAATGAACGCATTGAAAAGTTTTCGAGTATACCGTTTCGAACGTATACACAAAAAAATATGTTCCCATTCATTGGGATGTTCATATCTCATAGTCATACCTTTCGCAAGTTTTCACCAGAAAATTGATTGCCTGAATTATCAACGTTGCAGTAGCTCTAGCTGGGAGTTGAATCGGGTTATACCTCCATGGTTACCAATTGCTACTATTCTTTTCAGTAACTAACAGAAAAAGGCCGGCTGGAAAGGTGACAGCGAGTCTAAATATCCCCCCATATGCTCCCCCCATCCTCAAAAAATATAAAGTTGTAATAGAAATACTGAATACAATTGTTTTGAGCGCATCAAAATAGTGAAGTGTTTGCGTATCTTATACATCCATACATCCACAACCGACCATCAAAACGTTTCACTTGTTATACAACCAAGAAGTCTGTGAGAACTAAAGCATGCATATTAAATGATTCATTCAGGTGTTTGAGGAAGGTACAATGGATAGTTTTTAAGACACTAATGAATATAATTTCAAGTCCGGCCTGTGAAGTTACGCGTTACGCTTGCAGGTAAAAGTGACTGTGTTAGTGGTACGCCAGTCGACTCGGATTCTTATCGTTTTGCTACCATCATGACATAAGTTTTACAAACATATTACCAAGAAAAAAAAACAGTTAACAATGTTCGATTGTTCATGATTGCATGACATATGGGTTACACATGGTTACAATAGCTGAGATTACTTCCGATTGGTAAACGATGTCCAACTTGATACTACCAAGAGACGATTAATGATATATTATACTTGGACAATTCACTCTTTTAGCTGAACCATAATAAATCGCCGCGCACACCTCCATTCCCATCGCCTACGACTACTTTAAGTATACATTTCCTCATCACTTGCCTGGTGATTGTACATTAGCATGACAATCCAGCATTTCTGTAGCGCTTTCTAGTGGTCTGCATAGGTACTACAGGCGTTACAGGTGAGGATTAGAAGAGAGTGATCATAAAGTAGTGTCGGTAAAAGTGGGGACCAGTTTATTTTCAATATTGCTTGAGATGTCTCGGTAGTAAATCTTTTGTCTGTGATACTATAGGTATAGTCACTGATAACGCTATGCAATGTGGTCTTGATTATATAGTTATTGTATGCATAATGACCCCACCAATAGCTAGATTGTTTGGGAGTACGAACAGTTGTTGATATATGAATGATGTTTACAAAAACCTATGCCGTTCTGTGAAACTCGAACCCACACCCGACTTTATGCCAGTTTATGTAACGATGCTTTGAACAACTGAGTCTGACGGTCGATCAATAATAGTCTCAATTAGAATTGAGTTTGAATATGGTTTTGAAAATTTGACTTACATATATGATTCTTTATGAGAACAAGTAATAGTACAGAGGAAGGAAATACACTCCTTTTTTATTAATTCAATTAACATCGTATTGATGTGAGAAATGTTTTGTAGATCAGTTGAAAGTATAATGAGATGCAATGAAATGATATAAGTAACACAAAAGATTTAATATAAGGTAAATCACGTTGTCCATATTTTCACTCTGGTACTTCCTTATTTGATGGGAAATGCATGATTATGATGCTTCGAAATGAGTCAACTTATTCTAACCAGAGCGGAATACAATTAAATGAGGAGAGATGTTTGAATAAGAAGTGAGCAACATTTGAATGATGCACAACATTCGACAAGTTTGTGCTTGTGGTGTGAAATGTGAATGCTCATTTATACTTCTAAAGTATAATCGTATGAATTAAAATAGATTGACCACTTACTTCACTAACGCAAATCAAATGTATTTATTTGATTGAATACTCGATTATATGTAATTTACTATTGAGATTAAGAAATACAGCCTTTTTGAATGTATATTTGGCTTATAACGACGTACTGTACTGATGACAGAGATATATAATCGCCATTATAAATATAATGGTTATTTTATCATGTGTTTTTTAATAAATAGGATGGAAACGGTCGTGACCTGTTGTCAATGTATATACCATTCCAGAATTCATTTGGGAAAGATAGGAAAGCCAAACGAACCATCTCCGGCAGGATATGGTCGACCATGGTGGTTATAAAACCCTGGTCTCCTGAATGACGTTTCAGCGTGCTAGTCACTGGTCCGACCGTCTCGGTTCATTGCCAATCATGTTCCCAATCATTTTCTGCATTCTAGCATACAAATTATAATAATTCATCTGGAGGTGGTGTAACAATACGTATGTAATGCATTTATTATAGAATGAACTGAGATGGGTGCACTGAACCGTCATTCAGGAGAATGCGAATCGATTTCCGTCTGACTTGACCACTCTGGGACATGAACCCAGGACCTCTTGGTTTGTCCCATAGCTCTACCCACTGAGCTAAGCAAGCATTCAGACTCCAGTCGAATAATGGACACATTTATATGACAATTGGAACATTTCAGAAACGACTCTTATGGACCATGTCTTTAGAGATCAACATATTTTAAGGTGTGAGGTGAATACGTTGATCTGTATAAATTGACACAGCTCATGAGAGTCGATCCTGAATTTTTTTTTGTCTAACAAATTTGTCTACCATTCGACTGGAATGGTACCTGCTCAGTTCAGTGAGTGGATATTTGGTTACAAACCAGGAGGTCCTGATTACAAGTCCAACGAATATATATATATATATATATATATATATATATATATTTATATATTTATATATATATATATATATATATATATATATATATATATATATATATTTATATATTTATATATATATATACATATATATATATATATATATATATATATATATATATATATATATATATATATATATATATATATATATATATATATATATATACATTATATATAAAGTTACAAATTATATTTAAATTGTTATTTTTCAATTCGTATTATTTATAATATTATGGTCTAGGCCTACAGTGGAATTGATGCCTTTGAAAACATTTGACTGAATCGTGATTGAAATTTCCTCATTCCTTGAGGACAGAGTATCAATTATTTTCATTAATTCCAGGTGTGCCTTACCGTAATAATTTGCCAGCCTCTTTACTCCTGTAAATATCGCACTTGTGCAGTGGTTTGTACGGATCATTCGGTACGTATTGTCCGGCGGCGATACACAATGCTTTATGGATTTGGAATTGAAGAATCGTACCAACAAAGTATCTGTAACAGAAACGAAACAAGATCTTGCATGAGAAACGTAGATATACAAAAAGCAAGTTTTGATTTATCAAGTCGAAATGACTCGTGAATATCACTTCAACTCATATACATTTAGGGATATATATATATATATATATATATATATATATATATATATATATATATATATATATATATATATATATATATATAAACATTAAAAATATATGAATGTACAGAAGACGAATTACTTGTAGCCGGGATTTCAACCAGTTGGATTTTTAAATACCTTTCATTATTACTAGCTACCACCGATACTGATTCATAATTTTGAGATGGTGAAAATATTATTTAGTCTCGACAAAATCACTCCTACCTGGAAATACTACTACCCATACCTAACTCAACCCTGATATATCAGTAGTAGTATTTCTATTTAGTATAGTAATTTATCGAAAAAAACAACATATTTTTCCAATAATATTCTCGGTAAGGCCTACTATAGTATTTCCAGCTAGTAGTAATGCCAGGTAGTTGTAATTCAGCTTCACCTAAATATCTATATAGGCATATATTAATTCAGTCATCATCATCATCGATGTGAGGGACGCTGAAATGATACATATAAGAATTAGTCAATTGGAATGAGAAATATTGTTAAATTGGCGTAATTTGGTATCATGTAATATCGGTATATCATTCCGAGATTGTTATCGAGATCTGTTTTGTCCGACTTTGGCGTTTCATTCAATCAAGTTTAATCGAGTCAGTTGGCGGGTCGTCAATTGAGCTTTAGATCACCTCTGATGTTGAGGGAAGAAGTACCATCACCTTTAACACTCAATGTAATCTTCATTATCTTATACCGCTGGCTTTCCAATTCGAGTCGTTATTTTTTCAAATAAACAGACAGACTTTGAAAAACAGACAAGCAAACGGCTGACTTGATTAACCAACTGGATATAAGCACGAATATTATTTTTCGCAGCACTCGAGTGATTGTACCCATTCGTTACTCAAATAAGCAATTGGAAATATAAGAACTTGAATTATTCTCAACTTTTCTTATTTGGTTCCTAATGAGGACGCTTGTACGTCTAATTATGAAGTTATGGAAGTTTTAATTATCGGTAAAAGTTCGAAAAACGCAGGTTCTGTATTTTTACGAACATTAGTTAAACAATGCTGAAGCATAGATGAAGGTGGTAACTGAAGTAGGATGATAATTAGTATGAATCAAGACCATGAAACTTGGGCAATTCAACACGATTAAATATAGAAACTTAATTGATTCATGTCTAAAGTACGCCAAGTGTATGTCGACACACTGCCCGCCAACCTAGTGCGTGCCAGCCTTTACTGCCCTCCAGCCTTCTGCCCTCCAGCCTACTGCCCTCCTGCCTACTGCTCACTACTGGTTCACATAATCTTGATACATAAATACTAGAATCTATTTACAAGTAGAACTTCAAACGTGAACATGTAACACTTAGGACCTACGCCCTCACCGCCTTCCTTATCTTGCACCTGGTGATCAATATATACCGTGTGTCGTTAAACACTATTTACCCACTAAGGTCCTCTCCACCTTCGTCATTTTCACCTGATGAACAACGTGTTGTGTCGTTAACTATACATTCACCTCCTAACGCCCTCTCCGCCTTCGTCATTTTCCACCTGGTGAACAACGTGTTGTGTCGTTAAACGCTATTCACCTCATAACGCCCTCAACGCCTTCTTCATCTTTCACCTGGTGAACGTCTTGCATGTAACCTCGAAAACATACATTTTAAGGAATGATTTATGGTGTAGGCCTACTCCAGATATACAGACTTGGGTTGAAAAAGAACACGACAGGATATAAGTTTCCATAATCTCATAGTCTTTCATAAGTCGATGAAATATGAAACATTCCGCTTTTTTCAAAATTGAAAACATTGCATTATTCATTTTCTTTTTTTTTCTTATAATGTAGCACCCCTATGTGGTGCCCCGTTCGAACGATTCTACTTTCATTCATAGCTTTAATTGGGAAGCAATGATTTTGTATCAAGTTTCGATGTTATCAAAAAGAGATTGAATAGGAATTGATACATTAATTTTACACAAATATGGCCTAATTGTTCATTCATATACGCATTTTTCAGTCTCAAAATCAGAAAAACTCGACTTTTCACGGTGATCTTGACATTTATTCTGAACAATGTTAAACTGTCTCTTAGAAACAATAATTATTATAATCAGTGAAATTACAATCATAGACGATCGAGAGATGTTATAAGGCGGAGAGTTTTGATGAGATTCCACAAAGTTTCTTTTGCTTAGAAACCAAACCGAGAACCAAACGCCATATAGATACACATGTAGAAACACTGCGTATAAATGCCGAATCGAGAGGCCAATATTGGTTCCAGTCTACCAGGTTATAGCACAATTTCAAAACAATTATTCTGTGTGAATAGGAAGTCATGAATGTTTTTCAACGTCTTGATATAAATTCTCTCCACCGTTTTGAAACCGCTGAGAGTCTTAAATAACTTCCAAGTGTCAAATTAAGTCACGCGGAGAATCCGAAATTAATAAGTTTATTAAAGTTGTCATCTACGTGTTACGATCAGTGATCTATTCTAATAACTCGTTATTTATATTCAATTGTGGAATGTTCAAAAGACCAACATATTTCGTGCCAACTTAAAAAAACCACCATCAATTATATATATCGTTTCTAGTTATGGTGTTCAGAATAAATTCAAAAAAGTAATTTTCAATTTTTATGAAATAAAATACGACCGACATCTCTAAATCACCAACAATTAATCTTTCCATTATAAAACATTGTTCATTTACTAAATCTGAATGTGTTTTCGAATGAATCGATGTCATAATTATAGTGTATATACATTCCTCATTGTATAATTGGATAATACACTATTTTTATGATTAAAATCTTTATAGAAAATCTATACGCTTAATCATCAAAGCAGTAATTATTTTTGTACGAGATTACATTAGTCATAAATATACCCTATTACCAAGATACTTATCTTACTTAATTATCACTTTCCAATATTTCACATAATAATTTTATGCAATTAAATCAATAATGTCATTTCTCTCTGCCGCGAGCGCAACTTATGAAACATATCTGCCTGTTTTGATTCAGCGGAAGAAGGAAACAGAGAACTAGTATCATTGTATCAATCCGCTTTGATAACTGGCTCGGTATTCGAACAGTCTAGACTTGTGTACGTCCAATTTAAGCCAATTTAATGCTGCTCGTAAATATTATAATGATATTGGTATACTGAAATGCAGAGTGAAATGGCCCCTAAGGCTCACACTTACATCCGTGCATCGCATACTACATACACCTGCGGTCACATAAAATGGTTTAATCTGGAATTGAAATTCAAATCAAAACTACGAACATTCAACCGCAAATCTTTCCATGACTATGCGAGGAGTGCGTATGCACATTGTCTTTTATAGTTATAGTGCGTTCAATGTCAGTTTTTTTTTACCAGGATGAGTTTTAATGTAGCTTGATCGACAACTTAATGTGACCACAACCTTACAATACATAATTCAATCATTATCATAAAGCGATACAAATCTAACCACCTCACGTTCTATGAGAGATTAGTCGACGACTGAAGGGTTTTAATAAAATGATCGGTGAAATCCTTGCCCTCGAGTAGGATTGATGATAATTAGGGCTGGCTAGGGTAATTATACAATTGAATAATTATTCTAATCTCATTTTCGTCGATATATTTTCAAAGAATGCATCTGTGATCACTTCGATCTATTTGTATACACATATTCTCGAATATTTTAGTTTTTTTGGTGTTGGTAAATTTATGCAAATTTATGGTAATAATACTTATGCAAGTGACGACCCCATGAACACATATTCCCTACAAATATGTATATATTCAAAATTAATGCACAATATCAATAACAATTGATACATAATGTTTGACAGCTGTTATTCAAAGTCGAATATATGTAATATATTTGAATGAAAATTCAAAATATTCAGATTCAAATGTATTATGAATGGAGAGAAATAAGAGTGAATCTCTAGTTCTAGTTTACCTCCACCCCACCCATTTACAACTATTTATTTGCAAAACAATCAGTTTGTGTTTATTTAACTGGAATACGTTGCTCAGTTATATGCGTCCATGGCCCAGAGTGCAGTTTTTTTAATGGACAGCGACACTCTTCATTGCAATTATCGTGACACGACGGTAATGATTCACTATCTCCAATACTTTTGATATTGTTCACTTTTAATTTTTTAACTAACCGAAATTTGTAAGGTAAAGGTCAGGTTTTGATCAAATATTTTTTAATTCATTCCAAGCGCATATTTTCTCAATTTCAAACACTCATAGAAACAATTGATAATTTTTTAACCAATCAGTTATCCTAATCATAGTTATGAGGGCACATAGTAGTGGATTTGGCGGAATATCATTTTTAGTGATAAATTCGAAATTATGTGAAATATGAAAAGCTGCCCTCAGTAATTCAATCCACTGAGGCACCACTTGAGACAGTGTGAAGTCAACGTTGGACGAGAGACCGAATTTCTCATATGGCATGGGGTTTCAGATGAGTGAAGTCAAAACTCAATTTTACCGTACTCGAAAAAAAAGCTTGTTTTCTGTCTCTTGTTTTCTGTTCGCGCTCCATATGGTCAAACGAAAGTATACATTTTGTTAAACTTTGGTATACACATGTGTCATCATCTAGCTCGATACAGTACTGTATAGTTTTGAGCCACATTCGGTAACACCCTATAGGAGGTACCACCACAGTTGAGAAAAAACATTTCGAAATGTTTGAAAGCCCTGTCAGAATAACCCAGAAGAGAAAATTGGGGAGAAAAAAATCTTCGAATGAATTCAGATTTCCACGGAATTTGAATTTATTCAAATAATAAACATCATTCCGAAGTTACAAATGAATCGAATGAGTCATTCTAATGAAAAAAAATATATCATGGATTTTATATAGAACTATATATAACTATAAAGAGAAAAGCTACAGGTATAGGCCTAACCAATTAAAATGTAGGACGATTAAAATGAGCAACAGATAAAACAGGAAGGTAGTGACATGATTGTTTTGAACTCGATCAAGGTGTAGTCTATATAGCTTTCCATTACATTACATCTAAATATACCTATATCGCTCATCTTACAACACATATGACCCACGCTGCGTTTTCCTAGTTGTAACCGTTTTTTTTTTCACTTACCACACTTCATTAAGTTTCATTATCACCTGCTTATTCGTATCCGCAAATAGCCCATCGTTGGTGGTGCTGTTGAACGAACAGTATTAAGGATATCAATATTTTAATACCTTAGGTACAAACACCTTAGTACCTTCATAATGATTCAAATTGATAACCTTTCAGCATTTATTAAAGCATTGATGTTTTCAGTTGTGGGTCTATAAATATGAGAATTATACATTATGAGGTTGATATCGTTCCTACGTGAACGATCTTGAAATATCTTGAAGATATTCAAGAGATTCTTATTCGTGATTTAATATCTTATACCGTCTCAAAGTCATCACCTTGGAACTGCATAATATTGCTGCATCGACTCACATGAGCTTTTAAGAGTGCACGCATGCGAGTCAATTTAACGGTTTTGATGATAACTTTCGAACGGTAGATATCAAAATTCTCATAGAGATGGAATACAGATATTTTAAATACCTTCAAGATAGTAAATACCTTCTTAAATACCATCTTTATACTATTCAACACATATCGCATTATTGCCAGAAGTATACGGCTAGAATTTTTTTCCCAGCTGTATGCATTCGACAATTAGGCGTTATAAGTTGAATAGTTTTTCTTTCATCATCTTTAAAGAATTACAATTTTTGTGTTTCCTCGTATTTGAATTTTTATATCTCATACTTGTCAAAAATTATCACAAATAACCTGACATTTCGCTATAACATCTCCCATGCGCTTTTAAGCTGTTGAACGAAGAAGAAAAAGCGATTTTCAATGAATAGACAAAAGCATGCTCTCATTCATCAGAGGTAATCTAAAAAGAGTGAATGGATTGGTGTATTTCAATTGTACGTGGCATCACATGAATGTTGGTGATCGACTCATGTTTATGAGAAATTGTATCAATTTGATGGAGTTATTTGATAACAAAGTTCCTCTTGTGTTTGACAACTGTATGTTGATATTAAAAAAAAGTCTAGAAACGTGGATTCCTGAATCTTAGTGAACCTTTCCTTTATAGAGAGTGTAGAGGATGTGAACCATGGTGATGAATGTAGCATTATATACTTTGATCAATCCTACGTTAAAACTGAAGATTTTGAGTATCTTACTAATATAGCTAACCTTTATTAACAATTGCATCAATTTTCAATGGAGGGTTGACTTTGGTAAGAGATTGAATCTTCAGTCTAAACATGAGGTTGAATACATTATAGGGTATTGCATTCCCGTGTACGAAAACGCGTCCATGTTCGCGCAGTCCGAACCACATGAGGTGAACGATATATCACAGTGGTGAGGTGGACGGGGACTCAATGGCCAATGGTATTCCAAAATTCCTATGGGTTTAATTCCAGCAATAAGTATGAAGGAATAACCGGCACTGGTAGCTCAGTGCTAACTCGCTTGCTCTATGTGACCCATGGAGACGGGGGTGAATCGGACTTTGGTTCGATCCTCGCCACCGTCCATCTTCACAAGGGTTTTCAGTGGTTTTCCTCTGTAGTCTATATAGGCTAATGCTTCCTTTCTACTATCTTTCCCATTACCTAAGAAACATTCATCTTATCATTCCATCATCTCATTAATCATTTATCCTACGCCAATAGATTTGAGTCACTATTCAACAGTGCGTCGTTGACACAATTTAAATTAATGGATATATGAAGTATATCTTAAACATTTTGTATTCTCTTGAGCTTGAACTAATTGTAAATGCCCTTTTCCTGTCCGTCTGATACCTGGTAATTCCTATGCAATATCACAAGATTGACTGGTTCAGCCGGGTAGAAAAAGGACTTTAACTTTCGGTTAAAACTGTACACCCATGCACGCTCTGACTATGCGGTGGACTCACATTCAAGAACAACGTCCATAAAATAGATGATCGAGACAACAGAATATCTTTGTGCAAATATTTTAAATTTTTATGTTCAGTTGGGCGTACGAACAAATCTGAGAACAAAATCTTCAAAAGATATGAACTTTCACTGGATTTAAGAACAACAGGCGTGGGATAATAATAGGCATCTTCAAAGCACAGGTGGACCTTCCATTATTGGGATAAAAAAGGCTCGGAATTTTTGATAATTCTCGAATAAATTGTTCGAAAACTCCAACACCGAAAGGTTCACAAATATATTCAATCCACCAACAGGGATATTTGTATCACGTCTATATAGCATTTTCTTAGTATAGTAACAAAATATATCATAGCATGTACTGGCTCCCGTGATTAATTACCATAAAATGTATACAGACATAAAATTACCATTCAAGTGACCAGTATTTTAAGTTTCATGTTTCAAATTTGAGTTATATTCAGCTGAAAGCCTAAGGTCTTACATTATACTGCATTTTGTGCTGATATTTTATATATGTAATGAATAATATGATGCATAGCGTGTGCAAAATAATGGAGCAAACGTGATCAATATAATGTCATTATATGACAAGCCTATAAAGAAAAGAAAATCTTCAAGCTAACATTGTGCAAAAATTATTTATCCGTCGGAATATATGCAAATATCTATAAAATATGCTATGGAATATATTCATCATGATTTTTTCAGGTACAGGGATCCGAAAATTGAATATATTTTACTATTTCGGTATTATTTACACGTGTAATATTCAAGTTCATGAATGGAATATTCCCATTGAAATATGTCGTGAAATGAAAAATTTAATCATATTTTTTGTCTCAAGAAGGCTAATAGTTCATTATGCAACGGTTTGATGTATTTAATATCTATATATAGGGCAAAGAGATTATAGAATTTACGAAGCTTACGACCCGATAGACTGTACTGTTGTAGCAAATAGCTAAAGCCCTATATATTGGAAATGAAAATTTAAATATTCAGTAACTATATACCTTCATTGTGTTTGAATTGTGTTTTGAGAATAGGGCTATGGAGAAGGTTGATTTCATTCAATCAATATTATTATCAATATCAATTGATATTATTATCAGACAGCAGAAAGCGAATAGGCCTACTATGTATGCAATATAGGTAATCTCTCAATGTTTATACTCTCCGAAAAATTAAAAACAATTTTATCTAGGCCTAGAACTCTTCTACTGTTTATTTTGTACAGATCGTTTGGTTTCTGCAGTCTGAAATAAAATCAATTTTCTCCATGAACCATGTTCAGGACTCCATCAAATTACTGAATGATTTCTTATTTTATATTTTTGTTTCAGCATAGGACCTATAGTGCTTAAGGGAAACCCACTAAAAAAAAATGTATCAAATTTGTATTTACTGATGTATCAATGTTGAAATAGTATAGGCCTATTACAAATTTAAAATAAAAAAAGTTGAAAATTCCGAGAAAATTCTGGAAAACTAACTGGAAAATACGTTGAACCGTTACATACGATAAAACCAGTAAACAGACAGCATGGAGATGACAATTGATAAATACGGTAGATTGAGACTTCGTCTATCAGACGAACTGAAAATCAGCATAGGCCTACCTCCAACCATTTTGATACAAGTACATAGTTTCTGTTAGCTGTTACCTTGATTTACAACAAAAAATGACGTGACTTTCCTTGGTCCTGCATGCCAAGCGCATATGGTTGAACTGTTCATTTTTAGTTAGCTATGATACGTGTCATAGTAGGTCATACTTTTTGTACTGTCTCCGACAGTGAAAATTATTAATAGTATTATTATTATAGTTGTGAGCTTTTTGATAGCGTCGTAGAGTCCAATATATAAATAATGTTTTTTGTTTTTTCAAATGCATAAGTAGTTAATAGAAATGAATATGAATGGATAAATGAATAAATGAATGGATAAATAAATGAATGAATGAATGAATAAATACATTATTCAATTCATCAGTTAATAATTGGATGAGTATGTGAATAATTAAACCAGTGAAAGTATCGGTATCCGACCCCACCTCACCCTTCATAGCCGAGAGTTGCCGAAACTGCTTTACACCCTTTTAAAAAAACTTGAAATACATACATTTTGTCGAGCGGTGAATACACACAAACTTGGCACATACCATTGCAACTTGTGGTTTTTAATGAAGTTCCCAGCCACAAGCCCAGTACTATAATACACCTATCGATAACAGTATGGCCATATTGTTGTCATCATCTGTGATAGATTTAGTTCCGACTGGGTGCTCGCGGGCGTGACTTGCGGTCAATCATTCAGACGAGTAGATCGAGATTTATGTTGCATATCATCTGTTTTATATCTTCTTGAATCCTTCACTTTCAGCCCCGTGACCTTGCCCCCCCCCTCCCCCACGCGTGTCCGATCCGGTCATTTCAATTACTGCTCGTTAAATTATCGTTAATGTCCTAAAGTTACGAAAAGATTTTTGTTAGAAGGTTTTCCGTTAATCGGAATAGCATGTTTTATGTAGACATGAGCAGTATTGAAAATACATGTATGCAGAATATGTCTATTATCAATACCTTCGTATTTTATATGTTATACGCATGACTTCAATGTTTTTCATAAATTGTGTTTCAAATAGGCCTACACATTCATATTCAAGATTTATCCATATTTTATATTAAAAATACAGATTAATCTCTATACACTGGTATAAATGATGAATGCCTAGTTGATTGTACAGAGTAACCAACATTTTCTTTCCAAATTGAAAAAATCGAGTCGTTTTACACTATAAATAATTTATTACAACAAAACTAATTATTTATAATGTTTATTCTGATTGAATATAGTTATCTATAATTCCTCATTGATTGGAAAAATAATGAACATATTTTAGAAAGAATTGTATGAAGAAACTATCACAATATTAACCTCCATGACGGAGGTAAGTCACGATACACCTCTGTCAGGATGGTGGACCAAGGCGTGAATTCAACTCGGTCTCCTGAATGACGGTCACCGGCACATGCAGCTCATGTTGCACATGTTGCTGATGCAGTAGTAGTAGTAGAATTAGCAGAAGTAGTAAAGTAGTAGTGTTTATCCCTTTAACCCTCTTCGAGGAAATCGGTACACAATTTACATATAAGGACATGAAGCAAGGGTGGAATTGGGGTGTTGAACTAGTTTTTAGTTGTTACACTGCATTTATGATTAGGTCTCTCACTTGTACATATTGAGTTGACATGATAATAAGGTGTGCAATGAAAAAAGCTCGCAACAACGGATTTGCGAAAAATGTTTGACAATTCAATCTTCTTCCATGTGCGACTCTACAACAAAGTACCATACAAAGTAATCAAACATGGTTCCTATATATTTCAATGACATTTCAATAAGTTTATTAATAATTTTATTTCTCTATGGTTTCGTACAATCGATGAGTTTCGAAACATTGGTTTCTTCAGTGTTTGGTAAGTTTATTGCTCTACTCTCCTCATCATGTATTTTGGCCTATATGCTATCATGATGTCAACCATGTCAACCATGGGCATGATGATGATTATTGTTGGCTTAACGACACCACCAACATCTAGGTTATACGGGGGTACGAATAAGCAGGTAGTTATGAGAAACGAAGTGATGACAAGTGAAAGGACGTTCACAAAACCCCATACCTTATGCGGGACTCGAACTCACGTCCAACTGTGACTTCAGTTTCTGGAGCAGTTCCTCAGCTGACCGAGCTACAAAGGAAGGCATAGGCATTCTACACGATATAATCCCCATTTTCCTTCATGGTATCACTCGTAGTTTTTTTAATCGTAATGTCCGTTGTTTTTCCCATAGTGATTATTCCATGTTTTTCATTTCGTGATAGTCATTGCCATGGTTATTCGCTATAGTTTTGATTGGAAAAGAATTTATATATAAATATATATATATATATATGGGCATTGCAATAGTTTTTTTCCAAAATAGTTTTTGTGATTTTTTTTTCATGAGGGTGAACTTATGTTTTCTTTCAGAATTAAATTATTCGTGGTGAAAATATATGATATATGATGAACATGGCAAGAATGAAATCTAACGTATAGGCCTACTCGAGGAACGACTGAGTACATTGTGTCTATAGCCAAGTATGCCAATACACTATGCATTTACGCATAGGCCTACAAAATTACACGTCAACTTGAAACTCAATTACTACGAAAACGTATCATTTTGATCAAGTTATAGGTTGATGCATATTATATCACGTATATTCAACTTGAATGGTTGGTGAGAATTGCGTTTATTTTGTTTTCATTTATTATACATACAAAAATGTTTCTTTAAGAAAAGATGATACCAATTATATCGAATGGTAAAGGTTCTCGCATTGTGGTGAACACCCAATTATATTTCATAAACTGGTACATAATAATGATAATAATGATAATAATAATGGAATAGGATGAGAACAATTTGAATATTATGTCATTTACCGTTTAAAATTGTTATTATCAATTTTCTTCTTCAGATTTTACTATGTTTTCATAAGTTCTGTTTATTTACTCAATATTTACTACAGATCCTAGAATGTCTTTTGTTTCCCGAACAGATGTGTCATCTTTTTCTTAAAAATGTATAAAACAAATTGCCATACCTCCCATATTACATCTCACTTAAAAATATTACGTCTACGTAATTGTGATGCGAAATTACCTCTACAGATCTAGACATACAAATAACAAGTTACTGACATACAATAGAAACACATTGTTTTAAACATTCAAGCTTCTCGATGGTTGAATCCCGTCACGTTTCCTCCCACCCGTTTAACGGAATACAATCGTCATTTCAAGAATAGATTTAATTGCGAGAGGGTAATGAACAATACTATAATTATTGAAACGAGTAGGTCAATACACATCTGTTACTGGTATAGGAATAAT
>OZ023327.1:33942322-33952963 GCA_964007535.1 Brachyptera risi
TCCTAATTATCCTATTCCATGCTTCATTTTTACCCGATACCACTTGAAAATTTGATAATTTTCACGCGTTTCCCTTATATAAAAGCATTATTTACAATTAAAGCTTCTACATTCACTTTCGATAGAGGTGGACTTGAATATTTGTATACACACCTTATAAGCAACCCCAGCAGATGTATCTTGTGGAAGTAAATTCATGATGATCACTCAATTATTATTGTATAATAGGCTTATACCTTATGGGTGTCTCATTCATAATTTAGAAAACATAATGTGGGCTATTCGTTAATTTCTCATTGCTATTTGACAGCAGTTAATGTGCTCTAATAACGAGTTATTGATGAAAAACGTTATTACTTAATACATGAGAGAAGCTAGAACCGGTTCACATAACGGAAGAGCATTAGTTTTGTTCATGCAGCCAAACACCTGAAGGCATTAGGTCAAGCCGAGCCACAAATGCGAATGTATAAGCTATAGGTGTATCTTGTATATGTGATAAATACGAACACGGTCGAGAGAGATGGAAAGTGAAATTAGATCGCCAAGACAAGATCGCTCTGTTCAGTGGACAGAGTGTGTGTTGGTGTGTGTGTATGTGTGTGGTGAAGACGGGAAATACATTCACAAATGGAAATGCCCATAGTAGGCCGGAAACTGGATTATTAAGTAACTATTGGGAACCACTTTCTTTCAAATGTTATTCTTTTAACATAAATTAAGAGCAAAAAATGAAAATTGAAAATAAACTACTATAGCAAATACCTTGGAGCTATACCAGGATTATAGAAAATATGTTCTCTGATTATTAATGTTATTCTATAAAAATGTATGTGCCAGTTTTTTTCGCCCTCTCTGGAAAGCCTTCATTCCTTGAGTGACTTTGTACTTTTGCACTTAATAAATTATAGAAATAATGCAATAATTACAAAAGGAAATGATGCTTAACCATCTTTCTTTCTTCATGATAGTTAAGATTGTCATTGGGAAGATGGCTATACCCGGGGAATGTTACATTGTTTTCGGTCAAAAGAAATGTGGCATTGCAGAGATTCCACATACTACCAATTCATGATATATCATTATGTATCTATCTACAATGTAGTCTAATGTTGTGTTATATAACAATTTGTTCACTGTTAACTGGAAACAAGTTCCGCTTGTTACGGTTCGCTACAAATGAACTTCCTGTTTGCAGATTATTACAACATGCAACAACAAAAGTTTTCAAGAAAATAAGCAAAACAAAACGGAAAACAACATTCATTAATTATATTATACCTATTGCTTCAAGAATCACGAACTTTCACGTTTGTGGACATTGTATGTGGATGCATGGTATACTTTCATTAAGAAATAAAATGTATTTCCACTACATAGGCCTGATTATCACATGAGCCATACTCTACGCTTTATGATAATGGCGTATCATGTGATGTTATGCATTCTACTCGTTTGCCGCCTTTATGGGCGAAAGTAACCACCACTACCACCAACTAAAACCACCTCTTCGGCGACGGTGGGAGTGATGGAAGTGGTGGTGGGTTCTTAGTTACTCACTATATAAATACATTCAAAGCGAAATAATCTTCAGTATCAAGTCCTCAATCGAGACTTGGTGATAAACCAACATTAAATATTGGACAATGAGGTTTACGGTAAGAAATTGCCATTACAAAATATAGCTAAGCATTCGTTGTAGAAACCAATATTGTCGTGATAGTGCCAAAAATGTGAAACGTTGTCAAGTGATCATTATTACAAGTTGCTACTGCTCATTCATGTCTGTGATCGGAAGGCTATAATGTACGGCGTAGGTCATCTCTTTTACGTACAGAATAAGTGACAGATCGTGAGAAATATTTTCAGTTTTAATAGAAACATATTAATTCACCAAGAAAAATGCAGATATTATATTTGAATGAGACTGCTTTTCTGTTAGATTATAGTGCTATAAATAATATTTTTTTGACCTCCCACTGTATTGGAACTTGAATGCAATATATTATACAAAATATGTTATTCCATAAAATACATTTGTCACCGGCATCGTGCCTCACGTTCATACAACCATTTATACGCAAAACATACTCGAAATCATGACGAGCATATTTTACGTTAAACTGACCATGAAAGATGAAATCTAGAGCTACATTTTTACCTCGTCACATGACTCTAGTTTTCTACTGGTTTTCCAATCGCAATTAGAGTGTAATACGAATGCTTGTTTAATGTTCACAGCTTTCATTTGCCGTTCTGGCGTTGGTGGTACTAGCCGCTGCTGAGAAAAAGAGCGTCGAACCAGTAGCAGAGGACACGAAATCAACAGTTGCTGACAGCAAGGTTGAAGCTAGCCAAGATGAGAAGAAGCAAGACAAGAGAGGAATCTTCGATCAGGGATACGGATATGGAAGTCTGGGAGGATCCTATGGAGGAGGTCTCAGCAGTTCCTACGGTGGTCACCTCGGAGGACTCGGCGGTGGTCTGGGACATGGAGGACTTGGTGGAGGCTTGAGTCTAGGAGGTCTTGGAGGCGGATCGTACGGTGGAGGGTACGGAGGAGAACACGTTATCGGTGAACACATCCACGATGATCATCACCATCACACCGTCAAGACCATCACCCATAAGGTCGCTATTCCTGTCCCCAAACCATACCCCGTTACCGTTGAGAAACACGTACCTTATCCAGTAACCAAGCACGTGCCTTACCCAGTCAAAGTGCCCGTCGACAGGCCGTACCCCGTACACGTAGACCGCCCCGTGCCCTACCACGTCACCAAAAATATTCCTTACCCGGTCAAGGTGCCCGTTGATAGGCCATACCCAGTCCATGTTCCCGTCATCAAGAATGTTCCCTATCCAGTTGAAGTTAAGGTCCATGTTCCTCAACCCTACCCCGTCCACGTACCCAAGCCATACCCAGTCTATGTTGAGAAGAAAGTTCATGTTCCTCAACCCTACCCAGTTCACGTTAAGGTACCAGTTCCCCAACCCTACCCAGTTCACGTCAAGGTACCTTATGAAGTTCCCGTAGATAGGCCGTACCCAGTTGAGGTTAAGGTTCCCGTTGACAGGCCATACCCCGTAGCTGTACCCAAGCCATACCCCGTTCCCGTCGATCGTCCCGTACCTTACACAGTCGAGAAACATGTACCTTACCCAGTGAAGGTTCCCGTTGATAGGCCATATCCCGTCCACGTACCCAAACCTTACCCAGTCACCGTAGAGAAACACGTGCCTTACCCAGTCGTGAAACATGTACCTTACCCAGTTGAGAAACATGTACCTTACCCAGTCAAGGTTGCCGTTGATAGGCCCTACCCAGTGCATGTACCCAAGCCTTACCCAGTAACTGTAGAGAAACACGTGCCCTACACAGTGGAGAAGCATGTACCTTATCCAGTTAAGGTTCCCATTCATGTACCTGTGAAGGTGCACGATCACCACGAGCACCACGAAGGAGGCTTTGAAGGAGGTTTCGGAGGAGGTTTCGGAGGAGGTTTCGGAGGGGGCTACGGTGGTCATCATTAAACAACGAATAGTGAAATACTGATCATGCATCTCATTTAGCTAGCGACCAATTCGAGTGAACTGAATACTAGAGTTAAATATTATTTTTCTACTTGTTTTCATTTTATTTTGTGTAATTGCTATACCAAAAATAAATCATCCTATGTTATAGTAATAAATGTTGCATTTTATATTGTATTCCTTCGATATCCTTCACTATGAATTATTTTACTCCAAGTGTCGAAATTTCAAACTCAAGAGTACTCTGGGTTGACTGCATGGTATATCATGGGTACAACCCAGTTTACCCAGAATATTTGTTTTTATACTCATACTCTGAGAATGAGGCCGGACCTACAAGATTATTTGTTCAGATATTGAAAAATAGCACGACCTAATTATTTTCAGTCCATCATCCAGTAACTTGAGAAAATGTAACACTTGAAGAAATTGAATTAATCAGAATATGTGAACAACAAAGCATACAAGTTTCTATTATTATGTGTAGATGAATAGAAGTAAGGCAAAGTATGACTATAGTAAAGTGAATTTATTCGATTCCGATGTACTTTTACCTTGTCTTATATAGTTCAATTACAATGTCATCATCTATCGCCAATTTTGAATAATACTTTGCCCACTTCGAGTACTTTCAAAGATGGATCCTTACTATTTATTCTCTATTGAGTATTTTGACCATCAAGTAGTAAGAGCAATATGACGATCGATCAGTATGCTAAAAGCAATTATACATAGATTTACGAATCTCCATGAAGGCAGACGCACCATTCCGCAGTTCAACAGTTACCTAACCAGGCTGAATTATACTATTCAAAAACGGAGTTTGCGTCTTTCATGAAATGAGTATTTACACACCTCGCATTTTTGTTCAACGTCATAACCATATCACATTGAATATTCAATTCTTCAAAATTATTGTGTCGAAATATTTTGTTTCCTTCGTAATATGCTTTTACCCGTAGAATATACTATTCCTCTATAGGTCATTTATAATAATTAAATAAAGACAAATTAACTTATTAACTTTCATTTACCAGACAAGCATTAATCGGTTTACGCAGTAGGCCTATATGTGTGTTTGTGTGTGTGTGTTGTGTGTGTGTGTGTGTATGCAACGTACAGCACGTCATAATTATACTGAGTCGCTGCTTGGCGCTCTGAGCCGCCATTCAGGGGACCGGGGTTCGATTCCCGGTCAACCACGTTGACGAGGTGCATCGTAGTTCCCCTCCGTCATTTAAGTATACCGAGACGGTTTCTTGAGGTGTCTTTCTTAATGTCCAAAACACATGATAAAATAACCCCCCACCCCTCACCAGAGTCTGTCTAACCCAAAATCTGCTTGTCCGAAGGAGGGCGATGTAGTGGCTGTGCCGGTGTTCAGGGGTGTCCAAATGATCAATTTTATCATTTTTGGGACACATTTTATTGTAGAAAAGAAAATATAGAAATTATAGAAAATAAACCAAAAATATACGTTCATTATTGAATGTATTGAAATTACAAATGAATATATACAATTTCTTCTTTCGTTTTTTGAAGTATTTTTGTACTCCAGGGATCCTAAATGTAAGATTACACCATACTTAACTGTTCGCAGGAATAACAATCAATCAGTTCGTATATAATTAGCAGCTGCATGAAACATCTGATCTGCAAGAGACATACTGGCTTACAAGTTACAATAACAATTCATTTCTATTATGTGATATCGTCTACTGACACTGTGTAGTATTATCCTATATCGTCGCTCCATATTCATTGTGACAAAAGTGACACAAATTCGATTTTGAGTTACGTAAATATTTTTTCTCAGAATTAAACATCCTATTTTTCTGGCGTAGGCCTACTGTCATATTTGCTAGAAATCGAAATAGGTTCGTTGTGTCATAACTAACACAAATTCTAAATATCTCACTTCTAGACTGTCATCTATACTCGACTATTAATATCTCATTTTTATATACTGTCATATCGAATCGGTTGCGGTCAAATAAAATGATTCAATTCGAAATGAAAATTATAATTTGCGTTTTATCCAAGCACGTTTAACCTCGGATTTTTCAAAGACTATGCACGAAGTGTATGTGCAGATTGTCTTCCAGTTTTATTGCTGATTAATATGTCGGTATATTTTCTCAGGATGCTTTTTGATGTAGCTTGACCGACAAGTTCATGTGACCGCAACCGTACGAGTGTAACCGTTGTTTGAGCATATGAATCACTGAACTTGAGACTCATTTGGTAATTTCCCAAGATAAAATATCAGAATGATAACAAGATACAATTTTATTACAACCCTGTTGCAAATGTGTGGTTTTTGTTCCACTCAATACACTTGTTATCCTGATTCTATCCTCTCATGTGTATCCTCTATCTCCTGTCATGTGATATTTGCATTATCAATAAAATATCACCAAGTATGCCTATTGTCTAAATTATTCAATACACTTTCCAAGTGAATATCTGCCGATTGCAGATAATCAACTGATGGCATTTAGATCCTATTTGGATAATAATAATAATTTTTTATTTCCAATAACTTTACAGTTGTGATACCCTTCAGGATAAATCCTAATAAAGGTGTATGGAAAAACATATTTCACAAATATTCACAATTAAATTTACATTACAGTTTACAATTACAAATATTCACAATTGAATAGATACAACATAATTTTTCCTGACTATATTATCCGTAATTAAAGTTCGAAATAAATATGACATAATTGCTAATTTTGAACAGATGTAGCATACAAAATATTTAGGATTTTGAAATCAGATTTTGTCATTTAAATACTCTTCTACCAAATAATATGCTTTATTTTCAAGAAGAGTTTTGAGTTTATGTTTGAACACTTCAATTTCATCAATACATATTATATTTTCGGGTAATTTATTATATAATTTTGAATTAATGTACTTTGAATTAATTTGTGTTAATTTTGACCTCTGTTTTATAATGTGTAAATTTTCTTTTTGTCGCGTGTTATAAGTACCCCTATGTATGTTTTTATTTGGGATTAGAGTGTTAAGGGATTTTCTAACGCTCAAAATGGACTGAAGTATATACAAACTGTAGAATGTTAGAATTTTGTGTTTAATGAAATGAGGCTTACAATTAGGTTTAACAAAACTGTTTTCTTCACATTTGAGACTAAGAATACTTCCTAATGCTCTTTTTTGAAGTATAAACATTTTATTTGCATCAGTATACCCCCAGAATTCTATTCCGTATCTCATGTGAGATTCAAAATTTGCGAAGTAGGCCATTTTTGCTATTTTCACATTTGTATTTAATTTGAGAGATTTTAAGGCAAAACATGCAGAGCTTAGCTTGTTTGCTGAATTCTCACAAGATATTTCCAATTAAGACTTTCATCTAAAGTATGACCTAGAAATTTAGTTTCTATGGTTCTAACTAATTTGGAATTATCTACTTTATTTTTAATTGATTCTATTTTTAAATTTGTTTGTTTATTATTTGTACCTTTGAAGTGAAGAAAGTTTGTTTTATTCGAGTTCAAAATTAATTTATTATCATTAAACCAATATGTTGCTTCAGCTATTATTTTCTCAGATTTTATTGTAAGTAGATCATTACTTGATGCACTAACAATAAAGCTGGTATGATCAGCAAATAGCTCTAAGTTTTGTATAATAGTTGGCAAATCGTTAATGAATATAATAAAAAGCAGTGGTCCTAGAATGGATCCTTGAGGAACTCCTACAGTAACAGGCAGAGGATCAGACAAATATTTGCTTTCAATGTTGTTTTCATCAAACGATCTTAACTCAACTTGTTAAATCCTATCTGTAAGGTAAGACTAGAGCTATAAGCTTATGAGCCAATCCTCTGATTCCATAGAAATGTAGTTTATTCAAAAGAATTTTATGATTAATGCAATCAAATGCTTTTGATAGGTCACAAAATATTCCTAGAACTCTTTTTTTTCCATCTCCCGTATCACAGTTTCTATTAAATTGTCAATAGTTATAGAAGTACATCTCTTTTTTCTAAATCCATTTTGTTTATCTGATAGTAGTTTTTCTTGCTCTAAGAAGACAGTTAATCTACTATGTATTATTGATTCTAAAATTTTTGATATCGCTGGCAGAAGTGATATGGGGCGATAGTTCCCTATTTCATCTTTTTTTCCTTTTTTAAATAGGGGGATTATTTTAGAGTGTTTCAGTTTTTGAGGAAATTTTCCATTCATAATAGAAGAATTAAATATATTTTCCAAGGGAAACATTATGTTTCCTATACATTTCTTAATAAGTGATACTGGTATGTTGTCCACCTGAATTCCACTTGAATTCTTATACCACTTGAATTCTTATTTTTTAATTTTGATGTAATTTTTAAAATTTCCAGTTCACTCGTTCTATCTAAGAATATCGATTTAGATGAATTAATTTTTGAAATTTGCATGTGTTTTAGATACGCATTTGCGTCACTTTGAAGATTATTGGTTAATTTTTCTTCAATAGTTGCATATTCACGATTAAATGTATTGGATATAATTTGTGGATCCGTAATGGAAACATTTGCATGCTTTATTTTTATATTTTCTTTTTCCATTTGTTTGTGTTTGTTGGATTCTTTATTTATGATATCCCATATTTTTTGCGATTTATGGTATTTATCACATTTATTAATTTGATTTTGTATATCTAATTTTTTAGCTGTCAGTAAAACTTTTTTATATATTTTCTTATAAGACTTGAAATATTTTTCTGTGAATGGATTTTTTAGATATTTATTCATAACAAATATAAATTTGAGATTATTTCTAGAAACTTTGATAGCAGGTGATAACCATGAAGGTTTGATATATTTTGATTTTATTTTTACATTTTTTTTAGGAAAGCAATTCTCAAATCCATACATGAAGAACTGTTCAAATTCATCATATTTTCTATCAGGAATGTATATTCATACATACAAGAATGTGTATTGACACAATGTTATCGATTTTTATTCCAAAAATCCAACGAGCAATAAATCAGTCGATAGATTTCAAAATATTGAGTGATTGCATGAAATCTATCTTTCAAATGTGTATCTATCAAATACGAGATTGAACATATGTTAGATGCTGATTCTGAAAATTAACATTTCATGCCTGTTTATAGTCAATCATGGAATGATGAAATCTGTTGCATATTACATTTGCATCGATTCTTCGTGTATTTGGTGCAAATTGTTTGACTTGTAACGAAAATTGGTGTGCAAATGTTGAACCAAATGTTCGAATTTGTACTTCCCTGACTGTCGAAATTTCGACTTGTCTTAGATAAAACGAATATATCTATACTCAAGTGAATATTTTTTTTGTCTCCAGTTGTTGTATTATTCATATTTTCTAAATATTTATTCAGGTCACAAAAGGTAATAAAAATAGGTGTTATTTGCCATTGGTCAGCCTTGAACAAATCTTTTGTAATTTTTTTTTCGATTGCAAAAGTGTGCTGTATGATATAATGATATAACCCTCGATTCACATTTTTTGAGCACATCATAAATATTTTTGACCTGGTTTGACCAAAAATCGCTCAAAACGTTCACGATCACCAACTTTTGATTGTTTGTTTGCTTAACGACTCCACCAACAGCTAGGTTCTACGGGCTTTTTAATTCCCCTCGTATAACCTAGCTGTTGGTGGGGTCGTTAAGCAACATCAAACTTCTGACTTCAAGCTCATATAATGCTTCAAAAATTATTTACATTGATTACACGTGCAAAATACGAATTTTGATTTGATTTCAATTTGATCTCGTCGTTTAGGCGTAAAAAAAATGAAACAGGCCCCTAAAACTGACAAAACTGATAATTTATAATATGCCCCTTACACCACACCTACAACACGTCATCGTGCAGACAAGCAGATTTATTTTGGCTTTCCATTATACATACTTTATTGAAGTGGTCAAGAGTCCCCCCCCCCCCCTCTGATGGGGGGAGGGGTTCAGATAGGACGCCCGAAGGGTCATATAGGGAATAATTATCGCGACAACCGACTTTTTATACCGTTTTGAAAACTTTTGCAGGGATGATTGTCTCTTTCGATAATATTGGGTGCATTTTTCACACCTCCTAATCATAGACATTAAGAGTGCTTGAGTGGTTAATCTTCTCACTGCTCACAACCATGCAGTCAGTGCGGGTAAGATAGTAATTTATATCAAGCGTAATGCAGTAAAATAGATTAAATATATGCTAATAATAATGTAATGGTAATGTATGTAATAGTGTAACGTATGTTCATAAGATGATGTTCAAAAAAATGGTTGGTGAAAAAATGATGTTTCAGAAGATCTTAAACAAATATTGTGAACGCATTCGTGTTGACAAATCTGTCACATTCAGGGGTGGCCCGGGGGTAAAGGAGGCGATCGACACCCGGGTCCCACCCTATTTAGTTTGGTTTGGGAGCCTCAAAATGCTATGGAGCTATTTGTAGATGGGAGTAGGTTGGGTACTCAATTATGAATTTATACTATTTACACCAATATTATTCACACAAACACCAATGCAATTAATTTTTCGTTCGCAAAGGCGGAATTAAGTTCATAAATGAATATCATGAATCATGGATCACGTCTTGTGGATCTATTTTTTCAATTTAATTTTACTGCTCAGATGTGCAATTTTCGCATAAGTTCATTGTTGTCGCATCTTTCTTTTTGGGCTCCTATTTTAGTTTTCGCTTAACCTCCTTTTTCCCAGTTCTCCCCTGATCAAACTGCAAACTGTAGCTCTAACATAATTCATGCTATGTTGTGACACTAGGATTGTTTGTTTGCCCTGCACTATCTGAACTAGTTCCTGTTCTTCAGTTCAGTTCTTTTCGTGTTTGTTTGTAACCGTGGTGCTGCAGCAAAGCTACACTATCGTGTTTGTTTGTCCCAGTTCACTTGCACTAGTTCAAGTATTTCTACACCAGCTACGGAGCTGGTGTGCTTAGTTCAGTTCAAGATGGCAGGCGCTAAAATCAAATTGTAGGCGGACACTATGGTGGCTTACAAGTTGCTGACGCCTAAATTCGTGTCGATGAGGATGACAAATCATATACTTGAATGAGGGTTGTGATTAATTATTT
>OZ023327.1:33953163-33984426 GCA_964007535.1 Brachyptera risi
CTTTTGGTCCAAATTTTGCACACGGTCGCAAGTACAGCCTATGGGATAATTTACAGTAAAATATTCTTCCAAATTTTGATAAGTTGAAATTTGAGTATAGTATATAGAGACGAAACATTTCGTGGGAAAGTTCTACTTCAAAAACAAATTGGGAAATCATGAGAATTTTCGAAACAAATTCTACGTCTACATGATCAATTTCCCACAACATTTTTAATTTTTGAAAGTTCAGAAATTTAAAAATTTGGTCTGCAAATGGAAGGGTCACGTATATTTTTTGTTAAATAAACCCCATATTTTCTAAATTCGATCTACTGAAACATAATCGAGGAACACATTATGAAATTTCCGGAACATACTCTACGTTTACAGAACCAAATGCAAATATTCCCCAAGTTTCAGAATTGATCTGAAGGTGATTCTGCAAAGCCAAACATTACAGTGCATGCCTGTACTATCTGGACATGAAAACAAAATGATTTACATCCAACTCATAGGCTTTTTATTGATAACTTATTTTTCTCAAAATGTTTATTGCACTGATTTGTCTTCCTGTCTTTGAAATTGGCCAGGTATATTTTGGATTCTTGTGACAATCTATAGGCCTATGGTACCTTTCATTGAAATTAACAATATTTTGTCATGTTCCTCAAATTTTCGTGAAAGTATACTGTTGGTACCTTTCAATTAATATTGCCTTCATATTTTCACTCAGCAACATAGGGTTCAATTGCTGTAATGATCGACCATGTCGTCAGAGGATTATCGACTTTTCGTAGTTTCCCTCACTCTTTAAAGTTCACCTGAGTAAATACTGCTAACGAACAACCCTCAACCGTTTTCTGTACGCACTGTAAAAATAATCCTTAATAATAAATCCTTAAAAATAATCCTGTAATATCCTTTCATCTTATCATCCTTCATGTAATGAATCATCCACCGACGTCATTATTTCATAGGATCATAACAAGGCGTGACTGAACCCAATAGAAATAAGTGAATAAATCAGCTATATTCTTCTTATCATCATTATTTTTATCATCCTAATATAATTTTATCAATTACAAAATTTCTTCTTTCTATAATTTTTTTCTACTTCAGTCGTATATTCAAAGAATTGAGTATCAATACTGGGATTGTCCAACTTTTTTTTAACTGACCTGGCAATGTACGTTAATAGGCCTGCTGTGATGTAGACGCGAGCAAATTTTATTTGTCAGTATTTCTCTCAAATGCATCTCTTCTACTTCCTGAAGTAGCTTCGATATTTGAGTATTGACGCATAGATATCCATAGTGTTACCTCAATACCAAATCTTTAAACATTACCCGACCCCATGCAAATACGCCCTCGACCTTATTTTCGATCGCGACGCAAAGGTTGATAACCACTGCTATAGCAAATTCATCCTTGACATATGGCCATTCCACAGTTCAGTTCCCCCACTGATGCAGTAGGATACGTCTCTAAGACTTCAACTGCAGGTTTCTCGAATACTTTCTTTACATCAATCATATAATTATTATCTCGTCTTGTGTTGTTTTTGCTGAATATTCTTTCGAAAACCTTCACCTCTGTGAGCTGCGATTGCTGCTCTGCTCTCTCAACGTATCCGACCTTGTCTCCAAAGCATAGGTGAAAATGGGTCTTATTGCAACCCCTGCAGCCGTTGGTTTGCATCGAAGTTTATATAATAAGAACTTTAATTGCCTTGCAGATTCAAGATTTCAGCTCGGTAGGAACTTGTTCCCTATTCCAAGTCTTCCAGCCCACATAAGGTGCATGTAAGCCTACTGTTTTTCTTCACTGTAACTGATTCAAATGGGGCCTGCATATATATATATATATATATATATATATATATATATATATATATATATATATATATATATATATATATATAAATATATATATATGTATATATATATATATATATATATATATATATATATATATATATATATATATATATATATGTATATATATATATATATATATATATATATATATATATATATATATATATATATATATATATATATAATTGATAATCAAATCTTTATGGATAATTAAAAGTCGTGTTGAGGAATAAATATTGATTTAATTGCCCGACGTTTCGACTACAATATAGTGGTCATTTTCGAGGGCTAAAAATGAAAATAATTATATAAATGATAAATAATAGGAACCAAAAAACAGATTCTTATGCAGTAAAACACATCTTCAATGAATGTCTTGAAAGGTGTATATTCATAGAAATAAACAATAACATTAGAATAAAACCATTCAATACCTACAAAAAGCTGAAAATTGTTGTATATAAAGAACTACCCGTAATGTGACTTTTATGATCGCTTTCTTATCACCTGTATTATTTCGTAAGAGATCCAATTAATTTCTCAATTTGAGACTGATTTTTTCGAGGTTTTTGTATGAGGCATATAATAATACTGTTGTTACAATTTCATCATTCAGAATCACTATTATATTACAATCAAACGTAGAAATCGGTGTTTTCAAGTTCTTCAAATGTTTCATCAAATCATACTCATTATAATGAACAGTCGAACTAATCTCATCATTTTATCGATTCATGTCGGATGTATTATATAGTAGGGTGATAGCTCGACGGAAGCCATGTTAAGAGCCTAGCCTGATATTTGGTCAAGATCTCTTCATAAACACAACGTTATTGCTAATAGTGACACCAACATGAAACTTGGTATACTCACTCACTGATTGGATAGAGAAGTTTAAATTTCAATGACCCAAGCTGAAGTCCGATAACTTTCAGTAGGGTCTAAATTGATTTAATTGACTCTGAACAATTCATATGGAGTCAAATCCACCGCGTATGGTGACATACGGAAAATGTTTATAATGACAGGATTTTAAGAATCATGTAAAACTCATTTTGATTCATCTATCGTAGTATTGATCAATCAATCAATAAATCAATAACTTTATCAGGAGTAATCATGAAAACTGGATTTGTGTGTGTGCAAAATGTGGTATCACAATAAGCATCATATAATTATTCCGATTAAGTACAGTGAGTGACAGTCATATGATGTCAATTACGTGGAAGAAAAAATCATTTGGGATACAAATCTGATAATTCTAACCGTTAATGTAACCTACCATGTGACACATCAAACTGAATGATTTTACTAGTAAATGAAAGCTACAATGGCTATATATATATATATATATATATATATATATATATATATATATATATATATATATATATATATATATATATATATATATATATATATATATATATATATATATATATATATATATATATATATATAAATATATATATATATATATATATATATATATATATATATATATATATATATATATATATATATATATATATATACATATACACATATATATATATATATATATATATATATATATAAATATATATATACATATACACAGATATATATATATATATATATATATATATATATATATATATATATATATATATATATACATATACACATATATATATATATATATATATATATATATATATATATATATATATATATATATATATATATACATATACATATATATATATATATATATATATATATATATATATATATATATATATATATATATATATATATTCAATGAGAATTTAATCAATTAGGTTTATTCTCATTGATTAATCATCAATAGAAAAATGAGTAAAAGTCAATGATGAAATCGGTAAATATCAATTTTGAATCCAAGAATCGCAATATCAATTCTGACGAATATCTTGTCGTATTAAAGCATAGCTCAATAGTTAATTTTCATCAATTACACTATAATTACAATTATCTATAGTGCTATGAGGAGTACCTTGTGAGGTAGTGAAAAGCTCATAATAAGGTTATTCATGCAATCTACAAATATAATAAACCCTTCTCTACACAAATAATTAAATTTTGATTCCATTTTAGTCCATGTCTATGTATTCTATATGCTGTCTGTGAAGTACACATGTAGTCTATGTCTATATAAGCCATATTTAAATAGTAAAACTGTATAGTATATCATGCACTTATTGAGTCTGTCATTAGGTATGGCAATTTCATCTTGGGGACGTACAACTAATAACTACTTGAACAAAATTGAAAATATTCAGAACTGAATGTTCAGTATAATCACGTCGAAGAATTATACAATCAAATTTCAAATTCCAATTTCTTTTCGGCTCGTCAATTGAATTATCTTTCCTTTGCCACATCAAGTTATTTCTCACAGAAGCACAAGAATTCATCTATGCAATCACATCAAAAACGTAAAAAAGACAGATTAATGAAGCCACTAACCATTCAATCATATGATAAAGAGGAAAATGGATTTCTAATCCCTCATTTATTCAATAAAATCCCTTCTGAATTTGTGATTCTCCATGTCTATATATATATATATATATATATATATATATATATATATATATATATATATATATATATATATATATATATATATATATATATATATATATATATATATATATATATATATATATATATATATATATATATATATATATTTATATATATATATATATATATATATATATATATATATATATATATATATATATATATATATATGAATATATATATATATATATATATATATATATATATATATATATATGTATATATATATATATATATATATATATATATATATATATATATATATATATATATATATATGTATATATATATATATATATATATATATATATATATATATATATAATATATATATATATATATATATATATATATATATATATATATATATATATATATATATATATATATATATATACAGATATATATCTTCATCCAGACAACTAAATGTGAGCTATTTATTTTGTATTCTAAATGTCAATTGACCCGCAGACAAGTGAAACAAATTTTGACTTTGCGGGTCTATAAAATGTGAGAATATACACCTCTTGTTTGATATTAGAAAACTTGAATAAAAATACTGAGACAGGTGGACCAGTGGCTAGCAAGCTGAACCTTGATTCTTTCAGCGATTTTTGATCTCCTCCGGGGTCGACCATCCTGACCGAAGTGCATCGTGGTTTCCCTCTGGTATGAATGCTAGGATGGCACCGTAACAATAGGTAATGATCGTTTACTTCCCAGTCTATAATAAAAAACAATTCATCTCATCTTCCCATCAACTCATCAATTATTCACTGACGCCAATGTATTTTAGTCATGCGTACAGTGCTTCGTTAAACTCGATATAAATACAAAACTATTGTAATGATGTTTAATTATGCATCTCAAACGATTTGGCTGAAATTTCATGACATGTTTTCACTATATTTATAAATAATTATCAATGCAATTGAAATTCTTCCAATGATTACAGGAAGTAGTCTCATTTCAGCCAGTTTGCAACTATTTTATCAACCCGCTGGATAGATCGAAGCTTTAAGATATCATATAAAATCTACGTTATTGATTAATTGTAAGCCTCATGTATAAACCGGAAATGGAATAACTGAAGGCGGAAGAAGTTCTAAAGCAATTATCATCCTCTTCATTACCTTTCATTTCACGTGTGTGTTGGATGATGATGATTGTGATAATATTATAGCAGCTAAGCCCTCACCAGTATAAGAAATCACACATTCAGTTTTTGTTCTGGCAGTCGTGCATTTAAACTTTTCTGGTGCGGCATTCTCGTTGGACATTATGACTGCCTTAAGTGAACACTATCGTATATTTTCTAATTCCGATTCATGAAAATATTTGATTGATGGTGGTAAAGATAATTTAATATTAAATAGTCCATCATTATAACTAAGAGGGCTACTATACTAAGATAGCCCTAATATATATATATATATATATATATATATATATATATATATATATATATATATATATATATATATATATATATATATATATATATATATATATATATATATATATATATATATATATATATATATATATATATATATATATATATATATATATATATATATATATATATATATATATATATATATATATATATATATATATATATATATATATATATATATATATATATATATATATATATATATATATATATATATATATATATATATATATATATATATATATATATATATATATATATATATATATATATATATATATATATATATATATATATATATATATATATATATATATATATATATATATATATATATATATATATATATATATATATATATATATATATATATATATATATATATATATATATATATATATATATATATATATATATATATATATATATATATATATATATATATATATATATATATACATATATATATATATATATATACATTCAATGAGAATTTAATCAATCAGGTTCATTCTCATTGATTAAACATCAATGGAAAAATGAGAAAGAGTCAATGATGAAATCGGTAAATATCAATTTTGAATCCAAGAATCGCAATATCATTTTTGACGAATATCTTGTCGTATTAATGCATAGCTCAATAGTTAATTTCCATCAATTACACTATAATTACAATTATCTATAGTGCTATGAGGAGTACCTTGTGAGGTACTGAAAAGCTCATAATAAGGTCATTCATGCAATCTACAAATATAATAAACCCTTCTCCCTACCTAAACCCTCCCTAAACCCTACTTTGTTGGTGTATCTTATGTGCTACTCTGTTGGTGTATCTTATGTGCTGCTATGTTGGTGTATCTTATGTGCTGACTACTTTGTTGATGTATCTTATGTGCTACTCTGTTGGTGTATCTTATGTGCTACTCTGTTGGTGTATCTTATGTGCTGCAATGTTGGTGTATCTTATGTGCTGCTCTGTTGGTGTATCTTATGTGCAGACTACTCTGTTGGTGTATCTCATGTGCTACTCTGTTGGTGTATCTTATGTGCTGACTACTCTGTTGGTGTATCTTATGTGCTACTCTGTTTATGTATCTTATGTGCAGACTACTCTGTTGATGTATCTTATGTGCAGACTACTCTGTTGGTGTATCTTATGTGCTACTCTGTTGATGTATCTTATGTGCAGACTACTCTGTTGGTGTATCTTATGTGCAGACTACTCTGTTGGTGCATCTTATGTGCTACTCTGTTGGTGTATCTTATGTGCTGCTCTGTTGTTGTATATCATGTGCAGACTACTCTGTTGGGGTATCTTATGTGCTACTCTGTTGGTGTATCTTATGTGCTACTATGTTTGTGAATCTCATGTGTCTAGCTTTTCATACTAATCCTTTAAAAAAATCCATTTGAATCACGTCTTTGATATAACTGCCATATAGAAATATTTGATATTTTTTTTCTCAATCTTGGTAGTATAATATAACACCATGAGATATGTTCATTATTTCCTTCAGGGTGGATTATTGCTCATTTGAATTATATTGATAAGTTTCACCATATTAATGATAATACGTGCTATTTCATCACATTTTTCATTCACTTCACCTTGAATTACTTTGAATAAGTTATGAAATGAACTATACATATAATATATTTTCACGAATTATTATATTTAAATGATGTAATCTAGGTTCCTTATAGGATATCGATTTGAATAGTTATATACCTTGAGCATTACACTGCTGGTCAAACTATTTTCGTTCTTACGTCATTCAGAAATGAGAGTTTTATGAAATCATGTCGATTATTATAGCAAGTATATAAAATTATTAATTTTATAGCATGACAAAAAGTCATGTTTATCATTATCTGATATACTTCTCATGATTTCACAATTCCTTTTGTTCGAAATTATTGTTGCCAATGACATATTTTATGGAGTTGTTTATACCACAAAATTAATATAACCGAACAGAGAAAATTTAATTATAATATGAATCGAGGCAATAATGAATTGACTAAATTCTCGACTGTGAATAAGAGAGCTAAAGAATCTGGTAATTGCTATTATATATTCACGTCACGCGTATTTTACTACAAAGGATTCTACAGCTATGTCTTTCGTATACTGTTACTCACTCCGGAGATCAAATAGTATATTATTAATTCTATTAAACTATTATCACAGAAATTCCACCCATAATGTTATTCATCAATTTACTTCAAAAAAATCTTTCGCTTCAAGCTTCATGTTCTAGTTTTTTAAGTTTATTATAATGAAAATAAAATTAACCGCATTAATTTTTTCTCGTCTGAATGTGGTCTGGTAATTACCTGGTTGGGTGATGCCTATAGCTATCGTGTACTTAAGGATATTCTAGTTATAATTATATCTTATTGAACGTACAGTGAACACTATTGCTTGTACCAGAAACATAGTAAGCGTGATTTTTAAAACATGCAATTTGGTGTCAATAACAAACTAAATGATAATGGATTGATTATTTCAATACGTATTCATAATTGTATAGCAGACCTTCAGCCGTAAGAGCTACAATTTGGCATATTTTGCCATAGCGGTATTCTGTATAAATGTTATTTCAATTTGACATTGGTTCAAATTAAACCCCTACCTAGCTGAATTATAGAGAAACTGATTATGCTCAATCTCTAGATTCAAATTTCAAAGTGCTTTCAAGTACTTCAACCGAGTTATGAACTTGGGCTCAAGCAGCTAGGGAACTGCTCTAGAAACTGGGGACACGTCGGGTGTGGGTGCATGGGTTCGAGACCTACATAAGGAGTAGGCCTACCAATTCTGGAAACAGCCAAGACACTGCTCTAGAAACTGATGTCAAGTTGAGCGTGGGTTCGAACCCATCAGTAGGCTAATCAAATTGGGCTCAGATAGTTAGGGCACTGCTTTAGAAACTGTGGTGTCACGTCGGACGTGGGTTCGAGTCCCGTATATCGACTCGGGTTGAAATGGCCAGGACACGACTCTAGAAGCAGGTGTCAAGTAGTGTGTGGGTTCGTGTCCCACATGTGGCATGTGTTTATATATATATATATATATATATATATATATATATATATATATATATATATATATATATATATATATATTTATAAAGAAGTTTATTGGGGTTTTAGGGGTTACGACAGAGCGGTGGCTCTTTTGTATACCCAAAAAACCTGTCTATTGGTTGGGTCCTGAACAAACAATACACAACACAGCAGTTTTATTATTTCACAGTTAACTTATCCAAACTTATGAATGAATCAAGTTGACATTACACAATAATGATTGTGTCACATTTCAACACACATTCAATTCACTGATTTCTAGCATGTTGAATGTTTTAGTTCACTTTCAATAAAATGAATACGAATTACAATACTATTATAATTATGATACCTTCACGAGAAAATAATGTATGCCATGTTATTAAAAATGTTATGCAAGTCAACTAATCTACGGCTATACATGAATATTGAACGCGTTCATATCTAACTCATTGGAATCAATTTAATTAATTGTATAATTGTTTCGAAGAAAAACATTTCCATAGTCACTAAAACCAACTAACTCTCAAGCAATAAAACTTGGCAGAAACAATTTGAACGATTATTAAAGAATCCAATGAAAATAATAATAACTAATTCATCACATATGTTTATTTAGCAATAATAAGAGACACGAAAAGAAACTGGTCCAAATATTGCCAACTCATCAATTAAACACTGGTCTTAGTTACACTCGTATCATCACTTCCATGCAGTGCGTCCATTAGCTGGTGTTTCTTACCCCACTAACGCCGGACAACTAGTGAATTGGCAAGTCAGAGTTACGTGAGTCCACTAATTAGTAGTTTCCATTTATTATCACTTGATAAGTGTGTAATAGGCTCACTCATTTGAATATAGAGGAAGTATGGGCTCCAACTTGGCTAATTGGATTAGATTGTCTAGGAGATTCAAAACGAAAATTCCCATGATTTGCAATAAAATATGGGAAGCAATTTTGTAATGTATTATTGGCATAAAATGATTGTCTTACTTTTATACAAATTCTGAACACTTTAATCAGTCACTTTCTCAACCAATATTGTATGTATACAATTTTAATTATTTCTACAGTGTCAAGATAAAAACAGATTTGTTGACATTGTGTGAAAACTTTCCATATTGGTAAAATCACAAAAGGAAATCTATTAGGAGAATTCCTAATGATATTATTGTCTTGTAAAGCTATACCTACACGGAAATCCACACTATTCTTGATTATGAAAACAAATTCTGAATGTTACAAATTAACGAAACAAACAAACGAAATTAATTAAATACTGTAAGGTTAAGAACTCGGGTAAGCTAAGTTACATCAACAGGTGATAAATTAGGAATGTTCACGTAAAGGCTATACTTGGAGGGGCAATATACCAAATTCAAATCAAAATTACCCTGTTCGGATTGCAGGTTTTCAATACAATTTCATTTCGAAACACATACAAATTATCAATTCGATTTTCTTCCTGTATATCAATAATTAGGATTTTTCAAATTTGAGTACTTTTCCGAAGTTCGCCCAGCTAATGGTTTTGTCTCGTAACCGACCGGTAGAATAGTGCATGGCCGGTGATTTTCTAGCGACGTAAGACGATGTAAGATGGTTGGTCTATGTGCACAGCGGTGTATGGTCTACACAGCTGAGAGAAAGAAACTTTTAAAGAAAGTAAAAACGGATTCCGACATTCTGAAGGTAACGTCGTCCTATGGAGTGAGGGTATATATATATTGTTGACGGCAAATACAATTCAGTATCCACTCTCAACAGAGACTTGGAGGTAGCCAACACATTTGGAATACACCATGAGATTTACGGTAAGAGACTATTATAGAAAAAAAATCTATTATTTTATTAATAGTTTATGAAAGTGACATTGTGCTACGAGAATCAACACTTCAGCAAAACATCACGATCATCAAGGATGAGCAATTGAGCATCAGTGGATTCAAATTAAATTATTTCATAAATTAAACCGCAATTGATTTTTTAAATTAATTCACCAAGTGAATTTTAACGCTCCATTGATTTACAAACTTCGTATAACAACAAGATCAGATATGTTTGTAGGATAAGGACAATAAGGACATAGACCTTACTACTGATTTTTTTTTCTTTCAAGAGATACTCTTAATTATCTACTGATCACTCAAAGTGTGGATGCCCGATTGTTGATCCCGTATTCCAAATTGAAAATCGAGTTTGATATAGAGCCTATGTTGATATTATTTTGTTGTTCTAGATCTCGATTGCCTTCTTGGCGCTCGTGGCTATTGCTGTAGCAGACGAGTTAGCCAAGGACTCCAAGGTCTCGGAGAGCAAGGTGGAGGCGACGTCTTCAGGAAAGAAACAAGGCAAGAGAGGACTCTTTGATCTTGGTTACGGCTATGGAGGTGGTTACGGAGGAGAGCAGGGAGGATACTCTGGTTATGGAGGAGGCCTAGGTGGCGACTTTGGTGGATCGTACGGTGGAGGATACGGAGGAGAGTATCCAGTGGGAGAACACATCCACGATGATCATCACCATCACACCGTCAAGACCATTACCCATAAGGTCGCTATTCCAGTGCCCCAGCCGTACCCAGTCACGGTTGAGAAACACGTACCTTATCCAGTAACCAAGCACGTGCCTTACCCAGTCAAAGTGCCCGTCGACAGGCCGTACCACGTACACGTAGACCGCCCCGTGCCCTACCACGTCACCAAACATATTCCTTACCCAGTCAAGGTGCCCGTTGATAGGCCATACCCAGTCCATGTCCCCGTCATCAAAAATGTTCCCTATCCAGTTGAAGTTAAGGTCCATGTTCCTCAACCCTACCCCGTCCACGTACCTAAGCCATACCCAGTTTATGTTGAGAAGAAAGTTCATGTTCCTCAACCCTACCCAGTTCACGTTAAGGTACCAGTTCCCCAACCCTACACAGTTCACGTTAAGGTACCTTATGAAGTTCCCGTAGATAGGCCGTACCCAGTTGAGGTTAAGGTTCCCGTTGACAGGCCATACCCCGTAGCTGTACCCAAGCCATACCCCGTTCCCGTCGATCGTCCCGTACCTTACACAGTCGAGAAACATGTACCTTACCCGGTGAAGGTTCCCGTTGATAGGCCTTATCACGTCCACGTACCCAGACCTTATCCAGTCACCGTAGAGAAACACGTGCCCTACCCAGTCGTGAAACATGTACCTTACCCAGTTGAGAAACATGTACCTTACCCAGTCAAGGTTGCCGTTGATAGGCCCTACCCAGTACATGTACCTAAGCCTTACCCAGTAACTGTAGAGAAACACGTGCCCTACACAGTGGAGAAGCATGTACCTTATCCAGTTAAGGTTCCCATTCATGTACCTGTGAAGGTGCACGAGCACCACGATTACCATGATCAACACGACTACCACCAAGAGGGAGGATATGGCGGTGGTGTGAGCAGCGGCTTTGAAGGAGGTTTCGGAGGTGGACACGGTTCCTATTACGGATAGGATGTTGTTTTATAATTGTTTATTTATATATTTTTTGTACCCATTGCAACTTGTAGCTAAAAACCAATTTCTTCGAGCCGCTAACCATCTAGGCCAACCTGACTGTTTCATGTTCCAACGAAAAATGAAATAAAAATCTGTATACACTTATTTAAATATTCGTTGTTTTATTTGCATAGCATTATATCCTTGCCACTGTTTTCCTGATCTTCTATTCTTCATTAAAGATAACAAGCTAGAATAGTTATTATTATCAAATATGGTGATTAAAAGCATTGTCTTGGTCAGCAACGAATCAAAACAACTTTTTTCAATAACAGACAGGACGACCGCTTTAATTTTTCGAAGCTATTGTTGGAAATATTCATTGTTATTATAATGGTGTAATAGTATACTTGGAATACCATTACAGTTCTAGTTGAATCGCTCAATAAAATTGAAGCAATGGTTCTTTACAATACATTTTTCTCGTATTGATTTTCACTTTTACCTAAATGATGAAACATATTTTATTGCTGTAAGTTTTCTCTAAGACCATATAAAATGTATATGTTATGTATTTTCTACAATCATAGTACCTATTAACGTAACAACTCGGAATATACAAGTAAGTGACTTGTTTTCCGTTTTCCATTGAACATTGTTTTTACGTCACTCTAATAATCAATTTTATTTTTGAAAAAAAGTTTATTGGTTGTATACGTGATTTTGTATTTGGCTGGTTTAATAGGCAGTTGTAACTTGCGTTGATGGGACGCGGGTTCGTGCCGTGTCAGTTACACAACTTGAATAGCATCAAACAACCTATTCGATCATGGTGTTCGGCGCGTGTTTGCTTGCGTTGCTTTGAATTGCCTGTTGCTTGAATTGCTACAGCGCTTGGTGCGATGACTAGGAATGCACGCAACGCCAACAACTGTCGTTGTATATTAACATAATATGTCATAATAAATCTGCTACTCTACAATCATTCATAATTATGTAGTACAAGAAAAAAGTATGCATATAAACGGCAAATATACTCATTTTATATTTAATTTGCATATCTTTTCAACAAAGAAATCAAGTTTCAACAAGATAAGAGAAATGGTAATAATTGCAAACACTTAATATGAGTGAGTTTCTATACCGCTGTAATTGTTTTTAAATCATTAACGGTATTAGGCAATATTTTGAACTAGAAACAAAAACATTGGAAATAACGCTTCGCAAGAAACTAAACATACATTCACCAAGACCGTAAGATACCTCACAAATACGATAAAAGTGATGTGAGTTCAATAATCAAAGTGTTTTTCAATCAATTGAATCAATCAATTCAATCACTTTCATATTTAATTTACAATGCTATAAAAAAATGCTCTGTATGTATTATTGCTTTTGATCCAAGGTTAACGTACCCCTTGATTATCCCATTATTGACACTTAATTATGAAACGTAGCAGATCGTTGTTGTAACAGATGACCCTTATTTTCATCTATTTAGAGATATCACATGAAATGCTCATCAAAGATAAGATAACAGATACTGTTTTGAAATATTATCTAGATAAGAGATAATAGATGGATGAAAATTATCACGACGGACAGATAAGAGATGATGGAAAAATTGTATCCAAACCCAATATTTTCAAATTTATTATTTTGTAAACAATTTATATTTCTGATCTTTTCTTGATTAAATACCACCACACAAGAAGGGGCTATTTATAGACTGATAGTAGCACTGCTTGATAATTTCGACATTCAAAGTAATTAAAGATTGAGGAATTATTGAAAATTGAAAGAAAATGCTGATTGCGATGTTATCGCCAAAAACGACAAATTTATGTTTGAATTCCGTTATCTGTTATCGTTGGGGAAAAAAATAGTGGAGAAATACTTTCTATCTAAATAAAGATGAAGATGATTTACTCATTTTTAATGTGAATGAAGATGTAATGTAACAGAAATTCATCTAGATACTCTCATCCAATTAATACACAACACTCAATATTAAAAAAATGTCAGACTTTGCTAACTATGAGTAGTTCTGGTTTTGAACTAGATTACACAGCTATAAGGATAATTGTGGTTCAGTATGTGTCTCCTCATCCAATTACTCATGTTTACCTAGATTTTGAATGTGGATAGTAATTGCAACTGGATTTTGAAAATGGTTGTTCAATGGTACTATTCAATGACTATTCTATTCTCAATCAAGAATTTAAAAAAAATATATATCAAGATAATGAGAAGATTGGAGACTTCTATTCTCCCCAATGCACAGTTCGACTTCTTCAAATTATTACACAACAATTCAAGGTTTATTTAAAATGAGTTGCTCTGGGGTGGTAAGATTGCCTCTGTGATGCCCTGTCCAAACGATCCTACCTTTTATCGTTATCCTTAATTGGGAAACAATGATTTCGTATCAAGTTTCGGTGTTGATGTTAAAAAAATGAAGAAATCGCGCTGCTAAATATCACCATAAATCAACCTAAAACAACCATGTATAAATTACATAATCAACCATCACCCAACCTAACCACGTATACCCTCCGGTACTTGAATCTGATTGAATATAAGCTGCGGCCAGTTGTCATATGAAATACTTCTGATTCGATGAATAGCGAATTCGCTATTATATAGTTATTTTGAGAAGACATTCCAGTGAATTTAATCATCATTCGTCGTAATAAAAGTGGATATGCAATCTAAATTATGTTATCAAAAAATGTGTGTTCTTGTCCTGATTGGTCAAAGCTTCGACCCAGTGTATATTGTTGGTTTATACGGGAGACAGTTGTGACAACTAGATGATTTTCTTTTCCATCAGGGAATTTTAACAATCTTCATCTAGGTTAATTGTTTGCTCGTATATCCTGTACCATGACTTAATTATATCACTCACTTTCAACGGGCGATCAAAAGAGCTTGCGAGTTTCGCTTTGTGTAAAACTAATTTATTTTCAATATGTAAATAATTAAAAATTAGTAGATTCTGATTGGAATATTAAAAAAATCTCATTCTTCAGTATAGTATGCATACTTTCTTATGGAGAATTATTACTTTATGTCATTGAGTATGTGATACAATTGGATAACGGTCAGCGCTCTGCACATGACCATAATATCGCGTTACTAATTAGAATATGAATTTATTGAACAAACTCATTTGACATGAAAGCTGATTTTGTATAATCGTGTTGTCCACGGAAGATGAAAATAGTCCACACTGAATATGTATGGAACATTTTCTCGCCATATCTATCTAATCTCACTATAATTTTAAGGATTAACGCTTTTGAAATATGCAGCTACGTTTCTCATCGTAAACCTTATCCGTGAATGATTATGAAATTTAAAAAAGTACACAATTTGACAAAATATATAATAGTGGTATTTTTGTTCGTGCTCGTAAAATACATGCTTTTTTCGCGAACACGTGATCAAAGAATGCTTCAATGTCAATGTAACTATTGTACTTTTCACTTTTTACTGTCTTTACTACTACTACTACTACTACTCCCACTACCAATGCTACTACCACTATCACTACCAATATTACTACTACCACTGCCACATCCACAGCAACTACTACTACTTCTGCTACCTCTACTACTACTACCACTACTACTACTACTACTACTACTACTACTACTACTACTAACCTTATGTTTCATGTAAATGAATGATGATAATAATAAACAACAACTACTACTACTACTAATGTATTCCAACACACATATCTGGGCGTGCTAATTGATCATCATTCTATAATCTGTAAACGAGTGTCTTTCAAGCAACTATCCTTGATTGTGTCATTTGTTCTATTTTGTGTTGTACTTATGTACCGCTATTTCCAAGTTTAGTTCAAGTTTTGGTCTGTATTAATCTGACAAATGCTGTAATAATACTATGTATGAATCTCACAGAGAATAATAAATAAATGAATGAATAAAGAGCTACATTTAAAAAAAAAAAATACTACTTCTACTACTAATGTATTCCAACACACATATCTGGGCGTGCTAATTGATCATCATTTTTTGTGGGACAAATATATAGATAGTTTATGTAAAAAAAACAGAGTAAAATTGAGGTTAATATAAGTTAAATGCAAAATGTAAACTTTATGTCTATATTTTAATTAGTTTATGCAAAATGTAAACTTTATGTAGCCTATATATATTATAATTAGTTTATGTACGTAATCCAGAAATATAAAAAAGGAACTTATTTATGAAAATAGACCTACAGACAAACCACATTAGTGGCTCAGTGGGTCTAGAGATAACTACGTCATATACATTGAATAAATAAAGAACTTTTGAAAAAAAAACTACCACTACTACTACTACTACTACTACTACTGGAAGTGATGGTGGTAGTGATGATGATGATGATGGTGGTGATAATGGAGTAGTAATAGTATGTAATATTTAATTGCGTTACTGCTTCATAGATTCAGATTGATAACATATTACATTCTTCATTGAATAGAATGATGAGATGAGTAAGTACGACTGATTACATTCGATGGAGTTATGCGTGTTCTAGTCGGATGATCGGTATGATCTGAGACGAGTCACAAATCTCCATTAAGAGAATTCATACAACATTTAAATATCGGCATTTGATAATCAATTTGAGGCGCCCTCAGTTTCCATAGGACAGAATGTTTTCACTGCGGGGGTGATTTCACAGGTATAAATGATCATGAAACTTAAAACAGTACAAAATACAAAACAAACGAATACATCATAAGATGCAAACTATATCTGTCAAAAATGCTTTGACGTCCGGAGATCGATTCCCCGATGAGGTGGTATATTATATCAATCAAATCAACATGACTTGATGTGCATTCGAACAGAAACCCATGTAGGCTCACTCATATATATATATATATATATATATATATATATATATATATATATATATATATATATATATATATATATATACATTTATTCATTTATTTATTCATCCATCTATTTATATATATATATATATATATATATATATATATATATATATATATATATATTTATATATGTTCATGTATATATATATATATATATATATATATATATATATATATATATATATATATATATATATATATATATGTATATATATATTATATATATATATATATATATATATATATATATATATATATATATATATATATGTATATATATATATATATATATATATATATATATATATTTAATTATATACATATATACATATATATATATATTTCTTGTTTGAAACTTTCACGAATTATAATTGATGAATCCGTTATAGTTTTAGGGTATAATCGTGTTAAATTAAGTACAAAGTATAGATGTTAGATACTTTTTTTATTTTCTACTCGACGCGTTTCGACGGTCTTATCACCGTCTTTTTCAAGAGATGTCTATTCTATAAAACAATCACATTATTGTACAATAACAAAAGAGAAGAATTTTACAAAAACAAAACTGGAGACTGGATACATTAAAAAGTCAAAGAACATAGAAATTGTGATAATAAAAATTGAGAAAGGAAATGAAAATAAAATATGGATAAAAAATTGGCATGAAGTAAAAGAACATTGAAATGAAAATGATAATCAGAATAAAATACATCTATACTTTGTACTCAATTTAACACGATTATACCCTAAAACTGTGATGGATTCATATATATATATATATACATATATATATATATATATATATATATATATATATATATATATATATATATATATATATATATATATATATATAAACATATTCTCATATATCTATATATGTATATATTTATATGAGTTTATATATGTATATATATATATATATATATATATATATATATATATATATATATATATATATATATATATATATACATATATGTATATATATATATATATATATATATATATATATATATATATATATATATATATATATATATATATATATATACATATATGTATATATATATATATATATATATATATATATATATATATATATATATATATTTATATATATGTATATATATATATATAAATATATATATATATATAAATATATATATATATATATATATATATATATATATATATACATATATATATATAATTATTTATATGTAAATATATATATATACTGTAAATGTATTTCAAAATACACTCTTAACAAATTATACAATCGAAAAAATCAAACAATCCCAAATCAATATTGACCAATATTACAAAATAAAGCATTCATCAGAATGTATCCTTGATAAAGTAAGGCAACATGAGTTTTATTCTACCCCATATTTTCCTTTCCCTTTCACGATCACAACTTCATTCAAGTGACTTGATCCATTATAGTTTATATGCTCATTGTAATAACATAATATAATCCTCACGTTCACACATTCAAGTAGAATTAATAGATCTTTCTTCTTTTTTATTTTTTGTTCATACATTATTAACCTATAGTTTCGTGTGTCTCATATAACGAATTTCAATGTAACGAAATTCACGAATGTCCACATATTGTTCCAGATTCCCTGCTCCGATTACAATTTATTTCTAAATTCGATCACTCGACTTGAATGTGATTTGATCTTTCGGCACACGGTTTACCGTGATGCACGTTCTACCCCACTTCTATGATTTTCTATGCTAAACATTATTGTAAAACTGCATAGTTCCAATAGAAACGTTATCAATTACACATCTATAGACGATTGTCAGGTATTTCTACGAGATATTTAAGTGCACGAAGAGGTGACGTAATACGATGTCTGTTAGTACAGCGCTGCATGCAAGTTATTCGAGTAATAACATACAAATATCAATACAGAGTAATTATTTGCCACACCAATTATGTCAACTATGTAAGTGCTTGTTTTTCAGACACGCAATTCTAGCTTTGGTTTTACATGTGTCAACAAAAGAAGAAGTCGCCACCGGCACATGTAACTGAGTGGTTAACGTACTCGCTGCATGTGATCCGGGAGGTGAAGGGGCATATCGGACCTGGTTTGATCCCTGCCACTGTCCATCTTTACAGGGGTTTTTCGTGGTTTTTCTCTGTAGCCTAGGCTAATGCTGGAATGGTTCCTAAATTATAGGCCACGACCGCTTCCTTCCCACTATCCTTTCCAATACCTTAGAAACCTTCATCTCATCATTGAATCATCTCATCAATCATTCATTCCACGCCGATAGATCTCAGTTATCATTATAGTGCGTCGTTAAAACCCAATATATTTTTTAAAAAAGAAGTCTCCTACCAACATAACAAGTAATTTACTATAACCGTTATAGGTATTATACCTGTATTATTCTGAAAGTGCTATTTTTCAGGATAAGGCTTACGATACAAATATAACTACATCTTTCAAAATCGTTAGATCCGTACAGTTGCAGCAAGATTGCGTGAATACAGGCATGGGCGTGAGCAGGACTTGACAAAGGTACGGCCCGGGTGAGATATTGACTTGTACCAATATATCGTTACCCCAGTGGGGGTGTGGGGGGCCTGGTCTTCGAGCCTGTGCCCCGCAGGTTGTTTGTTATTTTAACTTATTCACCGTTCAATTGAGATTGTTGATGTTTACCGAATGCCGGCCATAACTCCTTTATCGAAATTTATAATCATCAAAATTTGACTATACAAAGTCAACGAATTTGTTGAAATAAATTGACATCATCAAAGGGAAAACTTGATGAGAAATATAATAAAGACGAACAAAATGGGCAACAAACATTTAATTAGAATTCACAATAAAATCGATTCAATACAAAATGGCGAGACCAATTTTAGCCAACTTGACAAGGTATTGCACGTATTAATATCTACATACTTGTTCGTTTTATTTGAATGTTTATATATTCAAAATCTTACCTACTGAAAATAATTAAACAAATTTCGAATTAATTCAAATTTAATTACACATTCATAGGAATTTTAATTCGGAGCGTCTTATTTTGTGTCTGTGCTTTGTGAGACATAATGCTCATGATTCTGAAGTAGAACGTGGGGTGAAGGTCACTAAGAACGGCCAAGAAAAATTAAACTAGTTTTTAATAATCAAATTATTACAAACGGAATGGTGGCTTGGATCCAGGTACACTTTTATCAGCTCAGTTACTTTTACCAAGACTCTCAATATGCACTAAATCTGTGAACTGTTAGAATTTGATAGGCAGTCGTTTGGAATTCTTTTTTCGCCTCTACTATATATACACGACACACGAGATAGATTACTGATAGCTGAGTCCGGCGTTCGAATGACTAGCACACTGAACCGTCATTCAAAAGAGCGGAGTTCGATTTCCACCTTGGTCGACCATTTTGACAGACGTTTTTCGTGGTGGTTTCCCTCTGTCGTTTACGTTGATATTGGGATAATTCCTAAACCAGAGACCACGACCGCCTCCTTCCCACTAACCAAAACACCTGATAAAAATTCACCTCACTTTCGCAACATCTCATTCATCATTCTCCAACGCCAATATATCTTAATGATCACTACAATTCGCAATAGGCATATATTCATGATGGTGAAAATAAGCGGCAATGTTGTACACATCAGAATACAGAGGACATTCAAGAGCGGATATGTTATGGGGACATTTTTCTTCACGTACCTTAGTTTTTCTGTACTTTCCTAGCTTAAAAAAACATGATATCATCCTTCATAAGAGAAATTTTCGTTACGCCCAGTTGTAAAATATCAACTTTTCATTTTTTTTCTTCCGTGACATATGAGGTGAGTATTTTCGCAAGGACGTTTTTAGTTTTTGAATATTGAGACATACCAACAGAAAACTTCAAGATTGATACTTTTGTATTCCTTTAAGATCGTAGGTGACTTTTCGAATTGATTTGTTTGATTTTCATGGAATGTCACGATTTGTCACTATACGACTTGTCACGGATACTTGGCTATAACTCAGATAGCGTATCCTGTGTTCTTGAGTTCATAAAGGAAGCATGACTTTTGAACTTTATACGAAGACATTTCAATTATGATCATGTTGACATTTGACATTTATTTTAATTGTCCGCCACATATCTATTGAGATTTGATCCGAAGGATTAACAATTCATGAAATCTGGTTTACACCTGTCAAAAAATCTTCCTGAAATCCCTTGAAATCTTCTTAAAATTCCGTGAAATCTCCCTAGAATCCCTTGAAATATGAAATCAGGTGAGCACCAAATTGACTAATTGTTTACCCATCGATTTAATCTTCTCAATAATCAACAATAACCAAAATGACGGTTTTTTTTATACAATCATTTTGTTCGGCTATCAGTGTGTGTATAACATTTTACATCATACGCATCTCTGTTTCATTGATCTGTGTTAATAAATTGTGAGTTTGACCATTTACAGCATTCACAATCTGTTCTATGTTCTGTGTTATGTTTTGACCCCTAGAGCCGATTCATGGGAGTCGATTTAGCGAATCATCAGATTTTTCGTGATAACTTTTGAACGGTATGCAACAGAAAAATTCTAATACGGGAGAAACATAGATATTGTGTATACTTTCAAAACATTATAATTATATAACCTATCGCATAATTTCCAAGCTTATACAACTAAAAAGAACATTTTTAGTCGTGTATATGCTTGACAGTTATGCGACGTGACCTATAGTTATAACTTATACCATCTTGGAAGTATTATAATTATTTGTGTTTCATTAGTATTAGAATGTTGATATCTCATACAATTCAAAAGTTATCATCGAAAGACTGATATTCCATCAAATCCACTCCCATGGACTCTTAACTCATCTCTTGTGCCGTTTTCAACATTTTGTGGTTTCATCGAACATGATAATTACACATGATTATTTAAATGATTCAATACATCGCACAAGCGTAAAATGACCTCGGTGTCGACGCGCCTCTAAACCCAATATTCATTCATTCATATGAAGAAAGTGCCACACTCCCTGCCGATATATATATATATAGATATACATATAAATAAGTTACTTTCTTTGATTCTGTTGTCAGATTACGTTTGAAATAACAACTGATAATATAGTGAGAGTAACTTGAAAATTATTCCAGTTTTTTAATTTCCTAATAAAGAGAAAAGGGTTCAGTGTCGTTTCAGTGCCACTAGTTTTGATTGATTATTGTCACTCATTTGAATTAAAATGAAATGTTTGTGTTTGACAATTGTCAAGTGAAATGTTGAGCACTATTCAGTTTCTCGAAAAAGTATACACAACACAACGGAAGTAAAAGTTATATCTTTTTTAATTAAATTGTATTATGAATTGAAGTAGGCCTATACATTTTCATCTAAAGCTCAAATTGTCAAAAAAAATGTACATACAATTCAATTTGCTTTTTGTGTTTTACTTTTGCATACAATTGACATAACATCATATCGTTTTTGTTTTTTCTTCTAATGTGATTAAAAAAAATTTATATTGGGTTTAACGACGCACTGTAATGATGACTACGTCGGATGGATGATTAATGAGATGATGGGATGATGAGATGAAGGTTTTTATGGGTCATGGGAAGGATAGTGGGAAGGAAGCGGTCGTGTCCTATATTGTAGGAACCATCCCGGCATTAGCCCAGACTCATAGGGAAACCACGAAAAAAAACCTTTAAAGATGGACGGTAGCGAGGATCGAACTGGGTCCGATATGTCCCTTCACCTCCCGGATCACACGAAGCGAGTGCGTTAACCACTCAGCTACATGTGCCGGTGAATGTTGTTTTCAATGACATGCAGAATTGTGTGATGGTTAATCAAACATATAGGCCCATATGCAGATATAGCCCATTCTATACCGAAGTCAAAATAGTTGATGAGTTTTATTTATCAGGTTGTTATACTAGTATACAGCTGAGCAGAAAATCTTTGTATACCTGTACGCACAGAAGAAGAAAATCGTTCACCAACATAATAATTACAAAATTAAAATCAGTTAAATTTGTTTAGTTGGTTTATCTTCAGGGTAGGCTTATTACAATTTTTCAAGACAAGGTTCCTGATAATAAACGCAAGTAGGTGACGTACATCTATCAGACGCGTTGAATCATCACGTAGCAGCGAACATATGGATATAATAACAGATATTTTTACAACTAGGAAAACGCAACATTTGCGTCGTACGATGAGCTATAGGCCCTAGTCATATTTAGGCATATTTATAGATATATATAGACATATTTAGCTTGCATATTTTGGTATATTATGGGCATTATTATGTATGGGCATATTATGAAATGTTGAGGAAAGATATACACACACCTTGGATCTTGATTTTGATAAAATTATTATGTCACTACCTTCCTGTTTTATCTTTGCCTATTTCAATTGTTTCATGATTTAATTGGTTTTACATGTGGCTCTTTTGTTTCTAGCTTTAAGAGCCTTCATTTGATGTAAAAAACCTCACATTACCGGATCATTTTTTTCTTTCTACACAACGGCTACTTCGATTTATGTCAAACTTCGAGTTAATGTGTAACTTTCGTGTGCCTGAATTTCGTAAAAAAATTGCAATTATTTGAAAAAAAATGTTTTCTTCCATTCTTCCCCTGGGATATTCTTATGAAGATTTTCAAATTATTGAAACTTTTTTTCTCAAAAGTAGTTCAACTTATTGCACCTCGAATTTGTGCAGTATCAGGTTGGTAGTGGTTTTGATTTTCGCTTCGCTCATCCAATTATTCAGTTAGACCGGCACAAGTAGCTCAGTGCTGACACGCTTGCTCCGTGTGATCCGGAGGTTCACATGGATTGTGTCTAGGTTCTGTCTAAATTCACAGTATATTTTCACGGTTTCCCTCTGTATCCTAGGCTAATGTCGTTCATTCTGCTGAATGAGCACGTCAAATGCAATTATGGGTGACTAAATGAACCGCGATACTACATCTCGTGTTTCCTATAGAGGGATAACGCTTCGAGTGATCCGAGTGGTGAGGGGCATATCGGACCTCGTTTCGATCTCCACCATCGTCCATCTTTATAGCGTTCCTTGGTGGTTTCTCTCTGTAGTTTAGGGTACCGGTAATGCCCGGATTGTTGCTACAATATATAGGCCACAACCACTTCCTTCCCACTATCCTTTCCATTACCATAAAAAGCCGTCATCACACCATCCCAACAGTTCATATTTTATTTATTCGACGCCAATATAGATCTTAAGCTGTCATTACAGTGCGTTGCTAAGCCCAATGAAAATCAACTAGAGGCAAACAAAGCATAAGCGTTGTAATCTGAGCAAGATATTTATATGGAATATACTGCAAAGCTCTACACATCTCGACTTGTATGAAATATACTTGATAACTCTACACACATAGACTTTGAAACTGTCAAGTCCAGAGAGTCGTGAATCACCGTGACATGATTCTTCATAACTATTATTTCTAGGCATATTTTGATGTACAAAACATATTCTCAATGAACTATTTTTTTCAAAACAGGCAATTTGATCAGGCTGGAGATGTGTAATATTTGTATGTATCGTTCGTGTGTTTACATTTGGTGGAAATTTAATTTTTTTTCGAAGAGATATTTTTACAAATCTTTCCGTCTGGCTTTTTCCAAATTTCGCGATGAATTTCGAAAATTAATCGAACCATATTAAAAATATCGATTAGAAAGAATGACAAAATGCCCCTAGCTGCATAAGGATGTACACCTGCGGTTACATCAAGTGGTCGATTAAACCACATTTAAATGCATCCGGTATAAAATGTAGGCTACTGATAGCAAATGCACTATAACTAGAAGACAATGTGCATATATGTACTCCACGCATAGTCCCTGACAATTAGCGGTTTAATGTGCGTAGATTTTATTTCAATTTTAATTCCGGATCAAACCATTTTGTGCGACAGCAAGTGTATAGGTTGACTGTCCTGTCTTTCGTAGCTAAGACTGGAGTTTCTCGTACGAAATATGAAATTCACGGCAGCAGCGCATTGTTTTAGATTAATACATTTCAATCGATATTGAAATAGTCCTGGTATCGAATGTGTTGAATATTTAAAACACCAATTCAATATCGAATCGCAGTCCTAAAATATCGAACCGATCGTAAATATTGACATCGAACGACAAAGCTCCTATACAAGAGAGAACCGCTCGTCGACAAACACTCTCGGTTATTAAAATGCCAACATTACGAACCACCTGCAGTAAATCTTCTATATTTAACGACTGAGCTCTATTAATAGTACATTAAGTAACGAACTTGGAAAAATAAGAATGATTAATTAATTGATTTGCAAACCTGTCCTCGGTTATATTCGTAGTGATGTTAACTACTTTAGGTGGCCAACTTCCTTCAATTAGTCATTTCAATGCCTGAAGCACTTGTCCAATAATCATCACCGACCCTTTTATTTATGAAGCGTAACAACTGCTGACGGCGTATAGGACATTGGACTACAATCAAAAAACTATACGCACATCATTACAACATGTATATGATATAATAATAATTCAGAGTAGAAACATATTGTATTGACGTGTGGTTTGGGAAGCGTAACAAACATACAGCAAAGGGCGATAAAAAACTATAGTAACTCAAATATATTTCAATAATGTTACGAAATAGCTAGTGACATAATAACAACAATCTAGAGTAAAAATAAAATGCTTGTTTTTACTCATTGCACAGTTTCCTATGTTGAATTCTACGTCCGATTGCATGCGTTGTGTTTCTGTGTGTTCTTTCCTTAGACAGTTTGTCATTTCCTTCCAACTTAGCCAGCTAGATGTGTTATGCTTGACAGTACACGTCCTATAGACCTTTGATGGTAATTAATTATTATTCTGGCTTTAGTTTTCATAGCTATGTGTCAAAACGAATGCGATATTACCACAATTGTGATACTATTATAAGTACAGTGAGTAGTATCAACTAATTGAACCACAAGTTGACTATAATGTTTTATTTTAATTAGAAGAAAATAGTTAGTTTCTTTAGTCCAACAACGATGATATATTCAGGCCTATATTCAATCATTTTTTATGTCATTCATATATTAGTATTGGGTTCATTGACTCACTGTACTCATGACAGATCTATTAGAGTCGGTGAATGATGTTTGAGATGAACGGATGAGAAGATGAAAAGTTATTTTATTATGTGTTTTTGGATAGTGGTAAGGAGACGGTCGTGGCCTGTTGTTGAGGAACCATTCCAGCATTAAGCTGAACGACAGAGAGGAACATCTGAAATCCCCTGCAAGAATGATTGGCCATGGCGGGAATCGAACCCCGGTTTCATAATGGTAATTGGTATCATTCCCTGAACAATTGAAAAAAACAGTGAGTTAAATTTAAACAGAACGATAATATCATAATGAAAACTAATATGATGATTTCTTTAAAGTTCCTGTTCCTTACTCGCATAGCTATAAGTTACTTTATATACAAAATTAATGGTTAATTTATTAATGTATAATAACTTTCTATATTTAATTAGTATTAATTAGGAGTCTTAAGAATAGGCGACGTAAAAATAACTAGATGCTTTCAAAAATATTTTCGTGAAATAAATAACTATACTAGTACAACCTGTACCCAACTAAAAGAATAGATTTATTGCCACCATTCACTCAAAATGCTGACAGTAATTTATTACGTTGAGACAATAATTGGTGAAATTACATTTATGACGAAAAATCTGAAATTACGGTAATGAAACAATTTTTTTCTTCGAAAATTGGGTATCAAATGTATTTTAATTTTCACACAAATACCCCAACAAATTTGAATATGTACAACTATTGCGTCTTAAGACTTTGACATAAGCATTATTATTATTGTGTGTGTATGGCTATCACGCCGTTTTTTATATGTTGTCAACTAAAAAACGCAATAGTTCGAACCTTACACCTCGTCAAGTCAAGTCATATTTATTGATTTACCATTCATTTGGAGGTGTTGAACGACGGCCACGTTACTGATTATGAGGTTAAATTAACCATCGTTTTACATACGATCTATCTTCAAGCAAGCGTAGAAAAAGAGGCGAGGTAGTGAGTGGAGAAGGAACGATGAGAAGGAAGGAGGTAGAACATTGCCGGAGTGGTGGGTTGCAATATCATTGTGAGCGAAAGTCCCAATTGCGGACGAAATGGTATATAAAGTGTGTGTTGGCAAGAAAAGAGTATCCAGTCTTAAGTGATCAAGTCTAGAAACAACTACATAGCCTAGACATGCGCATTCCGGTAAGTAGCCGAAATATATATATATATTTATTCATATTTATTTATATATATATTCTTACATTTATATATATATATATATATATATATATATATATATATATATATATATATATATATATATATATATATATATATATATGAATAATTGTGAAAAATAGTGGAACAGATTTGTCAAAGGATAGAAACGTGGGAAGAAGATTCAATTTATTTCAATTATCTATGTTATTTTTCGTTCTCATACTGATTTAGATCAATATTATCATTCAATAGATGTTTGTTCTCATATTCACGGCTGAAGTTTTGCAAATAATTGTTCAATTTGAGCTTGCAAAATCAAAATTCGATGTATTATTTCAATTTTCACTCTATTCAGTTTCCTTGCGGATACAAAATTGATTTTTTTCGAAAGTGTAGTCCATTTTTCAGGACAACAAGTTTTGATCAGAATACCTGATCAATTCAGAGTCAATATAATTCGATATAGTTTATAACAATATTTTGAATAGTACTAATTCAAAAAACGAATCACTACATATTCAACACAAATTGTGAAGGCGATACAGATAAACATTAACATATTAATAATTATTCTATTATGTTTGCATATTTATATACGGGTATTAATCTGATGCAAGGTTTAATTAGCTTCAGGTATTAGCATCAAATAGAAGTATCATGTAGTACCCTCTCCAGACTACTTTCCCCTCATACTTCCTGCGTTGCATATTTCTCATTACTATCTGTTGCACAACTAATTGTTCCGGGTTTGCGTGTCGCTCTCGTTCCAAGCCCTGAGCCCCTCCCCTCCCCTCCCCTCTTATAATACAACTCTTGTTGCGTATGAGAAATCAGGATCAACTCGAACTGTTAATTGTTTTACTTTTACTAGAACAACTCTACTTCATGAACCAACACATTTCCACTCTCTAATTAATTCGTTATAAATTAAATTCTCTCCTTCACATAGTTCACACAATGGGTGATAAAAACAGATATTGTTGCCTCCGAATCCAGTAATAACGTGTCTGCTGTTCACTTACAGATATGTGTATTCATCACGGCACTCGCCGTTCTTGCCTCGGCAGAGGAGAAGAAGGCGAAAGTGCAAGAAGACGTGAAGGTAGAAGACACAAAATCAGCTCTTCCGGATAAGAAACAAGATAAGCGAGGTCTTTTCGACTTGGGCTACGGAGGTGGCGCTGGATTCGGGGGTGGTAGCTACGGAGGAGGTTTCGGCAGTCTTGGAGGCGGTCACAGTAGCTTCGGAGGAGGTGGTCTTGAAAGTGGTCTCAGCTATGGAGGCTCTAGCTACGGAGGTGGATTTGGAGGAGACTTTGGAGGACACCACCACGCTACTCATGATTCCCAGGATCATGGTCACCACGTCAAGACCATTCACGTGACCAAGAAAGTCCATGTACCCAAACCTTACCCAGTTCATGTTCATAAAGAGATCCCATACCCAGTTGAGCATCAAGTTCCCTATCCCGTCAAGGTGCCCGTCGATAGACCTTACCCAGTCCATGTGCCAATTGACAGGCCATACCCAGTCACCGTTGAGAAGCATGTTCCTTATGAAGTAAAGGTCCCTGTCGACCGTCCTTACAACGTTCCGTACACCGTCGAAAAGAAAGTACCCTACCCAGTACATGTCAAGGTTCCAGTTCCTCAACCCTACCAAGTGGATGTCCCAAAACCATACACCGTCGTTGTCACCAAGAAGATTCCCGCACCATACCCAGTTCACATTAAGGTACCAGTTGCCCAACCCTACCCCGTTCACGTCAAAGTTCCCGTCGCTGTTCATGTCGACAGGCCATACCCAGTAGAAGTGAAGGTTCCCGTTGACAGGCCATACCCCGTTCATGTTGAGAAACCTTACCCAGTCAAGGTTGACCGACCCGTGCCTTACCCAGTTGAGAAACAGATACCTTACCCAGTCAAGGTTCCCTTTGATAGACCTTATCCCGTTCATGTCGAGAAACCTTACCCTGTGACCGTGGTGAAGAACGTACCTTACCCAGTAGAGAAGGTTGTCAAATACCCAGTTGAACATCAGGTACCTTACCCAGTGAAAGTGCCCTTCGATAGGCCTTACCCAGTTCATGTAGACAAGCCTTACCCAGTCGAAGTGATTAGGAAAGTGCCTTATCCAGTAGTGAAAGAGATCCCATATCCCGTGAAAGTACCCGTGCATATCCCAGTGAAGGTCCACGAGCACCATAGCGGAGGTTACGGAGGTGGTTTCGGAGATTATGGAGGTGGTTCATCATTTGGAGGTGGTTCATCATTTGGAGGTGGTTCATCATTTGGAGGTGGTTCATCATTTGGAGGTGGTTATGGAGGAGAACACCACCACTAAAGTTACGTCACATCGCCTCTCTCCGTCGTATGAGATGTAACTACACTGAAAGTCGTCATTGAAAGTAGCCTTTTTGGCCGGATATAGAATTATTGAAAAGTTGTATGAGTAAAAAACTTGAATACTTGATTATATGTGAGCGGAGAGTGGTCGAAAATCGTAATGAATACTTTAACTACCTTATGAATCTGAACCATTACCATTTGTTTACAACCTAGTCTCGAATTGTATCATATTTCTGACTGCTGATCATGTTTTTACTGCGTGTTAAGAAATTATTGTAATTATTTTTCTATGTTTTTATCATTAGTATATATGCAAATAAATAAAAGAAAAAAGTATAAAAGAATTGTTGAATAAGTTTTTTTTCCTTCCTTCCTACAACAATACCGATGAAGAAATATCCACCGTCCAACTTACTACAACGTAATGTCCTGTACTGTACAAATACTTCCCATTATTATCAGTTTGATTATGGAGATTACCTTTATATAATCAAGATTAATTAAGCAATGCTCTAGATTTCTAATTTTCCATTTCATTTTTTATTTCACAACATCTTTCATCAATCATTGTGTATTACCCCAAGATTATTTCCAGTCACTCCAAATCTCAAGTTTGAAGCAGAAACATCGTCATGTTATCGACCATGCAGTTGAGAAATCAGTTTCTAGGGGGTACTCACCGAATGTAGGGTATGTTGGCAGGCACATGGTATTTGGAACCTGGATCGAAGTCGATTTCAGATCTAAGTAGAGGTGGTTTCACTCCAGTATACTTCTCCCTGATACAGATCACATTGGTGTGATTAGTAATTAACCTTCATAAATGTTCATCAGAAAATATTGATGATAATATCAATACCATCATGTTATGATGATATTGATTTATCATCACTCACAGTAACAATGATAATTGTTCAGAAAAGCCGCTATAAGAACGATTTGTAGTGCTATCATACCTAATTGAGATCGAATATCTGATTATTAGTGTTATTTATAGAAGAACAAAGACTTCACTTGGATCGTTTTTCAATTCATTGCATAAAGTAACAAAATTTATCTTCACGAGCCTCTATGATTGAAATATTCGTCACTATTATTTCATTCTGATCTTGAGATGTATTGGTTACGTACAAACATGGGGTATATTATATATATATATATATATATATATATATATATATATATATATATATATATATATATAT
>OZ023327.1:33984626-34009626 GCA_964007535.1 Brachyptera risi
AATCTAGATTGTGGTACATACAAACAAAACAGAACATCTAATACTTAGGATCAAATTAACAAACACTGTTATATATATATATATATATATATATATATATATATATATATATATATATATATATATATATATATATATATATATATATATATATATATATATATATATATATATATATATATATATATATATATATATATATATATATATATATATATATATATATATATATATATATATATATATATATTATATATATATATATATATATATATATATATATATATATATATATATATATATATATATATATATATATATATATATATATATATATATATATATATATAATATATATATATATATATATATATATATATATATATATATATATATATATATATATATATATATATATATATATATATATATATATATATATATATATATATATATATATATATATAAATATATATATATATATATATATATATATATATATATTATATATATATATATTTATATATATATATATATATATATATATATATATATATATATATATATATATATATATATATATATATATATATATATATATATATATATATATATATATATATATATATATATATATATATATATATATATATATGAATATGTAGTAACGTTTCATTAGAATGAAAGAAAATCAACATTGAAACTATTCTTCAGATATTTCAATAATATCAGTTTTAACGTTGAATCCTTCTGTACTGCAATGTTGTAACAATTACCTTGAAATTATTATAATTGTTTCTACAATTACGTGATATGTTCTCATTCTTGGAAACAACAATAACGTACGTCTATGTATGTGTGTATATGCGGCTACCCTAGGCCTACATCTCCTTATGCCAGCTAAATACTACAACCTATTATGCCTCTGGTTTAGAGTGTGAGAAAATATTCAACAACAATGCCCGCGTTGAAAATGACCTTATATACAAATCTGAACGTTGTTTCGTAATGCATGTCCTGTTAACCTAGACATAAACCTACACAAATCATTTCACAGATTCTGTGTAGCTTAGCGTAACGCAATCAGCCAATCGGGCATACTTGATGAAGAGCGACAATTGAAATGGTGTCATATAATTCACTTTGATTATGATAACTCGTTTGAGAAGAAACGTTCATAAGAACCGTTTATACCGTACTGAATCTGTATTACCACCATTCAGCGAGGTGCTGGATTTTTTCAATTCATTATAAATAAATTGTTGAAAATGTATTTAATGAAATGATGTATGAAATAATTCTGAAAGAAAAAAATAATCAAGTCCAATATTACAATGAATGGAAGAAAAAAGGAGGATTTGAGCATAGAAGACACAGAAGTCGAAGAGAAAAAAGATGAGGATGGCAATAATATCGATAGGCCTACGGTAATTCCTTTTCCCCATTAACGGAAATGTTTGAAGTGTTTATTTTCTATTTATTTAATGTATTTAGAAATTTCACGGTGTGTTATTGCTTTACATTATAGTTGATTACTCACTTTCGGGTCGTGAAATCGCCTTTGTGTGCCCTCTCCGAATGACCTCACCTTTTCGTTCTATACGGAGAGAATCATTTTGTGACAAGTTTCGATGTTAAAAATACAAAAATAGTAATTATTAAAAACAACGTTGTTTTATTCAATTCATTTTTAAATATTTCTGTCTGATTCACCTGGGTCATATTTTTGCCTGATTCACAAGCCAGGCGTGGGTATGTAGATCAAGTCCATCATGAGCAGTGGCGGATAAAGGGGAGAGGGACAATAGGGGCGATCGCCCCTCGCATGAATTAGAAAGAAAAGTAAAAAGAAAGAACGAAAGCAAATAGGGAAAGAGAAGGTAGGAAAGAAGATCGTACGACGAACTCATATTTTACATAATTGCATTGCGAATATATTTGACGTACAGTAGGTGTACTGTTTCAAAATGTCAGATTTAGTAGAGTTTAGTTAGCGACAAGCGACAAGCGACAAGCAACACCAATACCTTGCTTATTTCAAGTGTAAATTTTATATTGCAATTTTTGTAAATTTACAAAATTTACAACAGTAGTGACGATAGCCATAAAGTTTAATTTAAGAAGGAAACTTCCAATGAGAGACGTTCCTAGGAGTGGGAGAAGAGGGTGGCTGCCCTGGGCGTGAAATTCAAGGAGCGCCGTCGGCGCCAATTTGTTACATTCTAATATTAATAGTATTCTATTAATTGAATTATATTTAATTTTACATTACTGGATGGAGTATATTTCCTCTTTTGAATATCATTGTTATTGAATGATAGATTAGTTGAGCGTTTTATTTGCTTGGGACAGTCTTTCAGCAAAATGAGTCTTTCTACCACCCTATAAGGAATCAACGTATTCCAGAAATTTCGTGTAGTTCCAAAAACCCAAAGAATTGTACTGAGAGAGGGAAATATTTGAAAAACGTTGCTGTATGGAGCAAGACTTTCTCCACCTTCTCCTTTACCTTCACCATGTACACTCAGTTTTGGGGGTGCACAATTAGGTCTTTGCCCGGATCGCTAAGATGACACGAAACAACCCCGCAGTCACAATAATTGTGTTTGGCATATATTATTTCGACCACCTTTAGTTTGATACGAAGAATATTGTTTAAATATTATTCTTTAATTCTAATACTCATAATGTTATTCCCCCTTTCCCCCCGCGTATCCCCGGCTTCGCGCCACCGGGCCGTTGCATAACTGTTTTTATATGGCATTTTATTTTACAAACTGAAAAATCCCCCCCCCCCCCCCTCCATCCGATGAATATGGCCTGGATCCGCACCTGATTATAAGGCATGGGGTTTTGTAAAATATCATACATCTATTATACGCTCTTTCCCAATTACCATAGCTATTGGTGGACCAAACAAAGCAAACAAAAGTAGTTCTACTCAAGGCAGGAACCGAAACGCGTGGCCGAGTGGTAACACACTGAACCGTCATTCAGGGGACCGGGGTTCGATTCCCGCCATGGTCGACCATCCTGACAGGGTTTTTTCGTGGTTTCCCTATGTCGTTCAGGTTGATACTGGGATGGTTCCTTAACAACAGGCCACGACCGACTCCTCCCCACCATCCATAACACCTAATAGAATGACCTCTCATCCCATCATCTCATTCATAATCCACATACGCCAATAGATCGTGGCCATCAGTATAGTGCGTCATTAAAACCCAATATAAAAATAACATGGCAGGTCTTGATCAAGCGCCGTATTGGACTCAGCCGTAAGAACTTATGAAGCGAAGCGAAGTGATGTGCTTGTTTTATATTGCTTGTTGTGTCACAGAAGAGCGAGGGTTTTACTTTTCACCTTGATTGTGAGGACAATTAGTTCCTTTACCACTTACCTTGGTTGTGATTATAATTCAAAAAATGTGATATTTTCAGTAAACATTGGAATATATCTAGCATAATAGACCTTTGTCAGTCATCGTAACACTTTTCCAATGAATTCTGCATATTGTTTAAGAGTGAATCAAGTTAGAATCACGAAAAACTGTCAAGAGTCAGTAAAACGACGAGACCTTCGTTCTTGTACAGCTAGTTAAGCGAGCAGGGTGAGATTCTATTATTTTTTCCATAAATCATCACACATGTTCAAATTATTCAAAGTAGAGACGAAATGAGGATCACAATACGACTGTCGTCCGGTCCACTGTTGTGCGTTGCATTCAACATTGACGATTGGGAGCTTCGTCTTGGACTTCTTAAAAAGATGCGTATAACCAATACTTGAAATGACAAATAAAGGTTGATGAATATCACAAGATTAAATGTTTTGATTATGTGAAGAAAGACTTTCAACCGAATGTTCCCCATCTCCCCCTCAAAATATAAGGTTACGGTTATATAAAGTGGTCGATCAACCTACATTGAAATGCGTTCTGTAGAAAATATACTGGTATTTAACAAAACTAGAAGACAAACCCACTCCTGGACCCCTATTCCTGAGATAAATGAGATGTGAGAAAAATAAAAGTGAGTGAGAAAACGATTATCTCACTCAATATGGCCGATTTACCATTACCAATCGGCTATTTTAAGTGAGATAATCGTTTTCTCACTCATTTTTATCTTTCTCACATCTCATTTATCTCAGGAATAGGGGTCCAGACATAGTCGATGAGAAAATTAGCGTAGCACTTTTCCGGAGAGTTGATTTCAGGGAATTGTCAGATTTATCCGATAACGTTCAGAGAGTGTTATCAAAATCTTATCTGTATAGCAACAAAGCACTGTTCAATAAGTTCGAAGCGTAATGCATTGTAATGATTAACCTCGTATTCTAACAATTTCAAAGAACTAAAGACTGATGAATTGTGATGTTAAGCTGTACATATGTACAAATTATTCCATATACTTAAAACATAATATGCTGTGTTCTTTCGTGTATCATTCTGAAGGCATTACACCACCTTTATTTCAATGGAATAAGAATCTAAATATTTCATACTGCTCGAAAGTTATAACAAAAAAAAGAACTAGAATTTGCTAGATTACATATATCCATCCATTTTGTGATGGTGATAATAGTTGCCAAACGACCCCACACATGGCAAAGTTATTTGAGGGTACGAATGTGGGAAAGATAGAACATGAATGATTGATGTTTACAAAATTCTGTCCTCATTTGGAAATCGAACCTAAGCAGTACTTAGCCGAATAAGACACGCAGGGGGCGGCTGTATTTGATCCTATAGGAAGTTAATACGAGGTTTAATCAATAATCTGGAGACTTTTTTTATCCATTAGGCAAACCTTCAAATAACTAGCATGATATATAATTGACTATAAAGTTATTACAGAACTTTTCATTATCTCTCTTCCAATTTGTTCATGCAATATATTTTTACGTATGATTTTATTACAAAAAATTAAAGCCCAATTTTTCTAAATAAATTTACTACCGAAAAATTAAAATTCAATTTTCTTCAAATCTGGAAGTCAATAGATTGAATCTACAGTAATTTTATTATCAAAAAATTAAAATCCGTTATGTTGAAAATAAAAATACAAATCAATTGAAGTTTAGATGGTATAAAAAAATTTTAAAAAGAAAAATAGCAAGTTTTAAACAGTCGAGTATATGTTAATTGATGAAAACAAAAAGAATTTATAATTTTCTACTTTTCACTCGTTTTCATTCAACTTGCGAAGGGCAACTCAGTTGACTGTGGAGCTAGACAGAGACTTCTATGTATGGTGTTGATTTGTTAATCGGCTTGTGTGTCGGTTAGCACGCGTGACCCCTGGCCCCTCCCCCCCCTTCCCCTCCCCACAACCCCAGCGCACAGAGATAACACGTAAGTAAGACAGTACCTATGGGATTCTCGTCAGTATTGTTAGTTGGTAGACCCTAGAGGAGTCACAGGTGATAAAACAAATGTTCAAACAGCAAGCGTACCTTGAAAAGTGTCTTCGTCTATAATAGTGTCTTATGTTGTACGGTGGATTAAGACTCGCTGAGATGTATGCTCAAACTCAAGTGTAAGAATGATAGGCAGTGAGGAATGATATTCATCAGGATTATATTTTGATATACGATGTTTTTGACTGCGTTTTGTGAATTAGGTTCTGTGGATTTTTGGAATTGAAAAAGGAGACAAATTTAACCAATTTTGACTATATTTAAATTACTACAAAATTATTACTGTTGATACATTTTTGAGAAATCCGAGAAGGAATCAATAATAATCACTTCCAATATCATTGTTAAAAAATATGATATTAAGAATCAAATCAGAATATACACATTTGGAAAAAATATAAATTCGTCAGATTTGGGACGAGTACGAAATTTCAACTAGCACTCGATCCGAAATAGTAGGAAACCAGTATTGTAAATATTTTAAATGTATTTCAAAATCTCTTCAATGATTGTTTCGTCGTTTTGTTTAGGTAATGGTTGGAGTCAAATTCTACGTATGATATTTTCGTTCATCAGTTTTGAACATTGAAATTACCGGTAACAGAAAAAACAATTATTCGAGTGAGTGTTCCAGCTTAAACCATTAACAATAATTGATAATGGCTTGTATTAGCCGACCAAAACCTTCACTCTACTTCTGGTTAAAACCACGAATCACTTTTTACATCTCATTAATAATATTGAATAGTAGTTTACTGTCAATGGGACAACATTACGAAGATGCATCGTTTCCACACTTTACCGGTACAAATGGTCAGTACAACGTGCCTCAATTGTCTGCGAACAACCGCCGATTTCCTCCCATCGGTGTACCGAGTAACGGAGTAGTGAATCAACCGGGGGTGTCTCTTGCCCGTGGTCCTGGGTTGGAACACGACGCGTCACGGCTATCCGATTCCGAACTACGAGAGATGTTGAACCAAATTGATATCATGTCATCTGAACAGTGTACGAATAACGTGGCCACTCAATGGGCATTCGAAACTAACGTGAATGCAGCTACACAGCAGTCTGCTGTAAGTACAAGAGAACATGTTTACTATTTATGAAAATAATATCTATAGAACTAGATTTCTTGCAGCGTTGGTATGAACAAGAGATAAGTATACTTGTGGTCATAATGGATGTTTTTTTTTTAAATTTAAATGTACATGAAATTTACGCATATTTGCAAGTAATTTTTTTTTTCATTGACTGTTTGTGGAGTATGCATGTAGAGCTTGAAATAAAATTATAAGTACGTTCACTCTTAGTCCAATACCTGTTAATATCGTGCAATAACACAAGATCGATTGGTTTAGCCCGATAGAAAGATGACTTGTACTTTGGTTCAAGCTGGACGTATACAGTAGGCCTACATGGTCTGTCGAATGTGTGTGCCTGGAAATTTTTGTTCCGTACAAATTTTAGTGTGGCAAGTGCATTATATTCTTCCATCAAATTGGCCAAACTGATTATAATAAAGCTTGGCGAAATATTAGTGTTCTGGTGTTAACTTTGAAACGGTATGAGTCATCAAAATTCTAATACTATGGAGACATAAATCTGTTTGATAACTCCAAGGTGATATTTGTAAGAATTGAAAAAATATTGAAACATATAACAAATATGACAAATATTTGACAAGAATTATTCAATTATTTTCACAGGTATCCAGTTTAAAAGATTGTTTAGCTGTATACCCGTTAGAATGTTAGGATCTACTGGAAACATATTTTATATACATATCATTTTGAAGTTATTAAAGACATCTAGGTTTCCGTAGCATCAAAATTGTGATCTCATACCGTTCAAGAGTTATCACGAAACAACTAATATATCGCCAAATCAACTCTCATGATTCAGCTAAATATCAGTGTTTGGTGATAACTTTTGAAAGGTGTGAAATATCAAAATTCTGATAAGGGACACACACAGATATTTGTAATACTTTCAAAATGATTTGAAATACAATCATTCAGCTCGGATTCTAGGTATTGTCTGCACAGGTATACAGTTAGAAAAGTGTTTTTTAAACGTATACCTGTGCAAATTATGCGATTGTAGTGTAATAGTTTTTACTCATACCTTCTCAAAGTTATTAAAAATATCTGTGTTTCCCCCGTATCGAAATGTTGATTTCTCATATTGTTCAAAACTGATCACCAAACAACTGAGTTTTCGCTAAATTAACTCGCATGCACTCTTAAGCCTGAAATGACACTTCTCTTGACTACTATGCTATTGATATTTTACGAAAGTTTTTGAAAGTTTTTGAAAATTAAATTGCGAAATATATCATCTACCCATAGAATATAGAATTGACTTCACTTTCATATTTATGTTCATCATTGTCGAGGACGATTTGCATTGACTTCTAAAAACATGGCTGCACGAGCACACTTGACATATCAACTTTACATGATAATAACAAACGAGTATTTTTAAGAGATTTCATCTTTAGTCAAATTAATACCACTACATGCGGGAACGTAAAATAAGCATTATAAGGATAATGATAACACCAATTCGTTATTTCAAACTGAGTTCATTTTAGAAGAAATGTTTCAATGATACAAACAGAAATGTCATTTTGTTGTCCCCTGTTCATATAAAATATACTATTGACATCTCAGGGACTCAGTGCACTGGTAGATGATCAATATACACAATAATTTTGACAAAGTTTCTCTGAAAAGTACGAAAATCATCTAACAAAACGAAGAAAATAATGTAGGCCCAGACCTAATATTATAATATTGACGGTGAGGCGGGGTGCGTGCACCTATATTCCAGCCCTATATTTAATCTCCCAAATGTCAGATTGACTGCGATAAGTTGGGCGAAAGGGGGAGGGGGTCATTCGGATCTGAGGTATGCTATATGATATGATATGAGGTGTGATATGAGGATATGAGGTATGCTATATGATATGAGGTATGATATGAGGATATGAGGTATGCTATATGATATGATATGAGGTATGATATGAGGGTATGAGGTATGCTATATGATATGATATGAGGTATGAATGAGGGTATGAGGTATGCTATATGATATGATATGAGGTATGATATGAGGATATGAGGTATGCTATATGATATGATATGAGGTATGATATGAGGGTATGAGGTATGCTATATGATATGATATGAGGTATGATATGAGGATATGAGGTATGCTATATGATATGATATGAGGTATGATATGAGGGTATGAGGTATGCTATATGATATGAGGTATGATATGAGGATATGAGGTATGCTATATGATATGATATGAGGTATGATATGAGGATATGAGGTATGCTATATGATATGATATGAGGTGTGATATGAGGATATGAGGTATGCTATATGATATGAGGTATGATATGAGGATATGAGGTATATGCTATATGATATGATATGAGGTATGATATGAGGATATGAGGTATGCTATATGATATGATATGAGGTAGATATGAGGATATGAGGTATGCTATATGATATGATATGAGGTATGATATGAGGATATGAGGTATGCTATATGATATGATATGAGGTGTGATATGAGGATATGAGGTATGCTATATGATATGAGGTATGATATGAGGATATGAGGTATATGCTATATGATATGATATGAGGTATGATATGAGGATATGAGGTATGCTATATGATATGATATGAGGTATGATATGAGGATATGAGGTATGCTATATGATATGATATGAGGTATGATATGAGGATATGAGGTTAACTATGAAGATTTTTACTATATACGTTTGTCAATATATTCAAGAGTGCATGGGAGTCGATTTAGCTAATTATCAATTTTTTGTTGATGACTTTCCAAAACTTTGAGATATGAGAATTTCAATACGGGGGAAACAAGTATTTCTACGTCAAAACTATTACAACTCATAACATAACATGTATATAACATATATCGTATAATTGTCGAAGGTATACAGATGTTTTTTTTCAGCTATATGCGTTTGATAATTGTGTGATATGAGAGAGTTATGGCCTATTCACCATCTTGAAGGTATACAAATATCTGTGTATCCCCGAATTGGAATTCTGATGTCTCATATCATTCGAGAGTTATCACCAAAAACTGAAATTCCGCTAACTAGACTGTTGTACACTCCTAACGAAATCTCCTAGAGATAATCAATCCAGATTTAATGGTATTATATTCCAATTTTTTAAAATTTCACCACTATTCCAATAGAGACTATCGGGTATTAGAGGGTCTTTATATATTTTTTTGGAATGTTATTTTATATTGCTCAACGCCCCCCCCCCCCTCCCTTCTAACAACTCGATTATTTGGGAATACGTATGAGCAGGTGATAATGAAACAATTAAGTGATGGAAGGAGAAAGAACGTTCACAAAAGCCCATGCCTTGTGCGGGACTCGAACTCACGCCCGACTTGACCTTATAGTTTCTAATGCAGTGCTTTATTGTTGACCGAGTCACGGGGGTCTTTTATGTAGCACTTTTAGTGTCAACTCTAAGACTAAACTTTTGGAGGCAACTTTTGAAGGAGGTTGATTAATTCATCATGATAAAAACATTATTTTGTATACTTTTTTAGAATGCCCAAAATTGCATAACGTTGCAAAGGTCATTCAGTTCTGATGATTGAATATAAAACCCAGTAGACGAACTATTTTGTTTTAGTGAAACAAAAATTTTGATGATATTTTGATACCCTACTTCGTTTTCCGAGGCACTACATTTTAATATAAGCCAATATTGCCGTAAGGTTTACCATGGATCAGGTTTTTGTCTCTTTGAATATTTTCTTCTTGTATTTTGCTCAGACTGAGTTGAAGAAAATGTATAGCCTTCTGTATTGTTCTTCAAATAAAAGTGATATTTATTGTTTATTCTTGAAGACTTGAAGCAAATTTAACCATCACGTTGGGGCCTATTCGGGATTGTGAAGTCTTTTGGACTTATAAGTGATCTCTTGATAGAGCATTCTGGTGGTGCGAAGTGTTTATTGATATTCTTATCTGGTGTGATGTGTTTCCACGAGTGAAACAGCTTATGTGACCTGTATGAAAAACATATGTGTGACTCTTTCCAATGCAAGGCTTTTCTAGAAGAAAAGCATTTGTATGAAATGTATTACTGCTATGTTTCTTTGACTTCTTATAACTTCAGTGTTGGATTGATCAAGGGAAACCCACCCACAAAAATGTAGCAATGTTTTTGTTATTTATTGATGTATCAATGTTGAAATTATATATCACAAATTTAAAATGGAAAAAAGTTATAAACTCCGAGAAAATTCGAGAAAAACCAGTTGAAAAATACATAAAACCATCACATATACATACAAAACCAGTAGATAGTTAGCATGAAGATGACAATTTGACACATTTGTTGAGTAAACCTTCCTTCATTATATTGGGTTTTAACGACGCACTGTAATGATGAATAAGATCTATTGGCCTCGGATGAATGATTAATGAGATGATGGGATGAAGGTTTTATGGATAATGGGAAGGATAGTGGGAAGGAAGCGGTCGTGGCCTATATTGTGGAAACCATCCCGGCATTAGCCTAGACTACAGAGGGAAACCACGAAAAACCCCTGTAAAGATGGACGGTAGCGGGGATTGAACCAGGTCTGATATGCCCACTGCCTTCTGGGTCAAATGAAGCAAGTGCGTTAACCTACTACGCTGCATGTGACGGTGCAAACCTTCCTCTACTTGATGAACTAAATTTCATCAGCATATACCTATAGCCGTTTTGATATAAATGCATAGTTTCTTTTACCTTGATTTACAACAAAAAATAGCGTGATTCTCCATGGTCTTGTATGCCAAGCGCATATGATTGAACAGTTCATTTTTAGTTCATCCCAAAGGCGGTTGTTTCATGAACACATCGATATCATACGCGATGAAAAATCTCAAGAAGTAATACAATTGTATATGTAACGCGAGATGCAAGTTTTTTTAACCATTTTCAATGTCAACTATAGAGCACAAACAATGGTAGTGGCTTTCCGGGTGAACGTATCGTTGTGAAACTGCTTCACATCGTGCAAAGAGGTATTCTTTCTGTGATAATGTCGATCCATAATAAACATTCGTAATATTTTCACGAATAATCACTCTGGTGGAAACTTTTGGCCCTACGGAGACTGGGGACGCCTTAAAATACTTTTGGCATAGTCGATCCATAATAAACATTCGTAATATTTTCACGAATAATCACTCCGGTGGAAACTTTTGGCCCTACGGAGATTGGGGACGCCTTAAAATACTTTTGGCATAGGCGCATATGGCATAGGCTTTTGGCTAGGCCCTATATATATAAATATAAAATGTGTAATGCGAAATCTAATATAAGTGTTAATGGCTTTTTGGGGGGCATATTATGATTTGCGAGATCTAATTTTTGAAATTAACAGTATACATTCTACTCTGAAGTTTTGTTGATGTTTTGTCGAACATGATACATAATCATTGTTCCCCAATCAAGGCCAAGAATGAAAGGTAGGATCGCTTGGACGGGGCACCACAAGGGTGATCCACCACACCGAATGGAATAATTAATTTTTAAGTAATTCATTCACCAAACAATAGAGCTCAAGGTAATAGTGAACTCCGAAATGTAATATATTTCCCTCCGATACCAATAGTCCAATCTGCTAGATAACACATGCACACTATGTTTTTTTCCAATTTTAAACTGATACCAATCTTCATTTTGATACTGACAAAAACGTAAAAGGGCGTAACAAACAGTTCAATTTTTCCCAGGTAAGTTCTAACTGCTTCTATCTTTGAGTTTGGTGAAACTGAGTGCTCAGTAATGGTCATTGGAGGTCAGCTATTATCATCGATGTTCTCGTTTGGACTATTAACGCATGTTCAAATTGTCAATTATCAACATTGAAACTCCCAAATAACCTAGATGTGGTGGAGTCGTTTAGTATCATAACATGAAAAAGTTCATTTCTATTCTAGCAAAAACAGTCTATATACACATCAAACTCTTCGGATTTGAAGATCATCGTTGCAACCATGGTCTCAAACATTCTAACTCAATCGTTTTTAATGAAAAAAAAACAAAAAACTTTTTACATCTCTGCTGATTCAATTCACATTTCATGTTCATGGCGTTTCCCCCAGTGATAGTTGATTTGTAGAAAAATAGAAAAAAATCACTGCAGTAGTGCTGTAGTAGAAAACAATCGAGTTTTGTAAACCTACACATTGGAAGACTAGAATAGACCCAATTGGTGTGTTTGCTATAGCGTCAATGGTAAAACAAAAACATGATATTTTACCAACATATTAAACAGACTATCCATACGTACACGCTAGAAAAATTCGAGAATTACCGTTATAATGAAAATGAAAGTAAATGTGCGTGGTTATAATGTACTTTGTTTCATATCTTGCTCGGAACTGATAACTAAACGCATGTGTTATGACTTGCGGAAGTAGAATAATTGCACGTGACAAAGAGAGAAGATAAAAAATAGCTAGCCACTATGTATATCCCATACCTATTCTAAGTTATTGCAATGACTGGAATTGATACGAGAGGTGTCGTGAAGTTACACATATTCTTTATGGTTTCGGGAATCCATTACAACTTTGGTTCAACGTTTTAATAACGTAAATATATAACGATTCACATATTTTAAATAATAACTATGATTTATCATATTGCTTATTTAATTCTCTCCGTAGCCTACCCCACAAATTTGTTCAACTTAAAATTCAATTACAGTCTATCATATGTTATTATATTATTTACTAATTTACTGCTTACATATTTACTATTTACATACTAGGCCTACTAACACAAGCAACCAACTCGGCTTTGTGGATGTGTGTCGAACATTTTTTTTTGTGAACGTATAATTGTTGTTTGTTGAAATGATGAAAAAAATGCTGTAGAAGTACTCTGAATGGAAAATATGTTACATGTGAACCAATTGCAAAACTCAACATTTTAGGCAAATGACTATTTTCTACTAATGTTGCCAACTCTGAACATTTCCATGTAATTGACAAAAATATACTAAATATTGAAAGACGTGCATCATCATTCATTTTCATAATTATGAATATGTCATACATTTCTTTCGAGAGCATTTTCATAACATTAAATAATAAAAATAAAAAATTATTCAAATAATAAAAATTATTGATTTTCAATTGGATAATTATTAAGATTCCAAAAGAGAAATTATAAGTTAAAATTTTCATAAATTCACGTGTGCAGCAAATTATTCAGATAAAATTATTGCATCAAAATCAAAATGAATATTATCAAAATTATTGATACACTCACTAAAACTGAGCTAAGAAGTACGTACAGCAATAAACTGTGACACCATGGATTGTATTTTCAGTGGGATGATTTTCATTGATAATTATTCAACAACAATTTTTGATTGAATATTCACTCAAAACTGAACAAAATAATATCAACAAACATATATATTTTTTACAGGAAGTATTTTTTTATCAACCTTGAAATTACTAGAAAAACTCAGCATGCACGATTAAACAGTGCACTTATATAAACTTATTGATGCCTGAAACGCGGCTTTAAAGGGTTAAACATTAACATTCATTCAATTGGAATGATTACAGATTCAATCCTTCTATTAAAACTCATTTTACAAGTCAATTACTGATTATAATAATGATACCGTGCCCACTTGTAATAGGATCTACTTGTTTTATTTACAATTCAACCATCCATACTATAAACGTCCACCACAATACCTATCAAGTAGTGAGCATGTGGAGAGTTCATCGATTATTTTCTCTGTTGGCTATACTATAAGTTTATTTAATACAATAATTAAGGTATATTATACCACAATATCATTGCAATTTCTTTTTTTATCTTTCAAACGAGTGTTTTGCAAGTTGCGCAAGTAGTGTGTTCATGGTTGCACAGCATGTCACAGCGTGGGAGAAAAACTTGGCAGTTTCTCAGAGCTTTACATACTAGTTCATAAGTTCAATATTAAACTACATTATGAAACTTGAGTCTTATTTTGCAAGATAACATTGTTATATTGAATCATTGTAGACATTATACCTCCGTCTTGTATATAAGAACTTGTTCGACCTTGTTTTATCGTAATTGTTTAGACAGGCACGAAAATATAAATCAATATTCTATAATGGAACTTGTCAAATTGTTAACAGAGTTGTGTGAAAATTGGGACAATGTTCAAAATGTTGATTTAATAACCAGCCTTGGTCGAGATTATTCAATTGAGTATTTTTTTTCTTTTCAACTCAAGTCAGCTATTTTCGAGTAAAAGTTTCAATTGAATATAAGATGAGTGAGAAACAGGAACGACTTGACCACTAAATGAAGATACAAGTCCGCAAGTTTATTAAAATTATTTCAATGTTGTCGTTTTGACTGCCAAGTAGCTAACATGCAGGAATAAGTGACTGATTTAAAAACAATTTTTGAAGTTATAGCTTTTATTGAGTGTACATAACAGTAAATTATACATTAATTTTCACTATCCAACGAAGTATATTATGGCATTTGGATTTATAAACAATACAAAACGTATAAAATTCCACATTTTTTCATACTACCTTCGATAAGAATTGGCGCTAAATGACCTCGCTGTCGATGCGCCTTGAAACCCTAATATTCATTCATTCAAGAATCAATAAGAATATAATATTGATTCCAAATCCAACAATGGAAATATTTTGCATAGGATTTAACAATGAGTATAAGCAACACTAGTTTCAATTAGTGGGCCTATTCTTGCTATCGTAATTATTATTGCATTTATTTGTAACCATCGTTTTAGTGTGTATTTTTATAGAGGTGAAATATCTGAGCACATATCTCAGCAGTATAGGGATAGCAATCGCGTCGATCTCTAAAAGACTCATTGAAAGAGCGTATACAACACTGGCTGAATCCAAAAAACTGTATAATGCCACATGTAGACTAACTTCTTGGTCTATTATTCAACCTTTTCGTACAGATATGTGCTCATACATACACCAATATGATAGTAGCGACAAAATACTAATAGTAACTGTACTTTGAAAAAGATAAATGTCATTTGAGTTATTAGACTACTTGTGATAAGTTGTAATCTAGCAGACCACTTTCTTTCTCTGGGCAAAACCAAGAGCTGTCGAATATATCGTTTTTATCAGAGGTGTTGGCCTCATTTGTTCAATGAAGTGACATTTTCAATCTTTTTGGAATAATGAAGGAATAATGAGAGAATGATGAACTATGACCTAAGGACAAGCGGCCACATCCCTGTACATTGTCACCACCGTAAGTAATCACTCGACCTGTTGATTCTCTTTTATGTTATATTTGTCATTATTTAAAGGAGAGTAACATTTATTTTGTATAGTACTCAGCCCAGTCATCTGAGTGAATACAAAATGCAATTTCATATTTCTTTATATATTCATGAATATGGGGAATTACAGTTACAACAGTTAGGACAAGTAATTGCTCACTGCATGTGACCATTGTACTGCAGTGATGAGGGCCCAGAACGAGACTGAAGAGAAGAAAAGCTCACGGGTTTATCGATTCTGCAAAATATACATTTTTGGTAATGAAGTTTGCACTTTGAGAGATATCAAAACTCAAATTCTATCTATAGGCCCTATAGAGATGCATTTTTTTATTATGTTCAACATTGTGCATGTTGTATACGATATATTCAAAGTATACTGTGTGGCTTCCACATGAAACGGCTAAAACCTAAACGACGTAATACCTGTGGAAATATTCGGACTCAAGGTTAATAATTTCGGAGCACAGTATTTGAAGAATTGAATGAGATCTGTGTTTCTAATTATTAAAGTTGTGATATTTGATTCGTTTCGAAAGCCACCACCAAGACCGTGATATTCCACTCATATCGACTTCTTCGCTCTCATTACAGACTTGAAGACAGTTAAGAATTGTTGAGAAATTTCCAAACTTTTAGGCCCATTGATTCAATTGGCCTGGTAGTTTTTGGTCAAATATCTTGTCCAAATGTAACTTGCAATCGTGTTTGTGATTGAATAAAGAATCGATAAAATAACAGTAGAATTCAGGCCGCTCTATAAATACGAAGGTTGAGTAAAACCCATGTTCTACTGCTAACTTAAAATGGTTGTGTTTATAAATAAAATTTGTCCAGTTTGTTGTTAGATTTGGAATTCTCACTGAAAACAGACAAATGAGAGAAAATATGTGTTGAAGAAATTTGTTTAATGGTATATGCTTGATGACAACTTTAATTGTCAACTAATGAATCATTATAATAGGTATATATGAGTTTACATATCTCTCATAGATTTTGTCTTGCATAAATGATTGCATAAATTACAAAGAATAATATGACATTTTCTTTGATTGGATAATAATGATGTATTGTCTATAGCATCAACGATTGCATAAATTACACAGAATAATACAAAATTTTCTGCTATTAGATGATAATAACGTTCTTCTTGAACAGCATAACAATATAATAGTTAAATATACAATTTTAATGGAAATATACATTCTTTACACATACAGTAAACAGATCGTAATGTGTACAAACGATGAACAAGAAAGCCAAGAACAATTGAGAATCATAAAATGATAGAAAATAATACTGTATGCTGGGCCATATTTTAAGACACAGCCCAAGAGGCCCAGCCTAGAACCCCAAATATTCAAGGGTCACCAAATTTTCACTGGTCCATTGAATTTGAAATATAACTCGTCATTATATAAAGTTGTATTCATTTGAAAAATGTGTATTGAATATAACATACATTTGTATCGTGAGATGTCAATTAAATCATGATTAAAGAGTACTACAAATCGATGCTCAGAACATATTCATTAAACACTATTTATTTGATGGTGAATTGCTTTTAAAGTGTTTGAGGGAAGGTGTGGGGCAGCCAATAGTTTTCGGGCCCAGAGGTGCAAAACGTCTTGACACATGACCTGTCTATACGCATATTTTTAAACTATATTATGGAAACTGTAAAGGAGGTATCTTAGAATATGTCAAAATCCTCCAACTAGACTTTTATGAACACAAAGATTTTCGAGACATTTTTTGAGAATATAATCATTTCATTTGTGCACAATAGTCGCGTTGTACAATTTCTTATGGAAATGGAAGGGGGGCTGGGCAGAATGGTAACTCGAGTTATACAAATATTTATAATTACAACTTCACAACCAATAAGAGAGGGGGCAGGGAGTTATATATAAATAGTTACCTTGCACCGCAATGAAAAATTAGTGCTAAAATCACTCTAATCTGGACTACGATTGTGTCTAATACATTATACAATAAACATGAAACAAGATAGCACCGTAAGAATGATTTTGTTAACTTGAAATATACTTGTAAACTGAATTCAAGACTGAGAAAAATCAATTATCGATAGTGTTTTTTGTGAAACCTCACACTCGTGTATCATGTTTTTTTTTTTTTGAGGAAGATGGTGAAGTTAAGAATTCATTTTTGGGGTATGATATCTCCCTCATTCCCCCAAATTCGAACACTGGAAATATCTGTCGACTTCAAATCACTTTCTTTTAACAATTATGACTTGCGTGTGACTTGCAACATGTAAGCCTGAGTCGATGCTGTAAAAGCATGTCATTTCTAGAACATAAATATCGGATAGTCATAAGTAGGTCTTTACTCTTTAACACAAAAAATAATAATAGTAATACGGATAGGAAGTTGAATGAATCATAGTGTTGGATACGAGAGGAACAAAGTAAGAGTCTAACACAGTCATCAAAGCATTTGAGTATACTTGGAATAATTTCTATAATACAATGAATAGAAGTACTTCATTATTGTACTAATTTCAGTCACATAGACGTCATTGTACTCTGTCTTCAAGGACATAATATTACTCAATTGGTGTGACATGAGTATGAAGAGAAATCGATGAAATTTTTCGAAAATATGTCATAATTAAAAATACACATGTACACGCGTTATAGGTAAATTTTCCAGTAAGTAGCAATCAATTATCCTCAATTCACTCTGAACACTTCTCTCGCGTTGCCTCATTTGTTATTATGATTTCATTATACGGTGATTACTGAGACGGGTGAATCATTTTCGTATTTATGGATATTATGTTTAACGACGCACATAGTATATAGGGAAATCATTTATTCATGATGATTGTTCATCTTGATGATAAATGACTATGAAGATCCAGCGTAGACTATGAATTAATTACATTTGGAATTATAATTGCCGAAAGTGAACATACATTTTTTTGTATTGGGTTCAACGACGCATTATAATAATAAATAAGATCTAATGGTGTTGGATGAATAATTAGTGAGATGATGGGATGATGAGATGAAGGTTTCTTAGGTGATGGGAAGAATAGTGGGAAGGAAGCGGTCGTGGCCCATATTGTAGAAACCATCCCAGCATTAGCCTAGAATACAGAGAGAAATCACGAAAGACCCCGTAAAAATGGACGCTGGCGAGGATCGAACCAGGTCCGATATGCCCATTCACCTCCCGGATCACATGAAGCGAGCGCGTTAAACACTGCATGCGCTGCATGGGCCGGTGTTATAAAATTATGGCAATAAAATAATCAAAGAACTGTATTATTTTTTTATGATGAAAGTTGGTGAAAATAAATTCGAAATTGATTCAAAGTTATTCAGAAGTGATATACGGATGGTTATGGAGAATATGAGAAGATTGACGTAAGATCGTTGTAGCCATTTCTTGAGTATTTGAGGGAAGGTGTGGGGCAGCCAATAGTTTTCGGGCCCAGAGGGGCAAAACGTCTTGACACATGCCCTGTCTACACGCATATTTCTAAACTATATTATGGAAACTGTAAAGGAGGTATCTTAGAATATGTCAAAATCCTCCAACTAGATTTTTATGAACACAAAGATTTTCGAGACAATTTTTGAGAATATAATCATTTCATTTGTGCACAATAGTCGCGTTGTACAATTTCTTATGGAAATGGAAGGGGGGCTGGGGCAGAATGGTAACTTTTACATGAAATTTACACGGAATTGGATTTACATGAATTATATGATTTTTCAAAATCATTTTGAAAATGAGGGAAAAGCCGCACTTGCTCCAAGAAGAAGTTCTATAACTTGCCTTCCAATATTCCTGCGGAATTTCAATATATCTCCTTCTCCATACCCACCTTTGCGCATAGTTCCCCTCTTTCCAAATGGAATAGTTGGGATAAGAACCAAAGCCTTTTTTGTCTCCTCTTATTGCGGCATTTTTGCAATGCACCTTTTCGTTCAACTTCAAATTTTCCAATCGAAACTAATCGACGATCATATTCTGATGCTATAATCTTCGTTATTTTAGTAAGTTTTGGGCTCAAGCTCACCCCCAAATAGAGGTTTAGTATACATGTATTGATGCGTGCTGATCGTCATACTATTGTCCGTGTAAACGACAGGTAGATGATTGATGGAGACATCCCACCCTTACTTTTACGATGTTGCCACATATGCACGTTCTTATGTCAGTGTTCGTCAATGTACGTCACGATTATACACAATTAATGGCAACAGCTTACATGCTAGAAAAGGGCAGACATATACGAATAATAAACAACAAACAAGTAGTAGGCCTATCATTATGAAATTTTATCTCAGATTTGACTACCTATACATAGGCCTACCTTATCTCAGTTGCACTTACTAAACAGCGAAGTATATTAATGAATGTCATGAAAACAATAGCATGGCAATTATATCAACATGTTTGACAATGGAAATAAATAAGTTTGTTTGTTGTTTTAGTTGGCGTCGCAGAGAAACTACGCTTACTTCCAAAGGGCTGTGTGGCAAATTCTTCACAAAGTCAACCAATCGGAGATCCAAGACGAGTCATTACGACGACAAGTGAGATTCTTGTCCGTGATTGGGCCAGCTGCTCTGCCACCAGATCTTTTAGACAGAGTAAGTAGATGTAGTTGAGAATAAAGAAATACACTAGCTCGTCGGCATACCCCGAGCTGTGAATGAAATGTCTTAGCGGGCTTGAACGCGACCGTGTAGTTTCATACAGTGAGTCATTTGTTCCTTCAAAGAGACGCTGCTACTGGCGCCGCTAGCCATCCAGACGCGACCTTCAGGGTGACTGGGCGATTCGATGATTTTGTACGCCAGGTCTTCATCTATCCCCCCCTCTCTCTTCCTTACTCAGGGCCGTGCCGTTGATGCGCCGTACACCGCGCGTGACGGAAACTTTCAGAGTGCCACTCTTTCCTGATTTTGAGACGTTTCACGTCAAAATATGAATGACAGTACCGACATGAAATTAGATAGTAACAATTTTTTCAAGTTTCTATCATGACTTTTTGCTTTTGAGCTTGGTCTAGGATTAACCTAGAAACCTGTAATGTATAGGCCTACACAAAATATGAAATTTAGTGAAGTACATAGCACAGTGCGGTTGTTTTTTATTTGACACACCCATACATTGTCTTGTGAGGATTTATGAAATGACCGAAAAATATATGGTCCGAAAAACGAAGTGTCCATGATATTCTGAAAAAATCTCCGAAAAACATAAAGTTTGTAAAAAAAGAATTTCCCCCCAAAAGTAATTGAAAGATCAAGTTTTATGAAAAAAATGACCGAAAATGAAATCTCCGTAGAAGTAACTCTTTTAAGAAAATAAATCACGTCGTTTTCAGGCTGTACCAAGGGTCTACATTAGGCCAGGCTAAAATCGTTCCACTAACCGTCTCAGAAATGTCAAGATGTGTGAACATGAATTCTTTTTCGGTCAGTTTGTTTTTCGGGTAGTTAGACTAGGTTAGCATCAGTACCCCCAAAAATCAAGCCTGCAGGAACGAAGTGAATAACTTTTTGGAGAGTTTTACTTTCAGTCAGTTTTTTCTAACACTTGATATTTTTCGAAGTTATTCTTTTTCGACAGTTTTTTTTTAGAGTTCATTTTTAGGGGAAGCTTTTTGGACGCACATTTTATTCACATACGTTATATTAATCTTGTGTTTCCAGTACAACAAGTTGATCGACGACATGCTTGCCATCTACAACAGCGCGTCGATCTGCGCGTATAACGAACCTTTCCACTGCGGTTTACGTCTGGAGCCAGGTAACTCACTTGAATACATAATGATGAATGATTGAAAACTGAAACGACCAGATCAGTCGCTAGCTCACTCAACTATCATTCAGTAGACCGGGATTCTACTATTTTCACGATCAACCATCCTGACTGAGACGAGTAGATCAGTCGCTAGCTCACTCAACTATCATTCAGTAGACCGGGATTCTACTATTTTCACGATCAACCATCCTGACTGAAACGACCAGATCAGTCGCTAGCTCACTCAACTATCATTCAGTAGACCGGGATTCTACTATTTTCACGATCAACCATCCTGACTGAGACGAGTAGATCAGTCGCTAGCTCACTCAACTATCATTCAGTAGACCGGGATTCTACTATTTTCACGATCTACCATCCTGACTGAGACTGAGACTGAGTCACTAGTGCGATGTACCGTTATCTAGGAGACCGGGGTTCGATTTCCTTCATTGTCAACCATCCTGACTGGAGAGCATCGTGATTTCCTCGAGTGGAAGATACGGACATCGTGAAGATATTGCATGAGTCATTCTTTCCAATTGTATTCCAATATAGACTTGATTGTGGTGGAGGGACAAAATGGTAGTAGGCCAAAATAGGTTTTTTTTGTCAAGCTTTGCCTTCTCTACATCGTCACCTTCTTATTCCAATAGACATGGAATAATATCAGTCAGATACATTTTACAGTTCCAAAATTTGTCTCATTTCTGTTATGAAATTAACGCTGATACGATCGCATGGGGTATACAAGATTAAAGAGGTATGTTAATTAAGTGTGTTTGGAAAAACCGCATGAACTGAGTGGTTCGACAAACAGACTCTTATTCAGAAATACACATACATTGGAAGTGTCCCCTTTATATCTACACCCCATTTCACTTCTTAGCATCCATTCTATAAGATTGGGTATATGGTTACAAAACTATATGACAGAATCAATATTTTTTTACCTAATTTTTGAGAAATAAAAATAGGGTGGGTAGGGAAAATAAGGGGTTCTTGCGGGGACCCATCAACCTCTTCAGGTACCGGCGCCAAGGCTTAATATTTAGATAGGTCAACGCGCTACTGGGTAAGCGACAATTTCTTTTTATCTCTTCGGAGGATGGCATAATTAGCATCCCCGCCGGTCACTCCATCCAAGTGGCGTGCTAACTTTCATTCCGGGCCTCCTGATGCCCCGCCCAATTCGTCCAGTATCGTCATGTCTCCATTGCTTGCATTTGTTCCAGAGCTGACCCTGATAATGGCTCGTAGTCGGGACTGGGACGAACTGCAGCACGTGTGGGTGGAATGGAGACGGAAGAGCGGCCAACAGATTCGGGACTTGTACGAGCAGCTTGTGGACGTGAGCAACCATGCAGCAACACTCAATGGTAGGTAAACTCAGGGAAGGGGGGGGGGGGGGGGGGGGCGGCGGGCGACTTAACAATCCTGTATAGGCCCCAACGAAAGAGCTAAACTCACGTCAATTATTGGCAAACTGACAGTAATTTCTTTGAACTTCTTTAAAAAAAAATGCAGTATGAACTTTCTTCAACTAATTCTATGCAAAATACAAGAAGGTAACATTCAAGACAGAAAACTGACCCAACTAACCATAACCAGAGGTTCGCTATGCCCTCAAGCTAGGTTCCCATAACGATTTTTCTCAAGTGCCGTCGGTCGAACACCGGCCGACGACGACGTTCAACCAATTACACGCGAGACGATTGTGAAGGGTCGAACGATTTTTTCCCGTTCAAAGTAAATACTTCAACTTTTCACGACCAGCACGCGGGATGGGACTCAGGACTGAACGGTTCGCGAAAGTCGTGTCAGTATACCACCACTTAAATGTTGTTCGATAGTCGTACTTCTGTTTTATTCCGATATTAATTCAATGATTAATTATTTTCATTATCTAAATTATTTCAATGGATTATCATAATTATCTTGAAAAATAGTTATTTATATTTAAAATGACTACTTATCACAGTATTGCTTTGAATCAGAATTATTAATGTATCATTCAATAATGAAATGATTTTTACCGTCCTAGACCTAGTTTTTGACGATAGATTGGGTTTACATATACGTTTACATATAGACGTGAAAGAAAAAAAAAAGAAAATAGATGAATATATATATATATGTATATGTATGGTACAGATGTCTTTGCGGTAATATGCCCTCTTGGAATGAGGTGTGGTGGTCCTAAAAAGGACCTGTGGTCTCAACGTTTCGGAAGTAAATGTACTTCCATCTTCAAGAGTCGGTCTGGTCTGCTGGACTGCGATCGACAGTCTAGCAAACCAGACCGACTCCTGAAGGTGGAAGTACAATTACTTCCGAAACGTCGAGACCACAGGTTCTTTTTAGGACCACCACATCTCATTCCAAGAGGGCATATTACCGCAAAGACATATGTACCATCTAGCAGCGGCCCTGAAAACCTTCGTTCACACATATATATATATATATATATATATATATATATATATATATATATATATATATATATATATATATATATATATATATATATATATATATATAAATATATATATATATATATATATATATATATAAATATATATATATATATATATATATATATGTGTGTGTGTGTATATATTCATTCTCGATAAGGTTGTGATAATAAATTGCAAAAATGATACAATTTCTATTTTTCTAGGTTTGCATGATTTTGGCGACTACTGGATGTATCCCTACGAATCGTCAACGTTCGGTTTCGAAGTGGAGGATGTTTGGGAACAGGTTCGACCATTGTACGAGCAACTGCACGCGTATGTGCGTAGGAAACTGCGTGATCTTTATGGTCCAGAGAAGATTAACAGACAAGCACCGCTGCCGGCACATATTCTTGGTATGCCCAGAGTGAAATATATATTCTTTCAATTACTTTCAAAGATATTAAATATCAAAATTTTGATTGAGTGAAAAAACATATCGTTTCAATACCAGAGGTAATAATAGGCCTACTGTTCAACTTTGTTTGATTATTTTCACTACTAAGGCGAACATATTATCATCACTTCACCTACATTATTGATATCTAAGTGCAGTTTATTCATGTTCCATATTAAATTGATAGGCCTACTTGATCTTGAAAAAAAAATCATATATGCCCCATATATATATATATTTATATATATATATATATATATATATATATATATATATATATATATATATATATATATATATATATGGGGCATATATGATTTTTTTTTTCAAGATCAAGTAGGCCTATCAATTATATATATATATATATATATATATATATATGAATATATAAATATATATAAATATGTATATACATATATATATATATATATATATATATATATATATATATATATATATATATATAAATATATATATATATATATATATATATAT
>OZ023327.1:34014626-34031085 GCA_964007535.1 Brachyptera risi
TCACGTCTGTATGTATGTTGTGTTTTTCAATCCTCGAGTTTTCACTCACCCTGGATTTTCAAATAACGTCCAAAGTTTTTTAATATAATACATTGGATGTTATTGCTGAGAATAAGCCGGAAATACTGGGGGCGCCCGTTCTAGATTTACAATAAGATCTACTTCAGGATAGGTTACAAACAGACGTTTGTAGCCTAGCCTGAAGCAGATTTTATCGCGACTCCAACTTTCCGCTGGAGGCATTTACGTTTAATAAATGAAAGACAAAATTGAGGTTATTCCAAGGGTAACGTACACGAGTGCTAAAAACGACTCCACCATGCAACAGCTATAAGTTGCATGGGTTTGGCTTAAAAGGGCATAGAAATGTTCTATTGCCCTGTGAAACTAATCTTCACTGATAATTGTTTGCTCAACAGCCCCACCAATAGCTAGGTTATTCGGGGGTGAGAATGAAACTATATGGAGTAATGATAAGTGAAGGGATGTGTACAATTATCCAAGCCTATGCAGGACTTGGACGCACGAAGGTGACTTCGGTTTCTGAAGAGTTGCCTTAGTTGACTGAGCTACGGTGGGCGGCAGTAGCCTTCATGCTCTCGGAGTATTGATACTATGCAATATCACGTGGTTGAGTGGTTCAGCCAAGTGGGAAAATGATTTTAATTTTGTTTCTAGCCAGTGGCGTAACAAGGCACGACAAGACAGGAGTGCAAAATGTACAAATGAGCCCTCCCCCCTTTTTTCCATATTTGACGAAGTCCCGAAAGTACTCGTGTGCTTCCAATTTATTTGATTATAAATGTGATTCAAATTTTCTTTGAATTTTTTCATCATTTATTGCACATGAATTATCTCACTCACTTATTGATTGCTATTAAAAATTAAAATTCCTTGGCCTTACTTTTTGCTTTGCAAAAATGTCTACATCACTAAAATGAATCCGTCTTGTTCTCTCAGGTTCAATTAATAAAATTGAATCTGCACTGAGTCTCGGTTATAGAACAAAACAATATGTAAACATATGAATTGGAAACAATAATTGATAAATTATCAACTCAGCAAATTATGCCAGTCTCAGTGGGCTCCCCAAAGTAAATTTAGTCGTAGGCCCCTGCGCCACTGCACCGCTTGCACCACCGATATTCACGCCACTGTTTCTAGCTGTACATAAGGACATGCAATTCATGTATCCTAAAAAAAGGAAATTTATTGCTGCTGATAATTTTATGATATATATTTTTTTATTATGGGCTTATTTTGAAAATATCAGTATTAGTATTCGGTTTCGATTTTATACTTTCACTTTGATCTGTTTTTCTGATTCAGGTCCTATAGCACTTTACAAAATAATCTAAAATAATCATCTCCTCACGAATAAAATACATTCATTTTATAATGTAATTCTGGAAGCACAGGTTTCTGGTAGGGCAGTTGAAAGGAATAGCAATTACATATTTGTATATAGTTCATTCTGGTATTGGTGGAACAGATCTCTGGTAGATCACTTCTCCGGTAGACCAGGTTGCAGGCATCACTTTAAAATTAAATAAATAATTTCATGTACAAAACCCTAACGTGACCCGAATGAATGTAATAAACAAGGTGTACTATATGTTTAATCTAATATTTTCTGATTGTTTATAATGATGAAGGGGTACACGCCACTAGCGATGTTCAAACTCGCCGAAGAGTTCTACCTCTCTCTGAACATGAGTGCCATGCCTCCAGAGTTCTGGGAGAATTCCGTTTTTGAAGAATTACCTGACCGATCTGTGATTTGCCAGCCCTCTGCGTGGGACTTCTGTAATCGCCATGATTATAGGTAAGAACGGTGAAAAAGGAGCACGAAAGAAATGATAAAAGTTTAGCTTGATCCAGCACAGGAGAGAAGGTCGAGGGGTCAACTTATAATAAACACCTTATTGGATGAGAAATGGCGAAATTCCGTCCTACTCTTACGGAGCTTTGTCTGTTTGTTTGTAAGCACTGCACAGATCGCACGGTTTGACTGCATGAAACTTTTTCTGGACACGCGGGCGTGTCCAACTTGGAACTATTGTTTTGGGGTCAAATTGGTTAGAAAATATTTGAGTCACAAAGCATCTAAATACCTCATAAGATGAGATGAGCGACAAATTTGACACCTAAAATCTCTCCAAAAACTGCATTCATTCGAAATTTTCACTGAATGTAAACACATAAATGTAGGCCTACACATTATCACACATTTTTATTCAAATCGGACCTGCCATTTTGAAGAAAATGATTTAATAATCGTTTTTTATTCCTCAAATGGATAGAAATAATATTAAAACCACGTTGCCGAGATTCTCGGCTTTCTGGACTCGATAGTTACCAAGTCAAGTATATTTTACATGAATCAAGGTGTGTAGAGTTTTCGATTATTCTCCTTATAGATATCTATCTTGTCTATATATCTATCCATAATATATATCTATCTAATATAATATCTATCTTGTGTTGATTCATTTGGAGTTGAACTGACGAAATTAGAGATTGCCCTTTACATGGAAATATTTGCATTCAACAACACAGCTTACAGAAAGAATCTCTGAATGCAAAAGTCAGAGTTATACAGTTAGACATGTTGTACAAATACAAACTTGTATTATATTATATCAATATGTGAATATGAGATATCAATAACTAAAAGGGTTATAAGCAGTTGGTCACTTTATTTTGAATCTACTGTTATTTATATTACATCATAACATCTGACAGTACAGTCAACGAAAATATAAATACTTGAAAGTGACAACCGGTAGGCAAGTATAGAGCCTACCCTCCATCTTCATTCTTGAGTAATTGGTCATCAATAACATTTACTAATCAATTTCTTCAATGAGAGTCTCAAGGAATCTAGGATCGAATTTCGTCTCATCGACGATGACTTCCATATCATACAACTTGAGATGTGTTCTGATGAATATTACTCCGTCTGTACATACGACGAACGTATGTTTATAGGTAGCATGTGGAGCTAAGTGATCCACGTATGGTTGGCGGAAGCGACTATCAAACCATGCTTGGTGCCTATTGACAATCATAAGAATCAATCAATTAGCGGGGGAATTTTAAAGTTAAGAGTCCACGGGAGTCGATTTATCGAAATATCAGTTTCTTGGTGATAACTTTTGAACGGTATGAGATATCAAAATTCTAATATGCGAAAAACACAGATAATTATAATGGCTTCAAGATTATATAAGTTATGACTATTCAAGTCACATTGCATAACTATGAAGCGTCGACAGCTGGAAAAACACATTTTTTAGCTCTCGACGCTTGACAGTTATGCGACATGATTTGAATAGTTATAACTTATAACATTTTTAAGCTATTAAAATTATCTGTGTTTCTCGCGTATTAGAATTTTGATATCTCATACCGTTCAAAAGTTATCACCAAGAAACTAATATTTCGATGAATCGACTCCCGTGGACTCTCAAGAGGCTACTTTACATCTCACAACCCATGAGTAAAACCTATAGTAAAACCTATAGGGGGACGCTAAAAGCGTCAATACAGGCCTTGAGCTCCCAACACATGGTGGGTAAACGTTAGAACCAATCAGTCCAATTCTTCTTGCAATGAAACAACAGTCAGTATATCTGTGTCTCTACGTTCAGTGAGAATCATAATTCAATATCATATTACTCTGAAAAAATCGTAAAAACAATGAAAAACATGTAGAAACATGTTGATTTTTGACAATTATTCTGAAAGGGTTGAAAACATACTACTAACTAAAGCTCTTCGTACGAGCACGTATTGAATACTGGTGATCATCTAACCGAAAACTGTAAGTTGACACTGTGATTGGTTTTCCGTTGCCAACTTGGGCCCCGAACGTCTGCAATCAAGCCGGATGGCAAGATGTAAAGCGGCCTCTTGATCAATGTCAGAAAAGACAATAGGTGGATACAAGTTGTCAATTTTGCCACTCCGAGAAGTGTCGCCCATTAAACAGCGTGTATTAGAAATGTAATCGATTTTGTTTCTGTGTTTTAGAAAATTCATAGTGACTTCAAATACCACTCCACCACTGAGTTTTACGTTGGTGATATCATTAAAATAAACTAATGTTACGTTTACTCAGAATTCAGAACAGCAGGAAAATAAAATGAACAATTTGATTACCAGATAACACCACGTTTTGACCAGACTTGTTTTTTTAATGGATGCCTATAACAACCCCACCAATTGTTAGGTTATATGGGGGTGACGATGAGAATGATGATTTAAAAGGATTTTTACAAAAACCCATACCCACAACAGATTTCAAAGCAGTGCCTCAGCTGTCTGATTTGAAAGGGTGACCGCTATGTGGTGATACGAATATATTTATCATAATAATATATAGCGGCATAACATGACCAAGTATGCACATACATTTCAATCTTGTCTGCAAATCAAAATGGTCGCCCTCCATAGCTCAATCAGCTAAGGTACCGCTTCAGAAACTATAGCCCCTGTTGGGCGTGGGTTCGAGTCCCGCATGGGCATGGTTTTTTGTAAACGTCCTTTCACTTATCATCACTTCATAATTTCATTGTCACATGGTCATTCGTACTCTCAAATAACCTAGCTGTTGTTGGGGTCATTGAGCAAACAATAATCAATCAGAATGATCTAAAAATGAGTTTAAAATGACTCAGCTCAGAATAAATTGAATAATGAATGAAAAAACACGGAGCGATAAAATTGGGGAAATACATTAATGATAATATCCACAGTATAGCTAAAACTTCAACTTCGTAATTTTCTGGGTCAATCAGGCATGTGAGTAAAAGGCGAGAATCGAAATCAACCATTTTACTAACATGCGAGTCGGTCGACTGAAAAATGTGAATGTCTGACTCGAACTCCAGATCCTGTTCGGTTGCGCCACAATCTTCTAAGTTTATTAAAAGTAATTACTAATTTCACTAAGACGGTTGGACCTAGAGAAGAGCCTCATTGTAGAGATTTTTGAAAAGAGGATGAAGGCTATTTCTCTTAAATGGCTGATTGTTATTCCCAAATAAACGATTTCTCAAGTCATTTCATTTCACACATATCACTTGAAATTTTCATGATCTATTTGCTTTGTGAAATATCAAAATGGATCGTAAAATATTGTGCATGCCACTCGAGATAACTTTGAGCCTTTGCATCACTACCACTAGGGTAATTACAAAGCAAAGGCACTGACTTCTTTTTGTTCACATGTTTACGGACTTCCATTTGCTGAAATTTGCTAGCCTGCCCTATAGTGCCTAGCGCTAGTAGCCTAGTGCCTAGCGCTAGTAGCCTAGTGCCTAGCGCTAGTAGCCTAGTGCTTGGTGCCTAGTAATGCCATGTGAAAAAAATATAACAAGTGATTTTTAACCCAAGAATGGCAAAAATGATGAAAAGTGGAATGAAATGTGAAATGAAAAGATAAATTTCACTAATTTCATCACACATTCCACAAATTCAGGGGATAAGGCTCATATGGGCTCTTAATCTCGAGATTAACCAAATACGAAATTTAGGTGACATTAGTTACAATAAATCCACTGAGAAATACTGATTGGTATTTTTGAAATAATTATTTCTCATGCCAATTCATGCCACATTCCACTTGAAAATATCATCAACTACTATAATCAACTACTGCCCATTGGTCAGTGGAAAGTTAATTAAAGTGGAGTGAGTGTGAAATATTGTGCATAGCACTCTGCATCACCGCTACTGAGATAAGATTATTGAAAAGGAAGGTTGTTACTCATATTTGTTCACATCTTCCTGTGGCTGGAATCTGCTGGCCTAGTGAAAGGAGTTAGTTACTCATGTGATAAAAATAATTCAATTATATATTTCATAATTTTTCACCTCGGGAATTGCACAAACGACCAAAATTGAAATGGAATGGTGGAATGAGAACGTTACCGGTATCTCTTTTCATTCTACAAATCACAACTCACATGTCACAAATCTCGAGATTGAGGGTCCAGTTGAACTTCTCAACAAGTACGCTGAACCTTCATTCATTAGACTGGAGACAGACAGAGATCATCCTGACAGAGGTTTCTGGTAGTTGCCTCTTTCGTTGGTATGATATGCTACATTGACACTAGCCTGCAGGGCCGACTCATGATGTTTTTGCCCCCTGGGCGACATATGACTGGATTTGATAAATTCGAGGGCAAAACTTGAGATGATACGCGATCCTAGTTTTCCACTAACTCCACTCAAATTCCACTCAAGATAATAATTTGTAATGATTTGGGGATTTTTTCTTATAGATTCAGTCAAATTCAGTGCTGTTGAAATGTGTTTCAGATCATCGAAACCGTTTTGACCTAGAGCACTGCTCTTGGAATGCGTACTTTTGTCAAAAATCTTGTATCAAAAGCAAGAAATCCTGTATGATCTCTTTGATTAGATTAACCAACGGCGATGGTAACTTTCATCATTTGTCAAACGCCTTGTAGTGAAATAAAGAAAAACTACGAAAACTACTAATTTTTGCGCCCCTGGAAATGTTGCGACCTGGGCGGTAGCCCAGGTCGCGCAGCCTACGACCCCCGACCCTGAGTCACTAGGCCACGACCCACTTCTTACCAACATTCCTACATACTAAGATAGGATAGCCCTACGCTGGTCAATAAACTTTAATACAATCAAATATGAACATACGTGGTAATTCAACGTAAATTTTGGGCTAATTTGGGTACCCAGATGCATTGAGGGTTGCGTTGGTTTGCCGGTCTGAAGCTCGATACATCCTGATGGTTATCAATTCACCTGTCACGGTGGTTTCTTCCCTTGAAGAAATTGTTGATTGCCCCTCAGCACGAGCTGGTTGTCGGAATCAATTTACCCAAAGAGATTGAAGTTTTAAGGTAATTCGGATTCACCAGAAATGTATGTTCCGTGTAAACTAAAATAGCGCTCGGAGCTATAAGAAACTATAACTTTCAATTAGGTTCCTTATTGGCCCTTAGATAACTGTTATTTTGGAGCTAAGGTCGGCTTCTTTTTTGGCTTCTTTGACTGTGTGTAGCTAAAGTCAGGTATTACTCAAGAGTGAGTATCACGCTATTTTGGTTTCTATAGGCCTAATGTGTTTCAGTTGATGACAATATGATGATAAAGGGTTAAATACAACAGCGCAATAGGTCGTGAGTAATAGCTATGCTGATCAAAGTATTTGGTCGACTAGGCCTAGGCCTAGGGCTAAGTTCTTCCTAGGCCTAGGCCTAGGGCTGAGTACTTCCTAGGCCTAGGCCTACTACAACATGCCAATGCCTATGCCTACTCTGATGGTATACATATTAGATTAACTACGAAATTCGAATGATATAACAATAATTCTAATATGTATATTCAGATAAAACAATACAAATATTTACATCAACGTGTAGACCGTTCTGTTGTGCAACAATGCATCAGTTTCTGCTCGGTAATTGAGCTCGGCCGGCGAGAAGTAGTATGGCAATGGCAAATATTCATAATCACTCATCTTTGCCGAGAAATATCACTTGAACTATACGATATGACTGTGCACTGCTTGTAGGTAGTAGGCTACTGTACTAGGAAATTCAATACTTTATTAATTGTTGAGTAATTACTCTGTAAATAACTTTGAGATACCGGCACTCCGAAGTCAACGGGTAAATTGGAAGTTGCTTGCTGAAACTGAATCGACTTGAAATATTGGTCGACTTATTCAACTATTTGACTATCGATATTGGCGTGTTACAACGATATAGGCCTCTGTGTCGTTATTTGCCGAGCGGGTCAGAAGAGAAATTTCACCGGGTACTGCCGTGTCTTAGTGGTCCTATGCGATTCCTTATGAAGAATAATCCCAATATAGGTGAATAAAAAACATCCTGACCCATGACCTTTAGCCAAAAGCATTCATATAATACTTGAAAAGTAAAAAAAAGGAACTCGTCGTGGCAATCGAACGCTACCCGCCAGCACAATGGCAGCCGCTGTTCATCGGACCGTCAGCCTATGGCTGTGGCTAAAAGCTCTCAATGTCACCTAGTCAACTTGCTAGTTCGACTGAATAGGCCTACGTTACATAGTTGATGATGAAAGTTGCATGTAGATAACATATCAAGTCGGTAGTTTATAGTAAACGAGAGTGTATGCTATAGATTCACGTTCTAGCCGACTAGATCAAAATGGCGGTCGCCACCGGGAAAGTGCGAATTGAATCATAAGTAAATACATATATGATTCATTCCAATAATATCCAATTTGTGGCATTTAGGTACGACTTAAAAGTACATGAATATAATGATTCAATGATTGTTCCAACTGAAACGGTGCTTCATATGTTATAACGGCCACTGTTTTTAGGGAAACTGAATGCTGGTCATAACCTTACTTTTTCAAATACGCGGGTAACTCATTATTTGGAAGGCCGTGAAATTGCAGTTTCGTTGTTTCTACCAGAGTCGATAAAGTAGCATGGCTAGTAAAACTGTTTTATCGATTCCTGTTTCTACACTCCATAGTCGAGATAGTCCACAATTGCTCGAAAGGTAGTAGGACATAGGAGGTAGGGTATATAGGAAAGAGGGCTAGTGCATACTAGATTCATTCTTGCCTATGTCACCACTTGCGGACGTTGTTGTTGTTCTTGCGCGCAGTCTAAGCTAACCGAAATAACCCAATCTAACTAACTCAATCAACCTAACACAACTCAAACTATAGCCTAAACAACTATAACATAACTAAACAAACATCCTAAAATAATTAAATCTAAACTGAAACCAATCTATAAATCTAATCTATAAATCTATAATCTAATCTATTCTTCCGGTCCGAAAAATAACCACTTCGAAGCACAATTGCGATTTTTGTATTTGTATTGTTCACAGAGATTGCGCACGTTTGCGCGGTGACAGCTGTCCGGTGTTCCTCATCCACAATTTTCCTCTTGGACTCTTCAATACTCTCCGCTCCTCTTGCCTCCTTGCACAGCCCGTTCCAAACCACTCAAGCTGTTCCCCTCCTCCCCTCATCCCCCAATCCTCTGAGCTCTCTTTCCCATCTTCTCTATATCACTTCTTTCCACCCAAATACTACCCACACAATAGTTCTGTCAATGATTATAACTTATAAGTTTTAGTTCATCCATCAATAGTTTGTGCCGAACTTTATCAAACGCTTTTTCAAAATCTAGGAATATTGCATCTACCTTCCCCCCTTGCTCAGTATGTCTGACAGCTCTTGCACAAACCCCTGTTATTGGGTGGTGCAAGGGTACCCCTTTCTAATGCCATGTTGTCCCTTGAATAATCCACCCCTTTTCTTCTCAATGATACTTTTCATTGATACTTATGATACATTTATTTACAGCATCGACGAGCTAACCCGAAACTTCAAGCTGGTTCGAGGGCTCGGTGAAATTCCTAGGAAATCAACCAACCCTATAACCTTTGATTAAAACCATTTAATACTGAGACGTGTGGCCGAGTGGTCGATACACTGAACCGTCATTCAAAAGACCGGGGTTCGATTTCCTCCATGGTCGACCATGCTGACGTGAGTTTTCGTGGCTTCCCTCGGTAGTTCAGGTCAATACTGGGTACTGGGTACTAATTAAGGTTCCTTAACAACAGGTCACTACCTAGGATTATATAGCTATCTACGATGGATACGCGACTGCGTTCAAGGTTACTTGGGAACTGTGTAAGAAAGGAATACCGCGTATCGAATCACGGCCGACCTATCGCCACAGATAATCGAGCTATTAGCTCGATTATCTGTGCTATCGCATCAAAATAGAAATTGAAGTGCGCAGTAGAGGCTCTCATAGACGAGCGATGGCTGTCACTGTCAAAATTGCGATCTTTTGAAAGTGAGAAACAATTAGCATAAAAAGTAAATAGTACTATTTTATGTTGCATTACATGTCCAACGATGAGTGTCATATAAGTGGTTCTTACGCTAATCATGTATAAAACGAAAAATAACCAGTAGCTGACACAGTTTTTTTTTTGTTTGGGAGCACATGGCCTAGGCATATACGCAGCTTTTAAACTGTACATAGTTGTAGAAAATAACTCATTGCATGATAAAAACATGATAGTGCTCACCAGTGAACATGGAAGAATACAATAATCTCGTTCATAATATAACTCGGATTTTGGATTAATATGAAAACGAATTATGAAGTACATTAAAAAAAAACTTCTATCCCAGTTCTGTTTGTCTTCCATCTTGATTCCATGTAAGTACCTTGCAGTGACGCGGCAAGGCGCCACCAATATCTCTTACAATGTTCAAAAAATCGCTCTGCATTAGAACTAACGTGAGTGACGTCACAGTTGCGTATCCATCGTAGATAGCTATAATCCTAGCCACTACCGACTTCTCCAACTATCCAAAAACACCTAATAAAAAACCTTTCATCTCATCATCCTATCATCTCTTATATCATTCACCGACGCCAATAGATCGTAGTCATCAGTAGAGTGCGTCGTTAAACTCAATATAAATGAATAATAAAATAAAATTTATATGGAATTACGATGGGAGTTGAACTCGGTGTTCTGCCATACGAGTGGCGAACTCGGTAACTCGGTACCGGTACCGGTGTGTACTGGCCAATAATAATACATCTTATTTGAAATAATCATGGTCTTTTACATTCATTCTCACAAAATATCCTATTGAAAGATTACCCCGCAATGAATAACCATCAATCACGATAGATTATGATGATTATGTAAAGACTTGAGTCTATATAGGCCTACATATTGACATACTATATATATATATATATATATATATATATATATATATATATATATATATATATATATATATATATATATATATATATTTTTTAATAACATCGATACTTGATACAAAATAATTGTTCCCCAATTAAGGCTAAGGATGAAAAGTAGGATCGTTTGGACGGGGCACCACAAGGGCGATCTCACCACCCCATTTTAATTATTCAAAACCAATGAACTTCAACACCAGGGCTGCGCTGTCGGTGACCATAATTTTCCGCCGCAGATAAAAGTCTTGCAGTTTCCGAAAGTCCGGAACACATTATAAGTAAAAACCGTTTCTGTGATATATATCCGGACATTATCAGCATTGGTATTAAGAGTGAACAAAACACACGAATGTTGATATCTTCCACTTTGAACTAAGTCTCTTGGGCAATGATCACTTCTATGAATACTATATATTAGAGGTATACCTAACGCTACAAATGTGCACTACACAAAATACGTGATTATAAAAGACACGTTACAGATCTCATATAAATATCTACCAAGCTGCCTTCGCAAGTTGTCAGCAAAGATACATTGAATAATATATTCAATAATGTGAATAATAGTTCAAAACAAGGGAACCCTATTCAAGTAGTGAAAAATCACAAAAAATCGAATTATTCCGTTATTTATCATTTACAATTCACTGATTCATTCTTGAGTGATGATATCCGATTCGTAACATTCAATTTGATATCTGACATAGGCCTATTTGTTAAACTGTATACGTAGATTTTCTGGCAAGGCATTAAATAAAGTTGGAACAGAATTATCATTCGTAATCGTCTAACGTAGGCCTACTTGTAGATAAATGTGAAGAGAGAATATTATGGAGAGGGTATTATGGATCAAATGAAGGTATAGCCAAGTTCACTCAACCGAGTGTAGATCGTTTCGGTACCCCCACCCACTCGGTTTAATTTTTGACGGTTTATTATCATACTGCCTATATTCTTATACTGCCTACGCTTTACTTATATACCTATTTTGTCTCACACTGCCTATGAAGTCATTTCCCCAACTTATCACACTACATGGGCATCCCAATTTGGTCATATCTTGTCTTACACTGCCTATATATAATATGCTACCATACAGTCCTATATTGACACCCCATAATGCAAATCAAATTCTCGCTTCATTAAATCTATCTATTTCCTCCACAGCTATTGAAGATGATTTTGAACATTTTTCATGAGAACGATTTCATTATTGGGTCAGTTATTACAATATGAGAAAAAAATCTCCTCCGAACAATATCATAATATCATGATCGACTGATGCATGTTTTTTTTCTATTTACAGGGTAAAAATGTGTACTCATGTGAATATGAAGGATTTTGTCACAGTTCATCATGAAATGGGTCACATTCAATATTTTCTCAACTACAGAAATCAACCAAAGGTGTTTCGTGATGGAGCCAATCCTGGTAAGAACAATCAAATACTCCAGCATGAAGATTAACTCATTTGACTATGAGCCTTGTTACTTTAAAAGCAGTAGGGCCTAATATACATAATATGTATATTTAGATCGTGATTACTTCAAAGACGAAATATATACAAAAGACGTGTAACGCAAAGTTAAAATTGAACTGATTTCCCTCTACTTCCATTCCCTTCCTCACACACTTCTCGGAAGCGCGACGATCGCATTGTGGAGCTACAGGAGAGGAAAACAGAATATTTTGATGGAATCAATTATGATTTAATTTTCAATTGAAAATATTATTACATTCTTCAGTTGTGACGTGATTACGACTTGTATATAGCTATGAAACTGTGACAAAAGCTGATGTTCTGTTGTGCTTTCCAATCTTCAAGGTCTCCTCGTCCAGACGACATGGTTTTCTGCGATTAAAAAGTATACCTAGAAAATGGCCAGGGATGATGGCTTCTAATCTTATCCTAAATTGGGTTGCTCTAGCCAGTGGCGTAGCTATGGAGTAAACTGTAAAGCGTTATCTGTTAGACAAGGAGTTTTATAATATTTACGAATTATTATTCAAGTTTTGAACATTTTTATTATCCTGACGAAACATAACTTGTGAATGAGTTTTCTGTGAATGAACTATTATTATTATTACCATTATTATTGTTTTTATTCAATCAATTCTCGGTTTCCCGGTGGAAGGTTCAGTGGAGCGGGTACACATGCGTACCAAACTGCCACTGAACTTATATTCAATTACAATTATAAATACAATGAATTACTTCAATCGATATTCAAAAATTTCCTTACAATGCGACAAGAGTTCAATATGACCGCTTTCTGCATTTCGATGAATGTATTATCTAAAATATCAAGAGTTTTTAGACTTTTATGGATTCCGGTTGGTATCACTCCAGTTGCCAAGATTATTACAGGAACTATGGTCACTCTCTTCAGCCCATACAGTTCTTTCAATTCTTGAGAAAGCTCAACATATTTAGCAATTTTTTCTTCATGAGTTTTCATCAGGTTCTGACTTAGTGGTACAGCTATATCAATCACAAAACCAACTTTTGCCATTTTGTCGATGTGGACGATATCAGGTCTATTGTAGGGTATAGTTTTGTCCGTGATGATAGCTCGGTCAACGTACAACTTACAGCGTTCGTTTTCCAATATAGAGCTCGGATTATATTTATAATATGGTGTGAGAGCGTCAGTAAAGTGATACTTATATGCAATTTTCTGGTGAACAATATTTGCCACCTGATTATGCCTATGCAAATAATCAGTCTGACATAACATTTTGCAGCCTCCAATAATGTGGTCTATAGTTTCTGCTGTGATGTGACATTGTCTGCATGTGTCATCCATGATATCTTTGTTCTTAATGATGATTAATATTGATTAATATTGATAGGAATTATTATTATTATTATTATTATTTTTATTTAATCAATTCTCGGTTTCCCGGTGGAAGGTTCAATGGAGCGGGTACACATGCGTACCAAACTGCCACTGAACTTATATTCAATTACAATTATAAATACAATGAATTACTTCAATGGATATTCAAAAATTTTCTTACAATGCGACAAGAGTTCAATATGACCGCTTTCTGCATTTCGATGAATGTATTATCTAAAATATCAAGAGTTTTTAGACTTTTATGGATTCCGGTTGGTATCACTCCAGTTGCCGAGATTATTACAGGAACTATGGTCACTCTCTTCAGCCCATACAGTTTTTTCAATTCTTGAGAAAGCTCAACATATTTAGCAATTTTTTCTTCATGAGTTTTCATTAGGTTCTGACTTAGTGGTACAGCTATATCAATCACACAACCAACTTTTGCCATTTTGTCGATGTGGACGATATCAGGTCTATTGTAGTGTATAGTTTTGTCCGTGATGATAGCTCGGTCATAATACAACTTACAGCGTTCGTTTTCCAATATAGAGCTCGGATTATATTTATAATATGGTGTGAGAGCGTCAGTAAAGTGATACTTATATGCAATTTTCTGGTGAACAATATTTGCTACCTGATTATGCCTATGCAAATAATCAGTCTGACATAACATTTTGCAGCCTCCAATAATGTGGTCTATAGTTTCTGCTGTGATGTGACATTGTCTGCATGTGTCATCTATAATATCTTTGTTCTTAATGATGAATTTGTTGTAATTTCTGGTATTGATAACTTGGTCCTGAATGGCACACATAAATCCTTCTGTTTCCCCAAACAACCCACCAACTGTCAGCCACTTGTTCGATGCAGTCTTATCGACGTGTTGTTGATTCAACTGGTAGAGATGTCGCCCATGCAGTACTTTTCTACCCCAATCTTCATTTTTCTGGCCGGTGCCGATTATTTTTTCACTCGGTTTGATCTCCCTGTCATTGAGATTGAGTGGTGTGATATTCTTATCAGCAGCAACAATCGCTGTATGTAAAACTGTCTCCTTGGAGTAGAAATATTTTCGTAGCGTATCTATTTGTTTGTATCTCATGTTGGAAAGATCAACGAGTCCTCTACCTCCTTCAATGCGCGGAAGTGATATCCTTTCCACCGCAGATTTGGGATGATGTTTTCTAAATTTTGTCATCAACACTCTCACTTTAGTTTCCAAAGACTGTATTTCCGTGTGAGACCAGTTTTTTACTCCAAAAGAATAAGTCAGTATGGGTATAGCGTATGTGTTTATAGCTTTAATCATATTTCTTCCATTGAGGCTTGTTTTCAATATTTCTTTTACTCTGCTTACAAATTTGGATGTGAGATTTTTCCTGATAGTTTTATTATCTATCTGTCGTGATTGAACGAATCCCAAATATTTATAACATTCGCCTTCAGTCATATTTTCAATATTCTCATCATTTCCAACGTGAAACTGCTCCTCGTCATGAATCTTACCCTTCGTTATGTTCAGTACTTTGCACTTGTCGATACCAAACTCCATGTGAATACTTTTGCTAAATGCAAGTGTGATACCTAGTAAACTTTTCATCTGAGAGTCTGTGGCTGCATACAATTTCAAGTCATCCATATAGATCAAGTGAGACAATGTATGCACTTCTCGTCGATCGGATCTTATTTTGAATCCGTACTTTGTTTCATTCAGTAAATTTGAGAGTGGATTCAATGCCATGCAGAACCACAATGGACTAAGTGAGTCACCCTGGAATATACCCCTTTTTATTTTCAAAAATTCCGTATTTATCACTTCACCATCTACTTTGAGGTGGATAGTTGTCTTCCACATCGCCATCAACTTCTGAAGAAACTGTACAATAGTTGGATGAATTTTATATATCTCGAGAACTTTGATAAGCCACGAATGAGGCACAGAGTCATACGCTTTTTTATATTATTTTTATTTTTAATATTATTATTATTATTATTATTATTATTATTATCATTATTATTATTATTATATGGAAGGCCAGTTGGGCAAGTGCCCAGGGGCCTCCGGCATATAGACACTTATTCGCACCAATACGAATATCTGTAATTCTAGATAGTAAAGTCTAACCACCGAAATAATATTTTTGAATGTTGATTCTGGTACATCGATGGGGTAGTAAGTACATCGATGTTCAAAAATGTTCATAACTGATTATATACTAACAAGGAAGAAGCTAGATGAAAAAATGAGGAATACTAAATGAATACACTTCAGAAGCTTGAGAATTGTCTTATTTTACGTTTGTACCATATTCAGAAGTCAGAACGCCTCGGAACAACACTGATTTGTTTATCTCTTCAGTATTACCATTCACCATATAACTTCTAAGTTACGATAGTAAAAATGCTATACATTTGAAGAGTAGGCTGTATGTTTTTACTCATACGGAAGAGAAATGATGAATATAGAGAAGGAGATGATCACATGATTGGAATTTAGCATAGTTTAAAAACTAACTGAGAACTATGTTGAGCTCTCATCAAACTCTGTCCTATTGTTGATAGTTATACTTGCTACTGTTGAGTGGTGATGGATATTGTATTGCATAAATGGATGTAAAAAGTGATCAACTGGTACAAAAAAACGATGCACACAAGTTATGTGAAAAGTGAAAACAAATGGAAAGTAAAACGAGAGATTGATAGAAATAACACTTATGTGATCTGAGTGCTTGCTTGGCTTAGTGGGAAGAGCATTGGAGTCCTGGGTTCAAATTCCAGAGTGGGCACATTAATAGGATAAGACAAAAACGTT
>OZ023327.1:34031285-34058785 GCA_964007535.1 Brachyptera risi
TATGTATATATAATATATATATATGTATATATATGTATATATAATATATATATATGTATATATAATATATATATATATATATATATGTATATATATATATATATATATATATATATATATATATATATATATATATATATATATAATATATATATGTATATATATATATATATATATGTATATATATGTATATATAATATATATATATGTATATATAATATATATATATATATATATATATATATATATATATATATATATATATATATATATATATATATATATATAATATATATATATAATATATATATGTATATATATATGTATATATATGTATATATAATATATATATATGTATATATAATATATATATATATATATATATATGTATATATATATATATATATATATATATATATATATATATATATATAATATATATATATAATATATATATGTATATATATATATATATATATGTATATATATAATATAATATATATGTATATATATATAGATATAGATATAGATATAGATATAGATATTTATCAACGAACACTTGACGGCAAAGAATAAAAATCTGTTCTGGTTGGCACGCAACACTAGGCAACTCGGCTACAAATTCGCCTGGACTCGGGGCGGTAAGGTTTTCTTGAGGAAGAGCGAAAACACTCCTGTCATTGTAATAGCTAGACCCTCGGACATACCAACGACAGCTCAAGAATAAACTCTTTGATATCGTTATTTATTCTCACCACTAATAGTTGTCTGTTATTATTGTTCTTATTTTGTTTTTCTCTGCTTTGCTTTTATGGTCGAGTCAGATGACGAGTTCGATATTGCCCTCGAACGTAACATTCTTGATGAACATGTTCGTTACCTTCAACAAATAAACTCGCTGTTCAAAAATAATTCACATTTCAAAATATTGCATCTAAATATTAGGAGTCTGCGTAAGAACTTCGATGAGTTTTGTGTCCATCTCGAACAATTAACTTTTCCTGTTGACATAGTAGTATTAACTGAAACTCACTTGCTGGTTAACGATCCTTATGAATTACCTGGTTACACAACCTATTATCATAATTCAAAACATACCTTATTTGATGGAATTGTCATATTCATTAACAATGATCGCATTAAAAATGCTAAGGTCTTGGAGGAAATTCTATCAAGACCTGGCCATGGAGTTTTTAGTATACCACAAACTCAATGCCTTGGCCTAGGTCTACCTAACCATAATCACCCATCACCATCTGACATATAACCTAAAAAAATACCAGGTTACACAAAGGACATATTTACCAAATAGTGATTGGAATACAGTGTTTATCTATTTATTTCAATTTGAGAAGTCTATGCTAACATGTTTACACTCAACATCATGATTAATCAAAGCTAGAAAGAGTGAAATTTGATCTACAGGTCTAGTCATGATGCAGAATGATGAAATGTAGACATAATAACTAACAAACTGGATAACCAACTAAACTTACAAACTAACAACTTCTTCATGACTTAGCACCTCTAACACATCTACAACAGTTCTTACACTCATGTCTACCATTTAAAACCTAATACTGACCAATTCATTGTAGGCCCTCCACATCTTTTGACAGTTCAAGCAGAGCCAAAGAGTTCATGATGGTGCTTAGCCTTTAAAATTCAACTACAGTAGTGCCAACCCTGAAAACGCAAGTGAAATTAAAAAAGTGTGGACTTTTAAAAGAAGTTCGTTTTTGAACATATAAACCTACAGTTCGATTTTGAGTTGGCAACAAAAGTTTGAGTTGGTCAGAAACCAACAATTGCAATATAAAGGGGAAATTGATTTTAGCTCAGGTAGTAAAGAATGTCCTGTTTGGCCCTATGGTGTGTCAATCTTTGTCTAGAAGAATTCCACAGTCCACACTGTTGTAGCAAGTGTGTAACCGCCGAAGAAATGAGGAACATTTCACTTGATTAGAATAACAATTACAAGAGTGCTATAATAGTTAGAGTTACAAGATAATTTTTCAATAATAGAGAGCAGGTGCATCAACATTTTGCACTGTCTTAATGTACTTTTGTCCCACAAAATACATACGGTATGTAGATAGTTGTGAAAAAAGGTTGCTGTTCACTGAAAAACTAGGTAATTTATGAGGGAGTGTAATTGATTGGGAAATTCATGTAGAAAAAATTTGAATAATTATTCAGGCACATCAATATTTGCAGATTACATTGAAATAATCAATTTCCATGTAACTTGAAAAATAGAGCTTCAGTCACAGTTTTAGTAGGTACAACTGTGTGTGACATTCGGTGTGCTGTGAACGCAGTAAAAACATAATCGAGTGATACCTACATGACGACTTGGGAAAAGGGGTGTGTCTTGAGTGGTAATTTGTTGAACGAATGAATGAATTAACATTTCTGGAACTGAGATGAAAATTCTGGTTTTCTCTAAAATTGTAGGGGAAAAATGGCATCGTTATCCATTTAAATCTATTCCCAGGGTTTTGTTGTCCTTTGAGCCTCATTCATTTAGGTCTAGTCAGGTACCTTCAGGACTAGACTGTCTAGGTACCTGACCGAACACTCGCTCACCCCTTTTGCGCGTGGGGTCATGGCCCCGAATTTGTATTCTCGGGCTGCCAATGCCAGCATGACCTGGACCCATCCGTTTACGTCACGTCACAATGCGTAGTAGGCCAGTTGATTTGTTGGTGGAAAAAAGGTATACTTCTTATTATTTCTCTGTATTTTTTCAGGAATCGTCACATCCAATTTCTCAGTCATGGCGAGGAGTTTGCCAAGGCTAGTTGAGGAATTTCTACCCATTGACGTTACCTTCATGATAAGTCCAGGCACTTTCTGGGTAGTCAGTACAACAGAAAAGGACCTGGATTACTATGCTGCTCTTGAGAGGGATCTCACAGAAGATATCGAAAGGGCCATTCATTTGAAATCACGGAACCGGGTGATGGAGTCAAAGTTCGAGCCTCAGAAAGGCGATGTAAGTACTCTTCAAGACGTATCACTCTCCGAGGGAAAATGTTTCAATGGAATATCAGATTTGATTCAAATCTGAATATTGTACGTTGAAGGGTAGCATTTTCACAATTATTGTATATTCAGTATGCAATTATATCTCATATACTTTTCAAGTTATTGCAATTACCGATACCTTCTACGAAGACCAATTTGACCTTCAAATCATCATAACTAGAAAACGGTTGATCAGACAAATCTAAGATTGGAAATCACAATGCGGTATGTATAGATATGTATGAACATGCAAAATAAAAAACAAACATGATGGAACAGATTTCATTCAGATCTGGGGATTCTAATTACAATGACCCCTATTTGTAAGGTCAAGAAAGGTCAAGGAGTGAGGAAGTTCTCAGAAACATCAATAGGTAGTTGAGACCAGTGTTGGGCAATGAACTTTTAAAACAAACGCGTTCGTTTTTTCGAACTCTGATGAACGCGTTACTTTCATGCACCAGTAACTTGAACTTTGAAAACGTTCGATTTTTTCCCGATCTTTCAAGGTGTAGAACGTTCGTTTGAAAGTTCATATTTTTTTGCTTGGTACTTGCACATGATAGTATACAAGATTACACTTCGTTTGTTTCCGGGCCGAGTGCCGATCTATTGGCCGAATGTACGTCTTGATGTAGTGATTCCCCGGCTCGGGGACGTTTTGTCACATGCACCGAAACCTGCCCTATAGCTTGCTTTGTGTCTTACAAGTTACAATGTATAGATAATAGACCGTGCCTGCTGTGTTCTTGAAGTCGCTGCAGTTTACGTATTCATAGGGGAGTAAAAGTACATGGTATTTCTTCAAAACGTTACGTTATCGTGTGATTCGTGTCCGTACTTGTTACCCATTTTAGTGAATAGGTTCCATTATCGTATTTTTTTGTACCAGAAACTGGATGTCGAATTATTAAAATATAGTGCAAGGCGTAGTGCTTACTCATATTAAGGTCCCATTTAACAACTAATCATTTTGAAATTTGCCAAAAAATGCCTTTCCATTATTGTTTTACCTGTTTTTCACATTATTATTGAATGTTCTTTCATATTAGGTATGCCTACATGTTACTAATAAAATATAGCTAAAAATAAAAGTACGGTAATATTTTTCTTTTTTTTCGAACTTTTAAATGAACTTTTGTTATTTTTGAACTTGAACTTGAACTTTTACCCTCAAGCCAAAAATTCGAACTTGAACTTTCAAAAAGATTGTTCTATTTGTAACGAACTGAACTTTTGAAAAGATCCTTTTAAATGTAAACTTTCCCAACACTGGTTGAGACTGATAGTATAAAGTGATAGTACAGTAAACCCTCGTTAATCCAAAATGGAAGGGACCCCGAAAAAATGATTTTGATTTATAAAAATTCAGATTGATCAAAAAACTCTTTCCTCAAAAATCATCACTCTTCCCACTTGGATTTAGTCAATTTTGTATTGCGCGCGAGAGAAAGCTATGCGACCGGCCGAGAACGTAATAAGACTGAACGTATCGTGTCTACTCGGCTAGTCGACGACGCGCAATCATCATATTACCCTCTTCTATTGAGGCTCGGCCGTCCCGAGTCTAAGATGTGACGAAGAGCGTTCCGAGCTCAACAAATGATGTTGTCTTGGTCACTAAACTAAGGTCAGACCACTCGGTCGGATGACACACTCAAAGTACAACGTTCGCCTGCCTATTCTTAAACGTTGAATGAAGAGGATGGAGCGAAAACAGTGTCGACGCTATTGAAGGGTCTAAATATTAGTTTGAATTACAGTTTAGCTGGGATTCTGATTAGCCATATTAATTAGCATTGAAATGCCTATACCTCCAGCCGGGGACCGATTTCGAGATCGAAATATGTCAAAATTCGGATTTACCCAGTTTGGATTAATGAGGGTTCACTGTAAGGGCTATTATTTAGGCCTGTATAACTATCAAGTTGTTACTTGACTGCCTGTTAAGACGATAGTGTGTTCACCCTATGCTTCAACATTGACAACCAGAAGTCTCCTGCAGCCCATTGAGATGATGCGTAGTAGTTATAAAGGGGGCTAGATTAGATGTCGGTAAGTTCTCTTTCCTGAATAGGACAGGTAGGGATTGGAATGGGCTTAGTAGAAGTATACTTGAGGAGGATGAAATAGGGTTGAAGCTATTCCGTCAGAAGGTTAGGGAGGCGATAGGATAGGATTGATAGGGAACTTGCCACCGCGCATTTATGTGCAACTGCAAGAGTTGATAATAATAAAAACGTAGAATAGCACTTTTTTTTTTTTTTTTTTTTTTTTTTTTTTTTTATTGGGTTTTAACGACGCACTGTAATGATTACTAAGATCTATTGGCGTCGGATGAATGATTAATGAGATGATGGGATGATGAGATGAAGGTTTTTATGGGTAATGGAAAGGATAGTGGGAAGGAAGCGGTCGTGGCCTATATTGTAGGAACCATCCCGGCATTAGCCTAGACTACAGAGGGAAACCACGAAAAACCCCTGTAAAGATGGACGGTGGCGGGGATCGAACCGGGTCCGATATGTCCCTTCACCTCCCGGATCACGAAGCAAGTGAGCTAACCACTCAGCTACTGTGCCGGTCGAATAGCACTTGTTGTTCACTTGAGAGCTGGACCCAGATTTGCAAAGAATTTCATCTTGTAACGTTTTAGCTCTCAGACCATTATAAGTTGACAGCGAGTTGAACATTCTGACTTTATAATGGCTGTATTTGTATTATCTATTCACATAAAGTTTTGAGGAACATTAACTCTAGCCCCAACTATCTGTGCTGTTGCCACGAGACGTCATTGCCTTGGACCGTCTACCAGTGTGAGTAACGAGCGGGTTGTCGTATCAATAGCGGGAGTGGGATAAATATTGATTACTTGTTTTCTTCAACTAGATAATATTTGAAAGAAAAATAAATGAACGAAATGTTTTATGTACTTGTACATTTTTTCTCAATTCTCGTGCTGCCGTCTGTAGCTTAGTCAATTGAGGCACCACTTTAGAAACGGAAATCAATGTTGCGTGGGTTCGAGTCCACATAATAAGGCATAGGCTTATGTAAACGTCCTTTCACTTATCATAGTTTCATTATTTGCCTGCTCATTCATACCCCCAAATAACCTAGCTTTAGGTGGGGTTGCTATGCAAACAATACAGTAAAACCTCTAAGCATTGTTCCCGCATTCATCATTTTTACACTTCTATCGTTCATTTTGTCTCACTCAACTTCCATAACAAATGTTGAATTTTTCTAGAGGGATAGATTTACCAGGCCTATGCTTTATTTTTCCTGGTCCCTTGAAAAACGTAGGCCTAGATAAAGGTTTCACTGTATTAAAATCTCATTATCGTTACCTTGAATGTTGAGATCATCAAGAAGTCTTTGTTTAACACCATTTTCATCAGTTCTCAGTCGAGATTTCTAAATGTGAGGTTGCGTTTTATTGATATAACAATTGAAAATAGGAACAACATGCTCATACTCCCAAACTTTTAGCAATAATCTTTGAAATACATTGAATTTGAGTGAGCAAAATCTCTAAAATCATCAACATCAATTACGAGGTGAGGGTTATATCTCCACTTGAACCAATCAAGACTGTTGTTGACTTGACAATCAGTAGAGACATGTAAACAATAAAAGCGATGAAATCAAAAGTGCTTCTTAACATGTTTTTCTGATATTTCTTCATGTTTCAATACATTTGATGTTGTTCTATCATGTTTTTGATTAGGCGACAAAGTGCTACAAACATCTGAATCTGCTACGTTTCAATGTATTGGTAATATAGAAGCTATATTTGGAATAGAAGCATTATAGATGCTATTTTTCCCCAAATTATTCCAAGTTATATGTAAACGGGTGAAGTTAGTTGAGGAATCTGGAAAAAAAGTGCAGTTGCAAATGTAGTCGGCAGATGGGGCGTAGGTTTAACCCGCTTGTGGAGACTATTTTTCTAAAAAATATCAATTGGGGTTTTTTCTTGTATTCTTCTGTACGTTATCCAATGGTTTTACCGGTACTGTAGTGTTGTTATGCTACAGAACTTTGATGCGCTACAAAACACGATGTTTCAAAATAATAGATGCACCAATGTGCTACTTTTCAAATTACAAATGCTATGAGAAGAAAAAATAGTAGCTATGTTTACATGTCTCTAACAATCAGCTATATTCTTGAAATTTGGGTTTGAGCCTTCTTGTGAAAATGATTAACAACCAAGTATGGCGATGAGTCCTAAAACGATTGAACTTGAAAACATTCTAAGAGATCACATTCTTTTATGAGTTCTGGTCCTGGGATTTGTCCAGTCTTTATGACTGTATTCGCGTTTAAAAGTGATCCAGGGGCGCCACCGTCGATATTCAACATGGCTGACTTAGTGCAGATACAAAAGTTGGTGGAATGGGGAATACACGTGTGTTTTTCACCTAGCTTTACTGGTAATTCGATTTATCTATAAATGAAATGTCCAAACCAGTGATACAAATCCATGATATCATGGAGATTATGGGAGTTTGCACTCGACCATTTTTAGGCCTAGAGAGAGTCAAGCCATTCTGAAATTAAAACCATTCAATGGGGTGTGGAATCTTCTGTCATAGAATTTGTAGGCCTACGAGTGGTTCTGTCGTGATTCACATTCAATTACTTTGCTAGGCCTTTGCCTACAAACATCGTACCTTGATGGAAAATAACACAAAATCAGTGTGGTTATCAACGTAAATTAGGCAAGTGTAAATGCAGTTTGTTCCTGCAAAGCTGGTCAACACAAGTGTCAACACATCGTAGCTGTCAGATGTGCAACTGAACCTAACCTTACACAAATCCAGACTTCATTTCATATCATCAACATAGACTAGAACCTAGCCGTGTTTCCAGCGGGGCAGACCCATGTTTCTGTCAGCTGTAGTGCTGAGACCCATTACTAGGCCTATGCATTGTGCCTAGCCCAGGCCCCTAGGCTTAATGCTGTTTTAATTTAGGCCTTGCCTACTGGCTCATTTTTCTATCAGCTGTATTGCCTTAATATTGTGCTGAAATGCACTATTAGGCCGAGGCCCTATGCATTGGCTTTTGCCCAAGGCCCAAGCAGGTCCCCAAGACTAGCCTAGGCCCTAGGCCTAAGCCAGTCTTGGGTTAACTATCCCTAACTTCACAGACTAATGTGGAGTTCTCTTCTTGTCCGTGGTTTGACCCTTCCACGTTGAAATAAAAAGACCTCGTAGATTGTTGAGACCGTGGCGTGGCTATGGGGTTTTAAACAAACATCAACAAGCCTTTGTGGCAACTCAAGTCGGGCGTGGGCTTCGAGTCCCGCTTAGATGTTTCTCTGGAAGCATTCCTAAATGATCTGCTCATTCGTACCCCCAAATTACCTAGTTGATGGTGGGGTCGTTGCTCAAACAGTCTTCACCATCACATCAACTGCATTTGAAAAATTGCATAATTTTCATTGCTAACCTAAATTCTAGAATATTTATACTGTTGGTTTTTCTGCGGTTATCACATCATTGACTTCAACTGCGTAAATTATCTCTTTATTATTAGTTTTGAAGGTAGGCCAACACAAGCTTTGGACTGGTTGGAACCAAAGTTTGTTATTTATAACGATTGCTGTTTATTGCTTGAAAATCCAAATATATGCATAATGTATGTATTTTCAAATGTGTTCTCATTTTTATTTTATACGATTACCATTAGGCATAATAAATATTATTACAATCAACAAAGAGTACAATTAATTATCTATTCACCTTCTCTGATGTTCAAGTTAGGAGTGAAGCTGCAGGATCAAGTCAGGATATTGGGTTTGAGTTTTCAGAAATCACATGAGATTGATTAAGGACAAACAAACTGGTTTTAATGAAGGTAAATTGATTCAATATAAAATGAACGTGAATCGTATTAATTACTTGACCGATAGGCCTAGAGTGAAACAATGAATCCAACACTAATAACAAATGAAACCATATCTTGCAAATGGCAGTGGCACGCAGCATCATTAAACATCAACTTTTCTGCTACTTCTTCACTGTCGTTCTCCTGCTCTGTTGACGTAGTTTGAAGTTCAACTAGTGCTTCTGCCGCAACAAGTTCTCGATCAATACCATCGGTGGGTACTTCGCCAACTGAGTCTTTAAGGCTGCATGCACTGTAGAACAATCACTGGAAAATGAACAACATTCTAATTTACTTTAAAGCCTGACTGAAGAGAAAATGTAATTCATACTAAATATGAATCACAATGAATCCATGATACATAATTGATCCTTTTGCATTGATAATTTGATATTGAGAAACTCTTGACGAACATTGTTGACCTAATAACCCAGTGTTGGAGAAGTTCACTTTTAAAAGGAACTTTTAAAAAGTTTAGTTCATGTCAAATAAATCCTTTTAATAAGTTCAAAACCTGTTTTTGTGGCTTTGCTGTAAAAGTTCAAGTTGAAATGGAAAGAAAACAAGTCCGTTCAAAAATTCACCTTCAAATTTTATAGAAAAAAGGGGTTTGAAAATAATATATATGTACACATACATTTTCTACAATGAATGCCTCAAGTTCAATAGGGATTAATAACAACTACAAGTCACAGAACACGTCAATCTTGTTTTATTATTACTATTATTATTATTAAGCTGACAAGGTAGGCCTAGACGATATCTCACATGACGTTACAGATCATTTGCACGGGATCCATGTTATAGATATATGGATGATGGTTAGGGTTAGTAGGGCAGGTCTTTGAACCCTGAAATTACAATCGGGTGTTCACTCAACACAAAACCTTTTCCTAGGCATATCGAACCCTGACCATCACCAAAACACCTAGCCTATAAAACCACCACCTTACATAACACTCAAAATGAGCGGCTATGGATACGGCACATTTACCTAGAAAGATGGGCATACACTGTGCACTAATGATCTATACCTACCTATGTCTAAACTTGAATACAGTTGGCCTTAGACTAGGCCTAAGACCTAATGACAATACTTGGAAACTGATATTTAAATTTTGGGCAGGCTATGAGTAAGAACAGTTGACTAGGCCTATGAATTATGGAGTAAGGTAGGCCTAGGACAAGTTCAACACAAAACCTGGTAAGTGGATAGAAATGGTGATCTAGAATAAAAAGTATAATGATCAGTAACTGGTAATGCACCATCCGACTTACCCACGAAAAAGTAATCATCGTCTTCAAAATGCTCACTGCACAGCTTCGTGAGGTTTGAAATATTTTTCCCGATTCGCAGTTGTTGAACCTGACGCTTCCCAAGTGTCACTTCTCTTAGTTCTCTAGGAAATTCATGGAATGACAGCTCATCTCGTGACTTGTTACTACACTGTGAATATGTGTTGTTTACTTTGAGCGGTATTACATCAGGTTGGGTTGCATAATTGTGTTATAATAAATTCATTTTCACCGAGTCATGTATTTCGTCGATACCAATAGCATAGAAGTCAGCCATTATAGCTAATTCTGTCAGCACTATACTAGTTCCTCGTTAGGCCACCAGATGTCAGCCACTTTGCTTTAAATCGCGAATAGTGAACATGATAACACAGTTTCAGGTATAAAGGGATGGACAGGGGTCAAGTTTTTTGTCCTATAAACCAATAAGTAGGGCTCTGACTTTATGGTGATGTTATTATTATTATTATTAATATTATTAACTCTTGCAGTTGCACATAAATGCGCGGTGGCAAGTTCCCTATCGATCCTATCCTATCGCCTCCCTAACCTTCTGACGGAATAGCTTCAACCCTATTTCATCCTCCTCAAGTATACTTCTACTAAGCCCATTCCAATCCCTACCTGTCCTATTCAAGAAAGAGAACTTACCGACATCTAATCTAGCCCCCTTTATAACTACTGCTCTATCATGACTTCGCCTACCCCCATACCCTGACTCATTCCTTTCAATCAACCTATTCAACTGTCCCCAGCCCCCTTCTCCTTCCATTACCCTGAAGAAATTACAGATCCGATCCTCCTTTCTCCGTATTTCCAATTCCTGCCATCCCAAGTCTCGGATCATCTCATATGGACTCTCCAATATTCTCACCCTCTCCCCCCTTTCATTCTCCCCCCATTTCCACCTCCCAACCCTACCTGTAACCCTTCTAACTGCAATCCTTTGAACCCTTTCCACATCCCTTATCTCACCTAATCTATAAGGATCCCAAACTGAACTAGCATAATCACTATTTATTCAAAGTAAGCCTACTTCTTTTTTGTCTAATATGACCAATCATGCAATTTGAATGTATCTCAAATCCATCATTTTTACATGGGCATATAAAACGAGATTCACTTTTTTTCTGTAACCACGAAATGTGGGTCTTTACGTGATAGGCCTATCAATTATCAACAGAAAATGACTTACAAAGTCCATCAAAAATCCATATTTTATCATCTTGTTTTGGTCATGAAATGAAATATTTTCAAACATTGTTCTATTATGCTGAATATTTGTTGAGCATTCCTAAAATTCAGTGGAAGAAACTAATTAAATCCAGACTTGGCATGCATTTGTCATGAATTTAAACTGCCAATGACAAGTTCCTGACCCTTGGTATAGGGAATACAATCTTGGATATTTCCACAACTCTTTCTGTCTCCAAACCCCAGTGTATAACTGTAAAATCATTGTTTAATTTCAAGTGTCTCTTTCAAAACATACATAATGAATAAATAAATGCAGCGTTTACTATTTTCAGAGTATTTTTTTATCTATGCAATTACACGTTATCTTACCTGTTCCAAACAGTGCCATTGTAAGCAGCTGGTAGATGGCCCCACGGCACTAGACCACCATGATAACATTGAAAAGTAAACTTCTGTACCAAGGATATTTTCTCATCAAGATTACAAAGTGTGTTTCTTTTCAACTTCAATTTCAGTTTTCCAAAGTGGGTAGTAAGTTGATTAGTACGCTCTCAAATATTACGTAGTCTACTGATGTGGCACCACACATTTTCGGTTATTTTGGGCACTTGCATATCAGCCGATGACAAACACATGGGAAGCAACCAATAGCATTGTTTTGACATTTGAGCGTGTGCTACCCATTATAATAACATTTGCCATAACTTTTGTATTACATTTATAGTAATTTGAAATGTCTTTTATACTGGCAGAGTTTCGAATTAATGAGAGTTTAATGTAAGACCACCTGACTACAGGTACCACATACTTACCTCATTCACTCATATCACCAAAATCAGTGTAATTGGACATAAGTGATCATTTTCTGATATCACTGATGACTGAACTATAAAACAAAATCCTTCATTCATAAAACCACCATGAAATTAAATTTAAGATTTGGGAAACAAAATTATATGATTCATGAAACCACAAAATCTGAGCTCTACCTGTCATTCAGTCATAAATGAATGCACTATATAACTGCAAAAAAATAACATATTTTCACATGGAGAATGGTTAGAACCTCCTAGGAAACCTAGGAAACATGTAGGCCTCTGAATTTGAAAAAAAAACATGCATGCACGTTATATAGACTGAAGAGAATCACTGCTCTCTTTGGAGAAAATATCTGCGTCCGCTGAAAGTCTTCAAATCATAATAATTTTTTTTTTTTTCTTTCTTTTTTTTTTATTTTTTTATTTATTTTTTTTTCATTTTTTTATTATATATTTCTTTATTCAGCAAAATAACAAGTACATATAGTTCACAAAAACCTCCACAAAGCCTGTAATACAGGCTTAACTGTGGAAATAAATAATGAGTGTTTTGCACCTAAAATAACCAAGTTGATATCAAATCTGAATAGACTAACTCATACTACTATTTCGTAATTCAACTAAATACATCTAGAGAAGGGTCATTTAATGTTTCAAGCAGATAACATTTCATTTCTTTTTTTATTTAATTCAGAGAGCTCAAGTTCCTCGAGTGACCAGGTATTCTATTGAAAATTGCTGGGATAGAGTACTGTAAATTCCTCTTACTGTATTTATTATCAAAGTATGGTACGATATATGTTTCTTTATGAGACGATCTTGTGTTGGAAGTATTTGAACACAAGGTTTTGAATTGATCCGAGTAATAGAATTTCAATATAAATTTGTAAAGGAAGAGTCTATTAATAGGTAGTAATTTAGTACTTTGATAAAGTGCGTTGATATTATTATTTAATTTCAATTTTAAATCCAATGGAACGATGGACTTGGATCATATTGTTTTGAAGAGAAAGTATTTTATTAATATGAACTGACGATTCATTACCCCAAGCAAGAACACCGTATGCAATTATTGATTCGGCAAGAGAAGTATATATCAAACGGTTAACATCAAGAGGAAGTATAAATTTCAAATTATATACCGTAGCTGAAGAGCACATGATCTTAGACGCTTGCAAAGAATATCTATATGAGGCCTCCAGGTGAAATGTTGATCAATTGTTACGCCTAAATAAACATGACTGTCCACTTGATTTATCAATTCGTTACAATCATCACAACTTTGATCGTTATTCAGATTGTTTAGACAACTGTAGGTATGGTATAGTATAATGTTTATTGGTTTAAATTTCAAATCGCTAAAAGGTGAACAAATATGAATCAGTTTGGTTTACCGGCGTTTATAACCAGATTATGGCCATGTGTCCATTTTAAAATCTGATTGAAATGATAATAATATCTTCATTTCATCTTGATTGAACAACAAGTTGTTATAAGACAAGTCATACGTCAACATGATACATACATATAAGGTTGAAAATATACAGATTGAACTACAATTGTCAATAAACTATTCTGATGAAAATTCTTCAACAGAATAAAAACATTTATTTAAAAGGTAATCTTTAAGGTTAGTCTTGAATGATGATGTTCCAACTTTGGACTTCAGCGAATTTGATAAGGTGTTGAACATATTTATTTCAGCTGATATTGGAGCTTTATTGTGTAGACTAGGGTTGCCTATATGATTTTTGACTATAGATTTTCGATTCGATTTCGATATGTACTTTTCGATTTGATCGATAACGAAAAGTTTTCGAAGATCGAAAGCGTACAACAGTACAAGAGTAGCACGAGACGTCACGAGTAATGCGCTCGCTTCCATTGACGCCCATCGTTCCAAGATTTTCAAACGGTTGGTTGTCTCGAGGTTATACTTGTCCCGCTGCACGTGCAGTCTAAGAGAAATCTGAGAGAAAAAAGCAAACTAAAATATTAAAAATTCTCGAAATTTCAAGCCTAAAATTCACCCTGTGCTTGAATGCGATTGCGAATCTTGGCCTATAATCGGTGAAAAAATACGTGTTTTGCTCATTTTGATTGAGCGTACTGGACCCGCACACTCATTCATGACAACGGACTCAACTTGAAACTGCGAGGTATTCCACTAAAAACACGTTTAATAATATTGTTTCATCATGAAGAAGCATGATTTTCCCTCTTTCGATCATTTTCATTTGACGCGTAATTCCTACTGCACAATGATCTACTGTGTGTGGTCTGTCATTGTCTGACCTTAACGAGCAACGAGACAACACAAGACTTGAGCGTGAGAAAACACCCGGGACGGCCGAGCGCCAATAGAATCGCAATACGAAATTGACTGAACTCCCCCGGACATGATGATTTACGTCATTATCAGTTAGTCGATTCAATGACTCTGAGGAGAGAACGTATATAGTGCGTGCGGGGTACATAAACATGGTATTTTGCTACCTAACACATTTTTTTTCGATTCGTCAATTCGATTGATTTTCGATAGAAATGCAATCGATTTCGATTCGATCGATTTTGAGTTTTTGATCGAACGGCAACCCTAGTAAAGACAGATCATTAATGATAACCCTCAAGTTGGTATTCATCCGAGTATTGTGATTATGTACAGCATTATTTCGGCATGTAAGATGTTTGTTATTTATCACATACATAATTGTATTCAAGATATAAATACTGGGGACAGTTGAAATTTTAAAGCGTCTAAAAAGTGGCTTACACGAATTTTTGTAAAATGAAACACCACATCGGTTAAAACATGCATCAGCTAAAATGCAAATCGCTTTTTTTTTTTGTAAAACAAACACTTTCCTCATATTACTCGAATGACCCCATAGTATAATTCCATACTGTATCCGGGAATGTATAAAAGCATAATCAACTATAACAAAAAAATACTAACATAACAAAAAAAGCCCTGTAGTGGCAAGACAGATGCAAATATGTTGGAAGGGAACCGTGGAGATGAGTACCTGTCATTTGCCGAGACAGTGAAGAAACATCACACATCATCAAAAAATGCCAAGGTAATAGTTGTCAAACCAAAAAATAACGAACGTGACAGTGGAACTACACAAGACAGATTAAGAGAGAAGATAAATCCTATTGAGATGGCAGTGGGTATTTCAGGCCTGAAGAAAGTACGCAATGGGGGCATTGTTGTGGAATGTGCTGATCATAATTCTCTGATTTCAATGAAAAAGAAGGTTGAAGAGGAGATGGGTGAAGAATATGATGTAACAATCCCTATGAAGAAATATCCAAAGATGATTGTGCGTGGAATCAAGGAGGAAAATACAGACAATCAAACTCTTATTGAAAACTTGATGAAACAAAATGGGCTGCAAAACAAAATAGCAAATGTAAGAGTAGCATATAAAAAAGTCAACCAAAACAACATGATAATCAAGTTGGTTCTAGAAGTAGCTCCTGAGGTCAGAGACCAATGGATTAAGCTCAGTAAAATATGGGTGGGATGGAACTCATGTGCTATAGAAGATTATTACCATGTGGTTCAGTGTTATAAGTGTTCTCGTTATGGGCACTATCAACGTGACTGCCAGCACGATACCGTCTGTGCATATTGTGCCTATACTGGGCACAATGTCCAACAGTGCCAAGCCAGTAAACGTGAGGTGTGCTGCATAAATTGTGTGCTAGCAAATGAAAGGTTTGGGCTCCAGCTAAATACCACCCATGAAGTTGGTAGTTTAGACTGTACATGCTACGACAGAGTGGTGAGGAACCAAAAAAATAGGATCTGCTATAATGCTGAATAGCAATTAAGGGAAAATGACCTAGTATTATACTGTAATGTACAGGGATTAACAGGAAATATAGACAGTGTACATAACCTGATTGTAAAGGAAAAACCTATGGTGCTATGTCTAACAGAGACTCACATAACAGACAGTGTAAGCGAAGGAGAATACTATATTGATGGATATGTAGTTGAACAGTGTATGTCAGAGAGTCGACATACTGGTGGTGCTTTATTCTATATAAGAAAGGATGTTGTATATAAGATGCTAGATATATACAAAGTAGGGAATAATTTATGGAGTGTGAGTATCAAAATAGGAATCATTGCTATTATGTTATTGTATCACTCACCTAGTGCATCACACAAGGAATTTTTGAATCATTTTGAGACTTATTTGGAAAGTGGGCCTACATTTGGATGTGGCAGAATAGTTGTCATTGGCGACTTCAATATAAACGTAGCTATAAGAACTTGTTATAGCATGAAACTTGATAGTATCATACATTCTGCTGGAATGAAGCAATTGGTGACTAGTCCAACCCGTGTTACAATGGAAAGCGAAAGTATAATAGATCTGGTAATTACAAATACTGTTAGAGATGTCAGTGTTAAAGTTTGGAGTAAGAAATGCTTATCAGACCATAAGCTGATAGAAATTAGGTTAGGAAAAGTAATTAATAAAACAAGAGAAATTGGTACAGAAATAATCAAACGAAAGCGATTGAGGGATCATGACTATATATTACTGAACCAAATTCTATTGGAAAAAGACTGGGCATATGATAGCAGAGACTTACAGCTAGTAGCTGATACATTTGTAGATAACATTGTTACCAGTATTGATATAATAGCACCTAAGCAAACAATTCGAATTAGTAACAGAATCAATCCCAAACCATGGTTTAATGAGCAAGTGTTGAGTAAACAAAAACTACGAGATGATGCCTACATTAAAGCGCAACTTACTAATAGTATAGATAGTTGGAGTCAGTACAAAGTAAATCGTAATATATTTGTTAAGACACTTAGATTAGAAAAACAATATTTTTATGAGAATAGCATAGATGCGGTGAGAAATGACACAAAAACTATGTGGAAGACGCTCAAAAAAATTACTGACCAATGTAAGGTAGTTACTACTCGGAACAGTGATATTATATTTCCCAGGCAGTATGAAGCAGATAACCTGGCTGATAAATTTAACCAATTCTTTGTCCATAGTGTAAGAGATATAATTGATAGCATAGAAGAGCCTAATGCAGATCCAAAAGAACTGGTAGACCGTACCACAGATGTTGACAGTGGGTCGATAGCACTACTCGAAGACTTTACAACTATCAATTTACAACAGCTGAAAAAGATTGTTAGTGGTCTACAAAACAAATCTGGGACAGAGGAGGGTATTAGTACCGAAATACTTAAGAGAACGTTTTGGAGAAGTGGTACCGCACTACTTAATGTTATCAACACCTCGATCAGGACAGGTCAAGTGCCGGAAACGTGGCGTAATTCAGAGGTCATACCTATCCCTAAAGTTGGAAAGCCAACTATACCAGAGGAATTTAGGCCCATCAATAAACTCCCAATATATGAGAAAGTTCTAGAAAAGGTAATTTACGAACAACTGAAAGACCACTTTACGAGGAACAACTTGCTACATAATAATCAGTCCGGTTTCCGGAACAATCACTCATGTGAAACTGCATTGCAGTTTGTTATAGACAAGTGGTTAGCAGAATTAGGAAAGGGAAGAGACAGAATTATAATAGCGCTGTTTTTAGATTTCAAAAGGGCCTTTGAAACTATTGATAGAAAAATATTATTAGAAAAATTATGGAAATATGGGATAAGAGGTACTGCATATCAATGGTTTGTGAGCTATCTTGAAAAAAGAACTCAATGTACAATTTATGATGATACTAAGTCTGAACGAATAGATAATAATTATGGTGTTCCACAAGGATCCGTACTGGGGCCCTACCTGTTTATAATTTACATCAACGATATTTTTGAAATCACATGTAACTCGAATATCTTTATAAAACTGTTTGCAGATGACACCCTGTTATCCTTAGCAGGGGATAATGTCATTGAAGCTACTAGAATAGTCAATGAAAGCTTAAGACTTTTAGTAGACTGGCTGAGGATGAACAAACTCAAACTAAATGTCAGTAAAACAAAGTGCATGTTAATAACAGCAACTAATAATGTAAAAAATAAAATATTGAATGAATTTGAAGACCTACCTAATATACAGGTGGACAATGCAGTTATAGAATATGTTCATGAGATGAAATATTTAGGGGTAATTATAGACCAACACTTGAGTTTTAACAGTAACATTGAATATATAACTAAAAAGATGGGGAAAAAATTGGATTCCTATCGAGGGCTGGAAAATCATTATCACAATGTACACGAATGTTAATATTTAAAACAATAGTGCTACCACATGTTGATTACTGTAGTACATTGCTGTGGAGTGCAAGTGATTATAATATAGACAAGCTGCAAAAGCTTCAAAACAAAGCGCTGAGGGTCGTCCTCCAGTGTGACCGTTACTTACCTGTTCGTGTATTATTAGAGCGTACTGACATGTTGACAATTAGACAGAGAGTTGCACTTAATGTACTTACTTTTATATACAAGTTAGAAAAGGGAGAACTCCCAGGTTATCTGAATGAAAAAGAAGGGAACAAAGGAGACCATATAATGCACATGAGGAATGATCATCGCATTAAGGTACAAAGAAAGAACACGCTAAAAGAATTACAATCAATATTCTATAGTGGTTTCAGGCTTTATAATGAATTGGATGTTGCTATTGTAAATTCTATTGATATTAATGTGTTTAAAAATGAATGTATAGTATTTGTTAAAAATAAGTTTCCTCTCTAGGTGATCCAATGTCTGTGTCAGTATGTATAAATGTAATGGAAGTAGCAGGACTGCTAAATAAATAAATAAATAAATAAATAAAAACTACCGTAACTTTGCAGTTTCCACATTGCAAAGTCTCGTAATCCTCTTGATTAAATAACAACCACTGGTCAATTTCGCACTCAAATTATCAATATGTAAATCCCATTCGAGATGAGAGTCAACAGTCATACCCAAAAATTTTGTACGTTCGACAAATTTGATACTTTTACCTTCCAGGTATAGTAAAGGGCTACTGGTTGAATACAGTTGGCAGTTTACACTAAATTCTAATGATACAGTCTTTTTCTTACTGATAATTAGTTTATTAATCTCACACCAGTCTGATAGATGTTGAATCTCTTGTCTACCAGAGTTAATGACCATTTCATTTCCAGTTATAAAATGGGTAGTGTCATTGGCATATAAAGTCAATGAACTATTTCTCACAGCATATTCGACACTAAAAGTTGCAGATACGCGCGCGGCGGAGAAAGTGTGAACTGTTGAAACGAAGATAGGTTACACACGTGCACTTGAATAACACATGAAATGGCTATACCATTCCTACAAAAATGTAATGTCAAAATCGACGAAATTGATCGGGAAAAGTCCCGTATAGCCAGTGAGAGGATTGCCTGGAAAGTGCTTGACATTGCTGATGCCAGTATGATTTTTTTTTCGTGGAATAAAGCTAATCTTTCATCACCAAACTCGGTGATGATAAGTTCATTAGTCAATTATATAGGCATTTTATTATTCCTATGGTATTGTATGATGACTATAAGATCAACAATGAGATTCAGCGTTTTAGCTACTGGTTCACCTGTCTCATTGGTACATATATTAATATCAGCAATATGTTGTATTATCTAGCTAGTGAGTAATTTTCAAATTTACTTTTGAGTGAATGTTGGGTTTAGAGGCATGTCGACAGCGATAGGTCATTTTGTGGCGGCAGTGTTTAATAATAAGAAAAGTATTCTAATCCGTGTCTACTTCCAGTCTGTATAATAATTTTGTTGAATAATAGGCTTATAATATATCCTGCTCACAAAATTTATCAGCTTTGTAGGCCTAGAGGAGAAAATGTGGTGGGTGATTTTTGTTTTTGTGGCAAATTTGTATTTTGTCAGTACTGCTGAAATTAGGAATTGTACAGTAAAGACAAATCGAGAACAATGTAATTTCATATAATGAATAATAGGATGTTGAGTAGGCCTACAAATATGTCACATTTTTGTTATGAAATGAAGATGACAACAGTTTTTGTCAAGCTTAGCTAGATAGAATGAATCATAGTTTGAAAGATTAATTTTATAGAATGCAATAACTTTTATGCAAGTCGATTTTAAATATTTCGATCTACTAAAGAAATCTTCTTGGTCATGTTTCCTAAGAAATCAGACTTGAGCTCAATCAATTATATCTTCACTTCCATCAAATCATAGAGATCGAATGAAGTTGAGAATATATTATACAATACACAAATTTCGGGGTTAAATTTGGCCAAGATGAATGTTTTTTTTAACTGTACATTAAATCTAAATATTAAAGTATCATGTAAGCCTACATATTATCGAGAAATCCCTTATTTGACATCGGTGCGCCTTCCATTGTACATGGAACCAATAGTGCTAATCAACCATGTATCCTCGTTTCAGCGGCCATAATGGAATTTTGTCGACGAGACTTAGCGCGATCTCTTGTTACTTTTAGTGTCGAATGGTAAATCATTGGTTAACAATAAAGATAGGATGGGTGCTAGTGTAGAGCCTTGAGGAACTCTTACATTAATAGTCAATTTACTGGAGTATGATAATCCACATGGATCTTGAACTTTAACCACTTGTTTTCTATCAGTGAGAAATGACTGAATCCATTTATTTGAAATTCCATCAACTCCAAGATTCTCAAGTTTGTTGAAAAGAATAGAGTGGTTTACCAGGTCAAAAGCCTCGGAAAAATCATAAAATATTCCTAATACCCTTTTTTACTATCCAACGCATTTATAACATTATTAATAAAGTCAGCGTTCTAATAAGACATATCCGTAATAAAACAGTTTCTGTTATCGTTTCGAAAGCCGTGCTGTCAATCGGTGATGAGTGAATGTTTTTCCAAAAAGTGTACCAGTCTACTGCTAAATGCATTTTCGAAAATTTTCGAAAAAACTGAAAGAATAGTTATCGGCCTGTAATTTTCAACCCTGGTATTATCTCCATTTTTATACAGAGGCGTAACAACTCCCATTTTCAAGCACTGTGGGAAAGTTCCTTGTTTGAGTGACTCAATTCACTATAAATAATAAAAGTTTAGCAATAAAGTATGCCACATATTTCAATGTAAAACACGGTTTCTCATCATACCCAGCAGAGCGTTTAACTGATACTTAGTCTAAAATATTAACTCATTCAAATCTAAAGGTGACAAAATTAAAACATTTTTACAAGTACCTGTCTGTTTCGAACCATCATTATTATAGAGAGTAGGTTTGTTCGTTGTATTTCGTTCATTCACAATATCATTACCAATATTACCGAAGTAAGAGTTGAAAATATTTTTGCTATCTCATTTTTTTGTGTAATTACAATTTCATCATGTAGTATTTCTATACTATCATCCATATTTCTTACTTTAGTTCCTTTGTTATTATTTATAACATCCCAAGCAGATTTGGTTTTGTTTTCCGCTTGTTTGGCAGTATTTATATTGTATGTTCGTTCAGCTTTCAAGATTGCATTATGATATACCTTTTTATGTGACTGATACATTGATTTATCAAATATATTATTCCTACTTTTATAGTTGACGTATAATTGTTTCACTTTATTGCCCATCAGTTCAAGTTCTTTATTATACCACCTGTTCTCTGATTTTTTAATCTTTCCATTAATTCGTTTCACCCTTAAGGGAAATGATCTATTGTAACTAATGTTGAATATTATCTTGAATTTGTTGAACATATCGACATTTCTTGAAACAAACGTCATCACAGTTAACCTCACTCAGATTTAATACGAAATTATCCAATTGTTTCTTGCCGAAACTTCTGAGATATTGTGGGGTGGGTTTTTTCAAGTTTGTGTCATTCTTACAATTTAAAAATACCAACTGTCCCAAATGATCTGACAAACCTATATCAATGTTACCCTTAAATGCAACTTGCTTGCAGTTTGTCAGGACGTTATCAATTGCTGTACCAGTATTCACGGATGAATCGTCATAATAATTAGTGACACGCATATTCAAAGTTCAAAACCTTGAAATTAGCTGTAGCAGCTGAGTCTATCAATAAACTGCAAATGCTACCAATGTTTACATCCATGTTCAGGTCTCCACAAAGTAAAACTTGTTTCTCCGATATATTGTTACCCTTGTAGTAGGGCTGTGCAAGCAGAGCTTTTTGAGTTCGAGCACTATTTTAGTTTGAGCGAGTTCGAGCACAAATTTTAGTTCGAGTTAGCTCGAGCACAATCTTAGTTCGAGCAAGCGAGCTCAAACCCTCGTCAATCCAAATTGGAAGAGAACCCCTAAAAATGATTTTGATTTACTAAAATTCCGATTAAGGGGGTTGAGGCATTTAAAAAAAAAAATATTAGTTCAGATGTTTATTCGAGTCATGTTTCAAAATATTGAAAAGAATATCAATAATCATACCTGAAATGAATTATTTAGTGTCACTGCATAGAGCCGTCTACTCATATTCAATATATAGCAATTTACATTGTCAATCTTGATAGGACAGTTACTGCAATACATGTTTTTTCATAAAACAAGAACTTGGTTTTTGCTACATCTATAAACGTTGTTCAATTGTTTCAATTTTTCTTGTGAGTGTTCATTATCAGTTTATCCAGAGTTGGACATATTGCTTTTCTGATATCTCATCTAACAAAGGATATAAAAAATGAATGGGCCTACTAATTACATTTTATATAAAGTTCAATTAAAAAGATGAAAACTCATCGTAAATAAAACCATATCTTGAAATATAACGAGAATATCAAAAAACGATATGACCAACCCTTGAACAATACTTCAGCAACAATTTCGTGAAAAAAATAGAATGAAAAAAATTGTTCGAGAAGAACGAAAAATAAATTTTATTGTTGAAAAATTTGTAAGGAACAAATAATCATGTCCATTGTTGGTTTTTATTTTTCATTTTTTTGGTTTGCAGTTCTAGCATGATGGTTATCTACGTGCAAAATTTGAAGTGAATACAATCAATATCAACAAAGATAGTATTTTCATCTGACTCCCCCCTTAACCAAACACGTTCTGGGCGAAACTATTTGATGAGTTGATAGAAACCGTTGAGATCGTGTAGACTCGCTAGCTCTGACCGGTTCCGACGATGCGCAAACATCATGTTGTAATCATTCAGCAACTTCATATTCAAAATCGAAGAGAGAAATGAAGAAACAAAACTTTCCCACAAATTTCAGACACTAAATTGAATACCAATCTGTTCAATGATAGAAGGATGACCAAGTTTATCCTTCCACTCTTGCTCGCTCGCTCGAAATAGTTCGAGACCCGAAAGTATTTCGAGACTCGAAATTTTGATCTGGAAAAAAATCTTTTCGAGCGAGTAAAGTTTCGAGACTAGCACAGTCCTACTAAGTAGTAGAAATGTAGATTTGCCAGACTAGGTATAACGATGTAGTTCCTAGCGTTCTATCACCTCATTTGGTACGAAATTATCTTTTCACTAACAAATCACACAGTCGTTATTATCACGTAACTTCGTCTTTATGATTTCTTCTTCTTGAACTTGCTTCTTGATTACCAGTTTGAATTCCGTATTAGCCTTCACGCAGCCTCTTGCCGATACACATCTAACTCGCTCCACAGTCTTACCCCTTCTCTCCAATGCTAGGCTTGCTCTGTTGAAACCTTCATAGTCTGGATGGCTCTAGATGTTGAAGTCACCTCGATATAATATAATATTTCGGCACGTCCGTTCGCCCTTTGTGGTCTCACGGTTTGAAGTGTTTTGGCCATTTCCCTCCAGATTATGAATGGTCACGAAGACCATGAACAAGTTGAGGCTTGATATCCAAAAGTGTGTTGAAATATCAAATGTATTGGACTCACAACTATTTCCAATTCTGCTCACACAACAAGCGCAGTTCATTGTTGAATCTGGCTATTCTTCAATTCAGAGAATTGTGTTGGAATGCAAACTTCGTACCATATTTAGAATTTACATTGTTCATGCATTGTACATGTTCATTGCATGGCTAAATAACATTGAATTGTAACTTAGACAAATGCATAGTATATTTAGAGGAATAATGAGAAAAAAATTAACTTGTAAATGACACAGCATGGAGACAAGGCTATACAGTGAATTGCAGAACAACCAAATCTGTCTATCAAGGTTGTTAGTAGGGCCTATAGAAGTGTGAAAGTAATCGACTCATCGTCTTTCTCAGAGATTTGAGACACATTTTTAATATCAATATTTCTAGAAATTGAATGAATTGTAAGTGGCACAGAAAAACTGTCAATTTGTTTGCCAACTACTAATTAATTGATCCGCTATGTGTAAACTACCATAAATAGTTGAACACCTACTCGTGAAGGATTTTCAATCAGGCCTTCAAATGTGTAAACCCTCAACAAAAACAAACGGTAGTTTTACGTCTCTTGATTGATTTTTTCTTTGATTTTCAGATCATCACTGTTAAAAGTGGACATACCCGCTACTGGTATCGTGCCATTGTAGAAATGGTCTACGCCTGCTACCCAAAGAGGTGCGAACTTGAGTATAAGGTCTTCCTGATAGATCGAGGCATGGTTATCACAGTTCATGAGTCGGAAGTCCACCCACTGCCGGAAGCTTATACTGCGGATAAGCGGGGAGCATTCCAGATGTTCCTCTATGGTGTAGTCCCGATAACGATGGAATTCGATATTGGATCCCGCAAACCTGGCTATCACGTGTAAGTTCTGTTTTAGAGTGTACATATATATATATATATATATAATATATATATATATGTATATATATATATATATATATATATATATATATATATATATATATATATATATATATATATATATATATATATATATATATATATATATATATATATATATATATATATATATATATATATATATATATATATATATGGGCCATTCTTGAAAAATCTGCCCATTTACATTTTTCAAAACTTGAAAAAAAAAATTATATTTAAGATGATATCATATGTTGAGGGTCAAAAGAAACATGTAATGATTGTCATCCTGAAAGGGTTCATCGGATTTCTCAAATTCACCATCATTTTGGGGAAGTATTCTGGAACAATGCGTGTAAAAAACTCACTTGTGTTACTAAATGCAAAATTTGAATTGCAGCTTTAAAATAACAGATAATCTGGTTCTGTTTGGAGCAAACAAGCGTTCCTCACACCACTAATAAACTTGAAGCTTAAGTTTATGAAGAAGGCAATGCAAGAGGTATTTTTTTTTCTGTCAAACTCACGTTTGTTACCAAACTCTACAAAAACCACATATTTTTTTTCATTTGAAGAAAGAAACTTTTTTAGATAATGTAATGAATAGTGGAACCTTATTACTGATAAACGTGCCTTTTTTTCAAGATATATGTATGAACTGTAGCTAATTTCTTTGGATTTTTATGAGAAAAAAATGTGAGAAGTAACAAAAGTGAGTTTGGGTAACGACAGTGAGGCATGGGTAACAAACGCGAAAACACAAATAAAAACTCAAGTGAAATCTATTTGAATAGGTTTAATACAATGTTTAAATGTTACACTAATGAATGATGCATACTGGGTAATATGTAGGAACAGTATCAATTGCATAATTGCTTCAAACATGGGTCTACCTTACAGGGAAAACATCGCTATTTGCTGCAAACCTTCATGATTGAAGGTAATTAGGTATCACTTGAGATCCCAATCAGTCTTTTGGAAGTACAAGTCTTATGAATAATCTTTCAAAATGAAATTTCAATTAGGTAGGGCCTACGTGGTAAATGCAACAGAGAAAAGATTGCCCCACGATGCACTCAGGCTTCAAGGATGTATTGAAGAGAGTAGTATATCCCTGAGCCTCGTTGACATCTACCTTGAAACTAAATTCATATTTTATGCGCTCATTGGCGCCTTTCATATCTGGATACGGCAGAATAGCAATAATGTCTGAGATGGGTAGGCCTACAGTTGATATATCATGCTCTATAGCTTTGAACAAATGATGATTTTCATCAACTGACTTTGTGTCCATTACTTGATATTCATTGCCAATTTTTTGTTGGATATTACAAACAAACTTGAACACTTGAGCTTTCCGTTTGTCAGATTTGAACTTGGCCAAAACAAATCTGCCTGTGGTTATCAGCTCTGCAGAAGGCGATGTATACTGTTCAGGTGCATTTGAATCATCTTCAATATCAAGACCATCATCCACCTCTTCTTCATTTTCACCAAGTATTCATCGAACGTCTCCCCATCACTGCTGTCTTCCTCTACAGATCGATTCTTTGTTGCGAGACTTTTTGGTTTACGCTGCTTAATCACCAGTTTCTTTTTTTCTGTGTTCAATACAGATGCGAGTGTGCTTGAAAAGTGGCACACACACATTTTTGGGCTTATGATACCCAACTTTTGCCTTCTCAAAACTATCTTGTTCGCGTTGAACATTGAGACGCCGTTTAGCCCTGTATCGAGCCTGTTTTATTTTTTATTTGAGAGATTATTCATCTAAAACCATTTAGGAAAAATCAAAACCTGTGGAAAAATCATAAACATGGATTAGAATACAGCCGTAAGCAGTAGCTCTATTTGATATCAATTAAAAATAATTTTTCAATTCACTTCTCACTTTTGTTACTTTAAAATATCACCTATGTTACCGAATAAGTAACATAAGTGAGAGTAACACAGTGAAAAAAAAAACTGTTAAAATAGGGAATCCCTAGAAATATGCATGTCATGGTATAGTGAATATACTTTTCTGGGTGTCAACAACCATTATTATATTGATGCACAGATGTATTGAAAAAATAATCAATCAGTAATTATATACAGCGGTAACAAATGTGAGAATGAATAGAAATACTCACCAAATATTTTGATGAAAATTGCTCAGTGAACACACTTTCTTCATTAGAGGTCAGCCATTGTGTACAGCCGTAGTGAATTAGCTGCTTTAAAGAATGGTATGAGTTATGCACTCTAGTGAGGATTTTGAGAGTTGCAATATAAGTAACAAGAGTGAGGTAACATAGGTGAGCAACAATATGGACAGAGATAAAAATATGTGTAAAATGGTGGAAACAACTCTTATCTCTTCAAAAATAACTGGTGACACTTGACCTCACAACTACGAAAATATATTGCCAAGATATATAAATTGGAAAAATAAACTAAGTGTAGTAAATTCATATTGAATACGTCATTCCGTGGTCCGGGACATCGTTTTTCTGACAAAATTGATCATTTCTTAGGGTCTTAAAAAGTCAGTTTTGATTTGATAGTAGT
>OZ023327.1:34061285-34100428 GCA_964007535.1 Brachyptera risi
AAGAATTTGTTCATTTTCATTAAAAGCATACTTGCAGTCCTAAGTCAACTTTTGCAAAATATATCAGTTCTGTTCGGTTTTTTGTTGAGTCTAGTCGTGTTTTTGTGTTTTCTCCAGAAAGCAAGCTCGACCATCTCATTAATGGTAAGCTCCATTGAATGTTATTTCATTGAAATATAAAAATAGACTATAAATATATACAATTTAAACATAACAATATTCACATCTATGTTTATGCATTTTGGAGAGGGGAGTTTAAGGGGTACTTAATTTTATTATTAATTTCATAAGTGGTCCGCAGATAGAAAAATGTTAAGGACCACTGCTATAGAGCAACGACACACTCACGAGAATCTTGCAATCGCACTGGCACATTTGCCCGGCCAGTAACAGCTGACAATGCGTGGGAGAAGGTAGGGCGGAAGCAAGACGTTTGCATGGGCGCATTTTTTTATGGCGATGGAAAGTCGAAAAGTAATTCCAAAATCAAAGTATTTAAAAAGGCAACATGATTGCTTTTCATTGTTTGAAGTCAAATGTCATTTCAATAATACAATGAACCTCCATGCATCGTTCCTGGATCCATCGTTTTCCCTGTTGTATCGTTCATTTTGTACAGTCTCATAAAAAGTCCCATTTAACCAATGTTAAATTTTCCCGCTGGCATCGTTCCCGTTTGGGCCGTTTCCCTGCTTGCATCTTTTGTTATTTTTGGTCCCACCAAATATATTGCCCGAATCAATCGTTTTGGATATTTAAAAAAAACTACAAAAAAAAAATACAGTTGAACACACGATGCTTTTGTAATGCACTATACTACCCTGCGGTGATGGATTGGTCTGTAGTGCTCAACGTGCCAACTAGTTGATGGAATAGCTCGCTGAGACGTGTGTGTATACATGAGACATGAAGGTTTCGAACGTCTGTCTTTAACCCCACACCACTAGTGCATGGGTGGTTCAAGTCTTCATGTCTCATGTGTAACTTGAATCCACGAGAGATGAAGGTTTCGAGCGACCGTCCCCCCCTGTCCTACATTACTACTGCTTCGCTGGTTCAAGCCTTCATCTCTTGTGTGTAACTTGAATCCAGAGAGATGGAGATTCAGAGCGACCGACCGTCTCCCATATCCCACACTACTAGCGCGCAGGTGGTTCAAGCCTGCATCTTGTGGATACACGTTATATTATCTGTATGTTTATGGTTGAATCGACATGTGTTGAAGAGCAATGCAAGAATGAGGGAGGGGTGACAATACTGCTAACAGTTGATTCACACATTGATTCATTAATATTGAATGAAACTGGAACTGAATGCATCTATTAATTTTGGCTTCAGATCTTGCTTAGGCGCATCTATTTTTTAGTCTTAATTTTTTTTTATTGGGAATACAAAAGTTAGAAACATTACAATAACAAAATTCACATCGCTTATCCACAAAGCCTTATAAGGGCTTGACTGTGGCGATGACATAAATAAAATAACTCTATAAAACACAAAAAATAAGTTGAAAAACAGGGGGAAAAAAGTGCAACCTAAAATTACGAAAGAAAACGAGACATGTGCAAAGTTAATCAATTGAAGAAAGAAGTAAGCACACAATGAATCACTGAGAAAAATGCTTGTGCAAAAACCAAAAATTCACACTTGCGCATTTAAGATGCGATAACATGGGAAAAAAAAAATAATAATAATAATAGAAAAAGCATACAACGAAAAGATTCAACCTTGTTCTGAAATTACATCACTCAAAAAACATAATTCCAGTATATACACATAATTTAATCACTCGTCAGTAAATTGCAGGAGGAAGGTTGAAGAGGGGGTATTTGATTAAAGCATCAATTCAGAGTGATGACATAAATTTACTGTCAAAATATTGTTAGGTACACAGTTCTATTATACAGAGTCTTACTATAAATGTGTTCACACCACATTGCAGGCTATTCCCGATTGAACTCCGCCCTATGCTATAATATTGACGACTGACAGTATTTTATGTATACCTTGCAAAACAAACACAAAAGTTTTATTGTGAATTTTATTGTAACATTTGGTTGTACGGACGATCGTTATATAACGACGATTAGCCTATCTCCCCTAAACGACGCACTAAAGAGGTTCTACTGTATAGTATGGTGTTCGTTCACAGGTGATTATTGACGCGCCTCGAAAGCCTAACATTAATCAATTCTAATTATTATTAGGTGGGCCTATAGCTTCTATCAGGGCCTACGTATTGAAATTGAAAATCGATTCTTGAATCTCCATAATCAATTACGTTTTTCTTTAATTTCAACCAAAAATAATGTTTCCAGGCCTATGGCGTAGTAAATCTGTTTCCCACTGTTCTCGAAGTTTTTACGTAACTAGGAGCTAGTAACCCTTCACCTGTGAATCACTGCACATTGCTTAGTCTTCACTAACCCAGCTTTTTTTAATAATGAAACGACCTTTCTCATGCGAACAAACAATAATGAACTGAATTGTTCGACAACTACGCCTAGTATTGTACGTCCATTAAACTTACGTTGCGTGTGTGTTTTACCGTCGGACACTGCCAGCCGTCAATGCTAAAGCATAGGGCGGATACGCGATCGCCCGGATGGCCGCGAAGTGTCGCAACTCTGACACTTATTAGGCCTAATACAAAGTATATTTATACAAAGTATAAATAATCGCATGCTATGGGTTATTCAATAGGGCACAATAACATGGCACGTATAGGCCTACAGCAGTCTTGGGCCAGGCCCAGTCAAGTGTGAACTTGTGCAAGTGTTTAGGTATTATTTTAATCAGAGGCGAGCGGTCTGGGTATGCTAGCTATGCACAGCATAGCCAATATAGATTGCTATTTGACCTCGACTTTAGGACATTATTATTTCCATTTTATTTATTTACAACAACTACACAACAAATAACTTGAAAAAAGCACTCAACTTGCCTCAAAAGTCTTGAAATTGCATTAAGGGGTATTCAGAACCGCCATATTTGATAATAACGGTACTCTCGGGTAGTCCGTCTCATTCGAGCTGCGACCCTTCTAGAGAGAGGACATGCTTGTCGTCGCTCCACACAGAAATATACACGTGAAATAGTGCTGCAAATGGGATAGTCCACAAGCCAGACAAAACCGGACTTATCGCTCGATCTCCAGACCAAATTGACTCTTGTCGCGAACAATGCAGAAGGGATCGAAGACCTACCTGCTCAGTAGAATACAATAGATCAATAAAAATGCGATAAAAGTGAAGGAACATTTTCTTTTGATGCATAATTGAGTAATTCAAACGCGCCGGAATTGTTGATGTGAAACCAAATCTTTTTTTGTTTATGAAAATAGGAGCATATTTGACTGAATTAGGATCATAACGTAACAAATCATACTCGGTCAAGATTTCAGATTCCATTATAGGCCTTCATATTTTATTCATTGAAAAATGCTTCACACAAAATAATGATAAAGAGTAACAAATAGAAAAAATTAGCAATGCAATAAAGCTGTATGGCGTTGGGTGGGCTATTATATTTAGAAACTAGGAAAACGCAACATATGTGTTGTTGAATGAGCGATAGGCGAATGAGCGCCTATAGGCATATTTATATATACAGTAGAACGTCAGTTATACGATTCTCATTTATACGATTTTTACATTTATACGACTTTTCCAGGTGGTCCCAACCATTCTCCATAAGACTACATGTTAAATTTCTTCTATTATACAACTCATTTATTCACGACTTTTCGTATATACAACTAAATTTCTTGTCTCCTTCCAACATTTTCAATATTTCCAGTCAGGTGTTCATCATAAAGTCGTAAAAACCCCAAAATGTAAACAATACATGCGTAAGCACACCAGTTTTTCCTAGTAAAAATACCACCTTATCATGACTTCTTCACTCCTACCCGGCGTTTTCCCACCCCAAAAAATATTTATAGATATTGTCTAGTCCTAAATCACTTATATTCATGAAGAGACGCATCATTTTCCTAAACCAATCATCACTCTTTAGAGCAACATGACCTCCAACCTCAAGGTTTGGAAGCAACTGCCAAGAATGTTGCAATCACACTGGCACATTTGCCCAGCCAGTGACAGCTGATAATGTGTGGGAGGGGGGTAGGGGGGGAGGGGGTATGCAAGGCGTGTGCAGGAGCCCATTTCTTTCATGTCAACAAAAGGTGATTTCAAAATCGAAGTATTTTAAAAAGTCAATGATGATCGCTTTTCATTGTTTGAAGTCAAATGTCATTTCAATAATATTCCCTTTCTAACAGGGACAGAAAAACAAAAAAAATGTAATTCTGTCCATGTCATGTCAAACATTTGAAGTAAATGCCACACTAGGAGTCGTCTGGACAGTGTTAATTGGTTGCTATGAGCATTGGTAAATGTCTGCGTCTGTCTCTCATAAAGCACATGTCATCTGAGAGCTGTCAAGGACATAATGGCATGCTGTATTGGTGCGAGGGTTGGTGAGGGGGTGGAGGGGAGAGCTGTGACGCGTCTTTACTTACAGGTCAGACCAAAAACATCATACACAAGAAAATAAAGACCAAAAAAAAACATTGATTATGCAGTGGGTAAATGTTTGAACCCACATTCATTAATAAGTCATTTATACGTTTATCCATTTATACGATTTTTTTTCTCAGTCCCCTGAAAGTCGTATAAACGACGTTCTACTGTATTTATGTAATGGAAACCTATACACCTTGAGTTCAAAACAATCATGTCCCTGCCTTCCTGTTCTACTCATTGCTCATTTTAATCGTTACAAATTGATTAGTGACACCTGTTGCTTAGATTTGATGGGTTTGTTACCAGGTTTGACCGTTTGATTGCTGTGCAAAAATTACGTGATACTGTTTTGACATCCAAACGGCTGATCCGATTTATGTGAAACTTTGGAATGATGTGTATCATATCAAAGTTCCATGAAAATTTGAATTCATTGAAAGGAAATATTTATTCCGAATTTTCTCCTCCGATTATTCTTACGTGTTTTTTAGAACACTGAATGGGTTTTCTCAGAAGTGGTGCAACCGATTGCGCCTCAAAACTAAACAGTGCCGAATTAGATGAGGACACTTAATTGTGTATGCCAAGTTTCATTCGAATTTGCAATTCCGTTTTACCTGTGGAGCGCGAAAAAAGGAACAAAACCAACATATTTTTTTTTTTCGAGTATAGCGAAATTGAGTCTCCACTTCGCTCAACTAATAATATCTACAATGATATCACAAGTGGATGGGCATCATGAGGCAGAATAAATGTGGAGTTTTATGATTAACTAGGTTCAGCATTGAGATTGAGAATGCAACAATGACATTTTCTCACGAAAAACATGTGAATTATTAAAGATACGACACAACAATGTTGGTAATAATCATGACAATAGTATAGTAACTATGATATTTATAAATGATAAAATTTTCGAGATTCAAGTTTGGGTGATGAAAAATGAATACATTATAATATTGTACGACTGATTCCAAAATTTATCTTTAACAACCCTCATCGAAATTACATAACATTTAATTTTTGAAAAATGAAAAGAATACATATTTATTGACATCATTGATAAGATCAAGAGCTCGAATTTTGAACGAATGTAAAATGATGATTACAATATTCACTCAATCTAATTTATCAAATGTTTCATACAAGAACTCAGCTATTTGAATTTTGTTGATAAACAATTAGAATTGAATAATAATAAAAAGCAAGTCAAACAACGGGAGAGCTAGAACCGAGAATTGAATCGAGAATCAACACACCACACACAGGAAGTTGTCTTCGAAAATAAGAATCCCTTGTTGTTAGCCTCAGGCGCGAGCCTCTGCATATTCAGTCTACCTGGAACTGCAACTTGAGTGACAAGACGTTCTCTATCTCTATCTCTCTCTAACAGGGTAGCTCAACAAAAGTCCGCAGCATTACGCTACCAACTGATGAAAAATGCTTTCCAATCAATTCAATTTATAAAGTGTTCTGAATGAGTTGAAATTTTTTCAAGTACCAGGTGACGTTGGCAATATAGTTATCGATTTACACACGAAAAATCATTTTTTTTGGTCGAAATTTTTTCATGTTTTCGCTTAGAATAGTGATTTCTATCAATTTAATCTGAGCATAGCTCTATCAAAAATGATTTTGAAAAATTCAGACACTTCATTATGGAAAGCTCTTTCAATTCTCTTGGACACCTCCTATTTATATTTTCTGTCAGTTCATTATTCATCGCTACAAAAATGTTTTTCCAAGACCGTGCAATTGGACTCTTCTTCCCATGAAACAACCTTAAACCTTAGGGTTGGTTATATTCGTTAAAATGTCATCATTATGTACGCCAATAAGATGGCCTGTACCGCGCCGTACGCAATCTATCCATTCTACACACAAACAGTATAACGGCTTGGCCTGCTTTAAAACGATGAGCTACTTCGGGGTAGGCCTACTGATGGGAGTTGATTTCTGGCGCAGAAAACGTCCTGCTGTATGGACTAATTGCAGGGGAAGGTGTGCAAAAAACGCAGCTGAGTTTGCTTCGGTCCTTCAAGCTAAATCATGACGATAATCTCGGAACTAGAGTCATCTGTGCGTATTGTCTATAACGATTGGATGTTCGTTGCGAACGCAATCACGGCGTATTAGTATATCTGTGTTTGACGTGATGTGACTTGTTGTAGGCATGGTTAGTGCATTGTTTTGAAGTTTTCAACACGTGCACGGTGTCCTAGGCTGACGGTGTGAGTGGTGAATACTGCACAAATAATGGCAATTGCAGATACTGAATTTATGCAGATAAACGCAGACTCGGAAGCAAAGAAGGATGAAATTCGAGTTTAGGTAGAGGTAGCAAATTGCATGTAAAAAAATTAAAATACTTGGGCACAGACCTACCATCAAAATCGTGATGTTTTTCGTCTTTTCATTTGTTATCTCATCTGAATCCATTCCATATGTGCCATCAAAACTCAGAAAAATACACCTGAAATTAGGGTTGAAAAACCCTGCGGGGCTGAAAATGGGGGTCTTGCCCCCAAAACCTCCCGCGGGTCACCGGTTTCGCACATACCACGCTGCGTGTGTGGATCGTTTTCATTATGAGTAGCATACCCAGCAAATTAATCACCGCACGCCGCTGGTGATGACAGAAAATGGTATTTTAAGAATGCACTTTTTAGTACTCGTGTGTTCGAACATTATCATTAGAAACAATTTTGCATTTAATATAATGATAATCATTTCACAAGCATACCACATTTGAATTGTGAACTATATTTTTTTTAAATATCAACCCAAAAACGTAAAATAATTACAATACATTTTCATTAATTTCATTTTCATTTCATTCTGCATAATATAATAGCTGATACATAATATAAGTAGGGATAATACAACTAACAGAAGCCCTTGTAAGAACACAAGTTCTTGAGTGCGAGCTGTCAAAAGAAAAACATTTGTAAATATTGTAGCTCGTAGTAGAGACAGAATACATAAATAATATTTGATTTATCAAGAGAAGACAAACAACAAAAATTAATTATAAATTATCAACACTAAGTCGTTGTGGAGAAATGGATTTGACTAGATTATAGTATTTTGAATAGCATAGTGATATAAATTGCCAAATTGGTACATATTTAATCGGGATTGCTCTGGTACACCGAAAATCTCGAACACCAAAAAAAAAAACTAATATCGAAAATGTTATTTCTCAGTGTGACTGTACTAAGAGGCAAGACCCGAGTAGAAAGACGATTCAGGGTGGAGTTACGATATTGTTTTAGAAGAGTGACTATTCCCCTCCTGCCAAAATAATATACAGTCGAGCCCGCATATAACGAATTTCAAGGGGAATAAAAATCTGTTCGTAAAAACAGAATTTCGTTATAGAGATTTATTGCTCTTTTTCATAACAGCACTTGAATTTTAGAGATTTATAAAGATAGGCCTACATTTACGACTTAGGCCCTAGTATAGTACTGTATTAGGTGACATATTATCATCGCATCGTATCATCACTTAGTATGTTTGTAGAAAGTAATAGAAAACAACAATGTCCTTTCATAAAGAACTCATCATCTGCCATCACATAACACCACCACTCCCACTTCTCGTGTTTTATTTCCTAGGTTACAGGACACTGTCACGAATGGAAATGAAGGAATGTAAACAAAAAATAGATAAACAAAGTCATTGAAGATGTCACCATCACGTTATTATTTAGCGCGCGTTGAGCGAATATTTGGGTATAGGCCGTTCCACTGTGCGTGGGACGGGGAGGGAGGGGGGTGCAGCAAGAGTTATGACCACGTGCTGTACGCGTCACCAGCTGCTACGATGTAGCCTACAGTCCGTTCAAAATGAATGTAACCTGAAAATAAATTCACGCAAAATGCTCCGATTTTCGAATATTTTGTTGGAAATAGCTGAAAATAATGAGCAACATATGCTGTAAAGTGGCAAAAAAATTCGTAATAACCGAATTTTGAAATATAAATCACTTCGTTATAGGTCTTTATTTAACATTGTAAGGATGGGAGATTTGAAGGGGAATGGTAATTAATTCGTAAAAACCGAAATTTCGTTAAAACCGAGTTCGTTATATGTGGGCTCGACTGTACCGTCATTTATGAAAAAATCGTTCTTTTCGGTGTTCGTTTTTTTTTGGTGTTCGTTATTTTCGGTGTTGGAGATTGCTTTGAGAGCACAAACAAAGCACAAACGATTGGCGAAAAAAATACCTTCATGCTTTTTAGCCTCCCGTACATCGAAAATTTTGAACAGCAAAAATCTCATACACCGAATAAAACGAACACTGAAAAGAACGATTTTTTCATAAATGGTAGTATATTATTTTGGCAGGAGGGGAATAGTACCTCACTCTTTCAAAACAATATCGTAACTCCACCCTAAATCGTCTTTTTACTCGGGTCTTGCCTCTTAGTACAGTCACACTGAGGAATAACGTTTTTGGTGTTCTTTTTTTTCGGTGTAATGGAGGCTATTCTATTTAATCACGTGGTAGATTCAATTACATTTGTAATATATATGGTATAGTAATATATGGTACTGAAACGGCAAAAATAGTTATGTATCTAATTAATTTGGTAAAGCATGTTGTGACAAATAATTCACATTATTTACACATCTATTTCCAATATTTACACATTGGTGTGTTTTTCAGGGGACCAGACTGAAGAAATGTATTATGAATATAATGTGAAAAACGTATCAAAGAATCTATTTAACATGGGGAGTGTATAGGTGGGCTCAAAAAATATGACTTATAAATATACTGAACGTATAAACGAGAAACTTATAAACAATTTCTTTCTCCTTTCTATACCTCATGGATTTTACAAGTGTCTGTATGACTCTTATCGTGAAGAGGTGGGATAGGATAGTGGGAAGAAAGCGGTCGTGGCCTACATTGTGGAAACCATCCCGGCATTAGCCTAGACTACAAGGGAAACCACGAAAAACCCCTGTAAAGATGGGCGGTGGTGGGTATCGAACCAGGTCCGATACGTCCCTTGACCTCTCGGATCACATGAAGCGAGTGCGTTAACCACTCAGGTACATGTGCCGGTACTGTACTTACTGCCTTCTGTGCGTACTGTAGTACGCTTCAACTCTGGATAACATCAGTGCTGACAATATGCAAGTCCTTGTCAATTCCTCGAGTATGAGTGTGGATTTTTCTAATGAAAGTATTTTTCTGTGGTCTGTTTAGCTACACAGACGTATGGGATCCCTCTACGTACCACTTTGTCGCAGAACAACTTAAGATAACACGTTCCTTCGTCATAAAACGTTATGACGCGCAATGTGGCTTTCTTGAAGAAGCCATTTTTGGCGAGTTGTTTTTAATATGGAAGAGTGGACGAAGGTCCAGCCTCGCTGAACTTCTGATCATACAGAAATACGCGAACTATCACGAAAAATACTTCCAAGGTAACTATTAACCAAGTGTTCGATAGAGGTATGTTAGTTTCTTAACTCATTGAACAGTGGGTTATTTGACTTGTGATGCACCTGTGAAAGTGGCTCGTTTTGGCTGATGAGTGATTTTGTTTTTTTAACCTTCGTGTTGGGAACCTGAAATTTTATAATGCAAAACTTCAATTCATGTGATACTGAAATTTCATCAGAATTTGACCCTCTCGTTTGCCCTCGATTGTCTAAAGAGAATCTCTGGACGTAATCAAGAGTCGATTAATTTTCCTGACTGCAAATTATCTATTCAGCAAATAGTTCATCAGTAAAAATTATTCTTTACTCATCAAAATTGTGTGTGGACTTGCTGTATAGATCACATTTTTTTACGAAGCTATTTTGACAAAGTGTCATGCCACAACATTGACTGTGTATCACTTTGTAAGTATTTCACAAGCAGCAGCGCTGTGGTCCTCTTTCAAACTAAGGTACAGTAGTAGCTAATAGATCACAGAACACAAGTGGTTTTTGACCTGTTTCTAACGGTTTTAAGATTATTGGAAGTAAAGTTTAGATAATTTTCTTAAGGTCTGGAATCAACAACCCGACTAAAGATGAGCTTTGTCCGTGATTTAAAAAAGCTTGTGCTGAGAAAGATAGATCGTTCACAAACCGTCGTTCAGAAGACCAGAGTTATTCCCGCCGTTTGCAACTGGCTCATCTTCGGGGTTTTCCTCAGTTGTTGATATGAAGTCTGGAACGGTTATTTACTCATGCAGGTCACAAAGGCTTATGTCCTACGGTCCAAATTACATAATGAAATGGCATTTGATCCTATTTTTCCACCATTTCATTCATCATTCATTGATGCCAATAAGTCCTATTAATTATCAGTGTAGAAGTAAAACCCAATACATAAATATAAAAAACTCTTTTATCTCAACACTTCTGGGTTTATTGGCCTCTATTGGGTTTTACGTCTTGAGAGTGAGTTTCACTATTCAATATGCCTACTTGAATTAAACTTCCAATAAAACTTGAATTTTAATATATTGGCCGAGGGATCATTCGATCGTTCATCTATCATATGCTGATTTGTACTCCCAAACAACCCAGCTGTTGGTGGGGTTGATAAGCAAACGATAATCAAGAGAATTGCGACGTTGAGGAGTGCAACGTATAAGATAGGCCTATGTTTTAAATGCAAAATGTTGTACATTGTGGTGTCTGACATATTGGACTATTACTGATACTGTGCAACACAGCAGTGAGATGTTATTGATTTGTATAAATTACTGTCATTGAGAGTCCATGGGAGTCAGTTTGGCAAAATATCAGTTTTTCAGTGATAACTTTTGAATGCTATGAATGAGATATCAAAATTTGAATGAAGAGAAAACACAGATAGCCTACTTGTAATACCTTCAGAAAGGTATAAAATACAGCTACAGAACTCACGCCACATAATTGTTGAGCGTATGCGGCTAAAAACTGTGTTTTTTCAGCTGTGTCCTACTCTTGACAATTATTATGCGACATGAGTTGAATAATTATAACATATACTGGTACTACCTTGAAGATAAATTGAAAGAATCTGTGTTTCCTCTATTAGAATTTCAATATCTGATGGCGCTCGAAAGTTATCACCGAAAAACTGCTTTTCCGCTAAATCGACTACCAAGGACTCTTAACAATATTCGTTGTCAATTGTTTCATTTGAATAATCCTATTAGTTGTGCACTGTAATTGAAAATGAAGGTGATTTTTTCTAATGGACATTGTGGTTGATGTTGCCAACTGAATTTGGGTTTGGGGCGTTTTTTCAATGAGTTTTGGTTGCTTTGGAGCACGGTGTGAATAAAAAATAAATACATCATCATTTTCTTATGTAGAGACCTTTATGTGTTTTATCTATGACTATCAATAACCTATGACTATCAATAACGTAACGGGATAAGCAACATGACGTAAGTCCTATCCTTTCAACGTTAGGCCCTTTCACCATGATGGAATCAGCGCGCTTTCGTGTACATTTCTGAGATTCGCAATTTCAAAGCAAATCGTATGTATTAGGCTCGTATCTCAGTGTGTAGTACATAGTTGTATACTTGCATTGTTTCTGACCTTTCTCGTAGATGATGAGTAATTATCCAGTTATCAAATGGTGAATATGGCAGTAGGGCTCTTGACTCGGGGACTAAATGCTTTCACAGACGTATTTTAAATTCAGATTGGCCAATTCAAATGAAATGCATTCCAATATTGCTTAATGCAGTTGGGAAGAGCTGGATTCACAGATTGCATTACATCTATTACTTGTATAGATCAACATACAACAATACCAGCAAATCATCATAGCATTTACTAGGCGGCATCCCTTTGATATACGCATGGTGCGAAAGGGAAGCGCCATGTTGCTTATACCGTTACGTTATTGATAGTCATAGGTTTTATCACTGTTTTTATCAAGAATTATTTATTATCTTGTTATAAACTTGTGTGATGTGTCGTGAACATTTATGTGATGATTGCTGTTGGCGCAGTTTCTTGATCTTGTGTTTGTGAAACACAGTTCAGAATACTGAACTACACATACGGGATTTATGTTTTTTTGAATTTATGTGGTCTGTAATATCCGAGCGACCACCGTGACCGATCTTTAAAAAACAATTACAAACTTTAGACACGATCTCATCCTCATATCTTCCTTTTTTGATAAACTTCCATTCGGCAGAATACTTCTCCTGATAGGAGCACTTTCGTTTCGGCATTGTAAAACAAAACCCAACACACACGTGAACTGTTGCTCTCCAAGAGCCAGACTAATTAATAATGCACAATACCACGTGTAAACAGTAGGCAGTGAAAGGTAGTCACAATATATCGGAAGGGAGGGGGTGGGGAATTATTAATGTAGCCTGCCGAGCGCGCGGTAAATTTTCAAAGAGAACGGCACTTGCACTCAAAGAAACAAATTCTTCATGGCATTGTAAATACCGAGATAACATTTATTGTCTCCAAAAATAGAACAATTTTACTCTTGCGACGAAACCGGGACATTTAGGTGTCCCCAAATCTTCTTTCGGGACAACGGGACAAGAGGTAGAAAACCAGGACAATCCCGGTTTTCCGGGACGGATGGTCACCCTACGGCTGAAGTATCGTTGTCACCCAGCTGTGTTTCATGTTGTTCACAGGACAGGCGTACAACCAGGTGGAGCGGAATAGGGTCGATGGCATATGTGGTTCTGGACCCAAGTTAGCACTGTCGTGCGAGCCGTGGCAGCGAGAAGTGGTTGCAATACCAAAGGTAAACATACAGTCCTAGTGCCAAATTATTGTGCAATACAAATTGTTTGTTCTGTGTAATTTCCAAATTCATCTTCTATTTTTCAAATTGTTTTCGGTTCTCGGAACGTCAGAAAATATAAATTCAAGGTGACCCTGTAGTTTGATTTCGATTCAGGCATGTATAATATAAAATGAGAAAAATCTCTTTGTTTCTTTCAATGTCTTATTTTGGTACCTAATTTCTATTCAACTCTCGTTTTCTAACTAGTCAACGCTCCCTATTTTACTAATACTATTGACTGAGTTAATAACTGATTCTTGCATTGCATTTTTTTTTGGATTTTTATTTTGCATATTTATTTTAATTTTGGTTGCCATCCCCCCTTTGCTCAGTCAGCTAAGACACTGCTTAGAAATTCAAGTCACGGTTGGGTGTGGGTCGAGTCCCACATAAGGAATGTTTTTTATAAGTCATCATCACTACATAATTTCATTATCACCTGCCCATTTGTAGCTCATGCTATCAATCTTAGCAGCTGCTGTTTGAACTTGCTTTCTGCGTTCCACCAAAATGTATGTAGTATAACGGGAAAGATTGGCCAAATCGAGGAAACTTACAAACGTGATGAACACCGATTTTCTATGTGTGTGTGAACATTGGTTCGAACCAGGTGAACCGGAACGAGTTACCATAGACGGCTACAGATTAGTTGCAAATATGACGAGACATTTTTACTCTTGTGAAGGTGTGGCAATATATGCCAAAACTGATCTAGGCTATGAATTACGAGAGGCCTGATATCTCATTAAAATCAGTTGAAAAATCATTCGAAGTGTGTGGTGTAGAAGTGGTAGGGATTACCAACTTGGTCTTAATAACGCTTTATCGTTCCCCGGATAGATGCAATTTTAAAACGTTCATGATACAGTTACGCAATATGCTAGCTACCATAAGTAAGGAAAAGAAGGGTATTATTGTTTGTGGCGTTTTTAATACGGACTTTCTTGTTGAAAGTGCACATAAGGTCGAATTGGAGTGCCTGTTCTCTTTGTTCAATATGACAGCACTTATACATGAACCTACAAGGGTCACTCTCGATAGCTCTAAAGCAATAGACAATATGTTTAGTACTGGTAGCATCACAGTGAGTGGTACACCGACCTGTATTGAAGCAGGGCTGTCCGACCACAAAAGGCAACTGGCAATATTCAACTTTGAAAACGGAGGGTTGAACATCAAAAGAGAAACATGGACCCAAAGAAGGAAATTTGGTGACAGCAGGATTCATAATTTTCTGCTGAACATCAAAGATGAATTGTGGCTCGATGTAAGATTTGGTACATCAGTGGACATAATGAGTTCAATGCATTCAACTCCATATTTTGGAAACATTTTGACAATCATTTCCCTAAAGTGAAAGTGAAAAATAGTAAGAGAAATGTTCCTGCACAATGGATGAATGAAGAAATCAAAGAGTTATGTAAAGAGAAAAGAAGATTATTCATTATCATCAAGACTTCCAGGCTCAATGATGCAGTATTCACTCAATACTTGAATCAGTATAAAAAAAATTTCAAACGTACAATCATTGCTGCGAAGAAAAGATTTTATGATAATATAATAATTGAATCTGAAGACAAAATGAAAGGTACATGGAAAGTAGTAAATATCTGTCAAGGAAAGAATATCAAAGGGGAAAACAAAAGTGTATTACAGTGGAACCTCTTCAGTATGTTTTTCAGGGGACCAGACAAATAAAACTTACTAAAGTAAAAAACTTACTAAAGAAACTATTCAACATGTAGGAACATATAGATGGGATTAGAAAATGAAACTTATTAAGGTGAAAAATGTACTAAAGAGAAACTTACTACTGTGAATATTGACGGTCGCGACGTAACATCTCCCCGAGAAGTAGCCGAGACTTTCAATAATTATTTTGTACAACTGGCAGAAACCATAATCGATACTCGGGTAAACTCACTTCAGGAATGCATAGTTAGCCAGAGTAACATGGACAGTGATTTTCCCAATGTCATGACTAGAGGTACGTGTTTTTCACATTGACGAAAAATGCGAAAAAAATGAATAATCCCAAAGAAATTTTATTTCATGTTTTCTTCATGTTTCATAGTCTTAGGATGCGTTTAAAGTGATTTTCTATTTCACGAATCATCACGAATAAGATCATTTTGAACAGTATAAAGCGAATTTGTTCTATTTAACGAAATAGCCATGAAAAGAAAGAAAACATTCATTTTTCAGTATAAATAATTTGTTTTCCACGAAACCTTGACAAAAATATCGTATAACCCGGAACACAACTCATTAGTATTGTTATAAACTCAAGGCGTGCTGTCAAGAGCGGTTTTATCCGGGTAAACCCCCAGGAAAATAGATCCCAATCGCACGTGCTGTTGCCGCACCGAACGCATCAAACCCTTGGAAATACCTCCCTCCCGACATTGCGTCTGTTAATGTTGCAAAGTCTTAACAGAGAATCTTTGTTGTCGCTTGCGAGTTGCGAGCAGCTGATCGACGGCCCCACGGCACTAGACCACCATTATCACGTTGAAAACAAAAGCTTGAAAAAATAAAATTCTGTACCAGGAATATTTTCTTCTCAAGATTAAAAAGTGTGTTGGTTTCAAACTCGGATTTTGTTATTTCCTCATCTCAACTTGTCATCTAGAGTCCACGTAGGTTTCATTGGCGATTACTCAACTCGCAAGGTACGTAATAAAATTGTTGGTACGCGCCCATATATAAGAAGTGTATTGACGTAGTATCTGGCGCCCTGCGTGCTCGGGTTACTTCGATTACGTTCGGCACTAGTGATCACCCGACCAGACACGGACAATACGCGGGAAGCTATGAACAGCGTTATTTCGACAATATTAAGAGTGTACTACCCACAGTGATAGTATTTACAGTAATTCGTTCAATTTTTCGTAAATTCTACATTATTTTTGAGTATTTTGCTAAAAATGCTGCAAAATACGAATTTTCAAATTTTGAAAGTTTAAAAGTATAAAACAGAATGCCTATTTCACGTACCTCTAGTCATGAGTCTCGATATAACAGATGAAAGGGAGATGATGAAAATAATTCAGGCACTAAAAAATAAGTGGTCCAGTAGATGGGACGAGATTCCTGTCAATATAGTTGAAAGAGCTGGTATATTCATTGCTAAGCCACTAGCAGAAATATGTAATTTCTCGTTCTTGACTGGAGAAGTGCCGGAGGCAATAAAACTAGCCATTATAAAACCCCTATACAAAAAGGGTGATGCAAAAAAGAATTATAGGTCGGTTTCAATCCTATCTACATTTTCCAAAGTATTGGAAAAACTATTCCTGAGTCGACTACCTCCCTTTGTTTAAAAAATGATGTACTTTGTGACCAACAACATGGATTTCGTATAGAGCACTCAACGATAACTGCCACATATAACCTTATTCATACAGTCACCAACGCCCTGGAAAATGAAGATAAAGGTGGAACAATTATGTGCGATTCTCAAAGGCTTTCGACACTATAAACCACGAAACACTCTTAGCTAAACTTAGTTTCTATGGTATCAAAGGCGTAGCTGTAAACTGGGTTAAATCGTACTTGACTGATAAAAAGCAGAAAGTCACCATCGAAACAGAAGATGACAGAGAGGAATCTCGATGGGAGCTGATAAAACGTGGTGTCCCGCAAGGGTCGATCCTAGGTCCAATCCTTTTCAGTCTTTATGTAAACAACTTGCTTTCTAATCTGACAGTTGGCAGAGAAAATGTGGTGCTATTTGCAGATGACACAACGATAATAGTCAAAGGTACAACCCAAAAAGATCTCGATCAACTAATACGCGTTACTTTGGATGAACTAGACACATCGTTTTCGATTAATAAACTCAAGCTCAACTGTGATGAAACTAATTTAATCAAGTATACGACCAAATGGGAAATAGAAGAAACCCAATTCAGGTATAATGATACTGACTTAGATATAGTGGCCCACTGTGGGTTCTTGGGTATAGAGATCGACTACAGGCTGAAGTGGAAACCCCATATTAATGCACTCCGGGAAAAACTCAGCTCTCGTGCATTGCAGCAGCTCCGTGATCAATGCAGTGATTCTATCGTACGTGTTGTATATACTTTGCAATTCTACAATCTTACTTGAGCCACGGTGTATTAACATGGGGCATCTCAACTGATGCAATAATAATTTTTAAATTGCAAAAAAGAGCTGTCAGAATTATAGGTAGATCGGGCTTCAGTGCACCTTGCAGAAAAATGTACATCAATATGGAAATTCTTACACTTACATGTATTTGTATCCTGTAAGTTTTATTATTTGTAAAGGCCAATCCTGGATTATTCAAAGCGAATACTACAAACCATGACCATAACACAAGGCATGGCAACGATCTCCACAAGGTGCATAGTAGACTCTTAATTTCTGACCGTGACCCTACACATATTGGGATCAAACTTTTCAACAGCCTGAAGGAGAAATTCAAAAACCTGATTGTCTCAAGACAAATGTTCAAAAATAGGATCAAACACTTTTTAATTGTACATGCCTTTTATACTATCGACAAATTCTGTGATGCCAAGTATTGTCAATAGGGCAGCAAAGTAGGCTGTGGCGCGGAAGGATAGGGTTCTAATGTAGGTTCATTCTTATGGGTAATAGCACGCACATGATTTTAAAACTGTCATAACTTCTGAACTATTAATACTACAGCTAAACCAGTTAGCCTACAATGTTCAGTAAACTGTTATCTTTACGATGAGACACATACATGGTATCAAACGCCTGGTTAATTTAAACAATTGGATGATGAAAAACTTGTCGTAATTGCAACGTCGAAAACTAACGATAGCCGTGCGCGTAGGAGTGCACCCGCATGACGGTCCAAGCTTAATGTTGCAACATCTGTTTTGCGATGATGCCAAGCGATACCTAGCAAGCAGCTAGCAAGTTTCTTGAGAACACGGCCACTGTGAGAATTCCGATGCAACTATCTCTCTCTTTCATTCGCCTGGCGACATCACAATTACAGCATGTTTTTTATCATCCAATTGTTTAAATTTATCAGGCGTTTGATACAATGTATGGGTACCATCGTAAAGATAACAGTTTATTGAACATTGTAGGCTAACTGGTTTAGCCGTAGTATTAATAGTTTAGAAGTTATGACAGTTTTAAAATCATGTACGTGCCATAAGAATGAACATAAGAATGAACATAAGAATGAACCAACATTGGAACCCTATCCTTCCGCGCCACAGCCTACTTTGCTGCCCTATGTACCTTTTGTTCAATTACCTAATTATAATTAATCTCCTATTCACAATATTTGACATGTTTATTCTCGTTTCATTATTATTATTATTTTTATTTTTTTTACCGACTAATTTCTTATACCCCTAACAACACATCTTGTATACTTAAGGGTGAGTGTATGTATTATTTATGTATCACTATGAAATAATGAACATCTATCTATCTATACAACCCCAAATAACCCAGATGTCTGTGGGGTTGTTGAGCAAACAACAATAATCATCATTTTAATTTTGGTCTTGAATTGAACTCAAATGTAAGCCTGTACTTGCTCTTCATCTCTTGGTGTCTCCATATGGCGGCTGGGGATCAGTCTGGATTTTTTGTTTGTCTATTGTGTGACACTACAATTTGTAGGCATTTCGTCACCATTTTTCATTGTATCCATACAAAATTGGAAATTTTAGAAGCGTAGAAACGTAAGGAGGACGTTGAGTCGTTTTGAGCTTACTGAAACCAACCGCTCTTGTTCGGGCGATTTTTACTGGCCATTTTTTATATTCTAAGTATCCGGATAGCAAGTACTACCCGGGTAATGCAGTACTCGTACCCCCGACGGCATCACTGAAACATATTCTACGTACAAATTATCTAGAGAAGTGTGAGCTAAGGAATTGATCTCCCCACTTCAAAATAGGGATTTTGGCGGGTCTGCTCACAAGTGAAACCTGTGTTCCAACAATTAGCAGCCAGGTAATCTGATATTTTTTCTTGCCTTGATGTATTTGGTCCAGTGTATTCTGTTGTGGCGTACACGAATCACAAGCAAACTTCTCTCCCACCCACCCTCAACATCCCAAAAGTAATTAATAAGTCTTCAGCATACCATGTGTCCTTGAGAGCTCAGTTTACGCGTACGTGCCTTCTATCACATGCACACACTTGCGCTATGCCCCTCGCAACAAAGCGACGCTGTGCAGATATGCTAGTGCAGCATTATTCTAGATGTACATTCAACTTTTGTACGTTGCCCTGTCATTGTTAGAAAGGAAATACTTTTGAAATGACATTTCAAATTTGTAACTGTAGAAAGAAGCTAAATTGCTTTTTTTAAATACGCTGAATTTGAAATTACTTTTCATTGCCATAGCATCTGGCTCACGCACACTTCTTAAGAGCACATATCACTCCCACCCATTATCAGCTGTCACTGGCAGGGGCAATTTGTCAGTGTGACTGCAAGATTCTTGTCGGTATGCTTTCAAACCTTGAGGTTAGAGGTGCTCTTGCATTTTAGGGTGGTGATTGGAATGAGGTAAGTATAGCACCATTTTACGTATAGGGGGTATAGGGCCAGTATATTTTTTTGCTGGGGAAAACTTAGTGAGTACTCTGATAATGTTGATGGGTACGTACCCGTGTAGGAAGAATCCTGCCCGCCAACATCCCCACTTTGAAATGAGTTTCGACAGGCTAGTCTGTCCGATACCCTTTCCTAGATCTGTTTAGCAAATGCGGGGCTCATCTCGACCGCTTACCCGCTGTTGAATAATTGTACAGCCTTTTTTCTCACGCAGCCACCACAATAATTCAAATTCAATGTGACGTATTTTCAAAATTCAATTAGTTTTGGTACCCAGTTAATTCTTGTAGTATATGCTCTAGATTTGTTACTATGTTGACTTACGACCGTCATCCTTCTGTTTCACAGCCAAAGCCAGAGTTCCTGCCAAACCTGTTTGTGTACAGAAAGCGAGTCAGTCCTTCTGAGGAGCCAGAAGGAGACTTTCCATACCATGAGCCAGACGGTGTTCCATTCATTCCCGCCCGGTTGTTGGATCTGCCTGCCGAGCCCGAGCCTGAGCCAGTATCGGCTCACGAGACTGCCCGTCGCCAGCAAGAAGCGCGTGGGCATGCGGCGCGTGTGCGTCGAATGAGGCAGATCTGCGGCTGGCCTCCGTTGGACCCAAACGCCGCAGTCAGCGCTGACGGGGAGCCACCAAAGGAGCCTAATCTGTTTGACGTGCTCCGGGCCGGGGCGATGGAAATGAAGGCTGCGAACGCGGTCAGATTAGCTGCAGGTATGCTCTAAAAGTTATTGTTTGTATAACTAGTCAAACGCGAAATATGCGTTGTAAGATGAGCGAGATATCTGAATAAGGTATAAAAGTCCTTGAAGTAGTTCTACCCTTGCTACTTCATCGACTCTGGTATTCTACACACCTTGATATCTGAATAAACTATAAAAGTCGTTGAAGTAGTTCTACTCTTGCCACTTCATTGACTCTGGTATTCTACACACCTTGATGCATATAAAAAATACTTCATTGTTTGGTCAACTCTTGAATCTAGAAAGCAGTGAATCTCGACAACTTAATTCTGTCACAATTTTTATGTTATATTTTATGAATATTATCAGTCATTTTATTTTTTTTCTTCAAAACGGCTGATCAGAATTGCTTACAAAATCAAAATAATGTGTAAAATCCATGTATACACATTTAGAGAGAATTTCATTCCATTTGGAGAGATTTTATTTTTTCAACATCTTCCGCCCAGCCAAATCTTATGGGGTTTTTAGAAACTAACTTTGAGATGATGATTCTCAAAATCGGTCCCACCGATTCATCCCAAAAACTATACAGTTCTAAGTTGGATGAGTTTGCGTGTACAAAAAATGTTCATGTTGATCAGTCAACCCTTGCGACCTGTGGAGTGCTTACAAAAAAACAAAAAAAAACAATCAAACAAAAAAAAACACACAGACAAAGCCCTATTAGAGTGGGATGGAGACTTCGCTACGCTCATCAATTACAGTGATATCTCTATTAGGGATGTCGGCGGGTAGAAATTTTCCTACCCAGGTACCCGCCTTCATTACCCAACTCCTACCCGGGTTTTTCCCCGCAAAAAAGACAACAAAAAATCGTACAGGCCAAAATCACCTATATTCATAAAAAGACGCGTCATTTTCCTCAATCCAATCATCACTCTATAGAGCAACAGGACCTCTAACCTCTTGGCTTAGAAGCATACTGACGAGAATGATGCAATCACACTGGCATATTGGTCCTGCAGTAACAGCTGACAATGCACGGGGGGGGGGGGGGGGGGCAGGTAGGCAGGTAGGCAAGACGTTTGCATGAGCCATTCTTTTATGGCGACGGAAAGTCGAAAAGTAATTCCGAATAAAAGTATTTAAAAGAAAAAGGCAATGATGATTGCTTTTCATTGTTTGAAGTCTAATGTCATTTCAATAATATTCCTTTTCTACTATTAAAACAATGACAGGGAAACAATCAAATGTTGAAAGCAAATTTAAAGTAATGTCACACTTCCAGTCAAATGACATCTCGGACATGTCTAGATATCTAGACAGTGTTACTTAGCAACTTGCTATGAGCATTGTGTGACTGTGTGTCTTACAACGCACTTCTGACAACAGCTGACTATCAAGGTCTGATGACATACTGTATGTAGTGCTGGGCCAATGGATTGGTGAGGGGAGCAGAGAGAGGGATGCGCGTGAGTCGAACGCGCATCCAAATACAGACCGGATCAAAAATATCTCACGAAGGAAAATCAAGACCAGAAAAAAACATTGACTACCTGGCGGGTAATTGTTTGAACCCGGGTTTCACTTGAAATTGGACCCGCCCGGGTACCCAGATACCCGCCGACATTCCTAATCTCTATGCATCGTTCCCAGATCCATTGTTTTCCTGCTTGTACCATTCATTTTTTCTCACCCCACTCCCATATATGACCAATGTTTAAAGGGAAAGTCAACTTGTTTTATATTCTCTATTATGAACAGTCTTGTTTTATTATGAATTTTGGTAAAAGTTTCATAATTTTATCTCTTCTCCTTCAAGAGCTATTAATATTCTTGCATGTCAGTTATAGTGAATTCCAAGAATTGTTGACTAGCCATGGTCAGTCATTCATTCCACTCCCATCTTAGCAGGTGCAATTCTGCTATTCACGTGGTTCTGAGAACTTTAAATTCCCGAACAATACATGCACTTATAGTTTGTTTCAGACTTCACAACCAGAGACGTATTGTCGACCTTGGCTTATGGTTTTTGAATTGCGTATTTGCAATTCATGAATACAATAATTCGTAAAGCAGTGTTATGTTATTTAATCACTCTCAATCTTAAAATGTGTATTTCATATGTGCTCATATAGTTTATATTTAGAGCTATATTGATTTTAATTTACCGGAAGTTTTTCAACCAAACTTGGACTAACGTTAATACTTATTGAATTTAAATTTATATTGGATATGACTGATCGGGCAATCCAACCGTATCGATTCGAACCCGAGTATTCAGATAGTGAAATAGAAGTACCGGTAGTGCAAGCTATAGAAGAGCACAGGTTGACGGCAAGATGTCTAGGAAGACGTGAGCATCGTTTATGGTGTATGTGTGATAAGTGCAAAGTTATGCCAACCGTCCACGAATGCTTGTGTTGTAGAGAATGTGAACGTATACTATTTCAAAGGTTAGATGGAATTTTATTTGCGTAACGTAAAATACAGATTTGCATTCGATAATTTTATCTAAATATGTACGGTACTCAATACGTTACGCTACCAAATAATTGAAAACAAAACACGAGTAGGAGAAAGAGAATAGCTCTTATCGACGATATACCCCCAAACAAAGTGTGGCGATTATGTTACAAACAATTCGTAATTAGGATTCATTCAAATACGTCACTTGGGAAAGGCAACAATATAGTAATTATTCCGTCTAGTGTCGTGTCGGCAAGCATTGAGAGAACAATATCCAGAAGAACTCGAGTCAACTTATACAGGGTTTATTGCGTCACAACAAGGCAATAAATACCGAGTGGCCGGCTGTGACTAACCAAATTATAAGCATTGGTTATAAACATGGTTATAAACACTTAAAATGGGGTGGTAAGATCGCCCTTGTGGTGCCCCGTCCAAACGATCCTATCTTTCATCTACAGCCTTAATTGGGGAACAATGGTTTTGTATCAAGTTTCGATGTTATTAAAAAAATATATATATTATATATCATAATTCAAGTTGGAATATTTTCCTGATAATAGTTTGAAATGTGAAAAAATCCTTCGAACTCTCATATATTATGCTCCTCATTATGATGTGTTCTGAGGTGCGCATCGCGAGTAATGTTTATGTTTTAACTTTTAATTCTTGCATCGTTGGACGTGGAATAGGTGCAATGTTTACAATAATACAAAACCATGAAAAAAACATTTCAAAACCTTGAAATTTTGATGTGGTTTATATTCTTCTGAAATTGTGTCAGTCTTCATTTTCGAGCAAGTCTGAGATTTTTGTCATTATCTCATATGATGCTCCCGTTTTTTGGCCTTTCAAATCCTGAAATGACACTGCACCCGGTTTCAAACGTGGACCAAATCTAAATGCATTCGGCATTAATTGACATTGTAAAATGTCCCCATGTAGGTATAATCGCTTTCAAGAAAATTTCGACGGTTTAAAATTTGTCATATGTCTTTTTTAATCCAAATAGCGAATTGTTTTGGTAATCTATCATGATTAGAAAATGAGTGATAACGCACTGGTTTAATATTTTTTTCTGTATAGTTATTGCACCCGAATACACAACAACCAGGCATTGCACTTAGCATAGAACTACTACAATACGTCTCACGTATACCGTAACTAACGGGAAACTGAATGAATGGATCATTGTGTGGGGAGGAGAGCGACTTGACCACCGTACGTCACAGATCCCCATTTCCAGGAATTAGCAAATACTACCATTGCATTTTTCTCCCGGACGCGTCAACTTATAGGAAAAATAAAAAATACTGTATATCTTGAAATTATGAATAGAATACAAATCTGCAATCTATAAATAATCTCCAAATAACAAGTTAACTTTCCCTTTAATTTCCCTGGATGGATCGTTTTCCTGCATGCATGCATGGATGCATGGATTTTCCTGGTCCCTTGAGAAACAATGGATTCTAGGTTTCACTGTACTTGAATTGTTTTTCTTTTTCCAAGAAACTAGAAGGTGAGCAATTCTTCTATGCCCTCCTTCCACATGAAAACAAATTGAAGTAATCAGCTAAATGATCAATGAAAGAAACGAATAGTTTTTACTCTTGACATAATTATAACCCATTTACAATAAATCATTGTTATTTCAAATCAGTTGATTCGAAATCGTCATTCGAAGCAACTTGGTCCCCAATCTCAAGTATAGAGAATATCAATCTGAATATTTCAATAGTTCGTAGTTCAAACTCATTCTTGCCCTCAATTTGTATTTGTATTCATTTATTTACCAGTATTCATTCATTCCTCGAACCCTCCTTCGAGGAAATCAGAATGAGTTTCATTAGTAGCTCAATTATATATACTGATGACACATTATCAGTAGGTCTACAGTGAAACCTCTGTGCATCGTTCCCAGATCCATCGTTTTCCCGCTTCTATCATTTATTTTGTCTCGCCCTACTCCCATATAACCATTGTTCATTTTCTTCTTTGATCATTTTCCTGCATGGATGATTCATTTTTCTTTGTGCATTTGGAGGGTTCACTGTCTTATATCTATATTAAACATGCATACTATGCTCGTCATTATTCAGAGGCAAACAGTCAGGGTATGGGAACTATGCTTTGCATAGCCATCTACTTCAATGTAACAGATCATTCAATTCATCTTTGAATAATAAAATCAAGTTATAAAAATTCCAATAGGTTCATAAACAATAGTGATGTGTGTGTCTACCTAATTTCGAGTCAGAGTCTCCGCCAGAATTGAGCTCGGACTCGGAGTAATTTTAGACTTGATTTGAATCCATTTGAGTCTTTGAATCTGCTGCTGATTCAAACATTTGAATGCTCTCTCATTAAACTGGTGGAAAATACTATAGACATTCTGAAAGTTGTTGTAGTTGATGATATAAAGGCGATCCTATTTTCTGTTATGGGTAATTTGTTTGATTCCTTTCTTTTTCAACCTTGAATTCTGTAGATAGTCGTGAAATGACAAGATGCCATGGTGTACTCTAACCTCAAAAAAACTTCTGATCAATTTTTATTTGGACCAATTGTAATTTACCCAGACCTAGGTCAATTTTACAACATGAAAATGTCGGTCTATTTTTCTCGTAAAATTGTGATCATGAAGCATTGGAATTACAGTGATACCTCCGACCAGCTAGATAAAACCATCCATGCAGGAAAACAATCCATCCTGGAAAATTTAACATTGATTATATTGGAGTGGGGTGAGAAAAAATAAATGATACAAGCAGGAAAACGATGGATCCAGGAACTATGCATAGAGGGTTCACTGAACTGATTTCCAATTAGAATCAACAAATTGAACTTTCGTTCAAACTGTCTCATTCCTTTGTTGGTAAATATATAGTAAGCCTTGCCAATTAGTTTTATGGTTTTATTAGTTCAACTTTCTTGGGGTTTTAGGGGTTTTTCATGATGTTCACGGTTAGGTAGGGTAAGCTCTGTATGGAATGGACATCAAAATGCAAAGATGCAAAAGAGGGTAGTGCGGGGGTAATTTAACCACATGCAGACCCATTTTTAAATCACTTGGTATTTCAACCTTACCTGTGATGTACATATACAGCTTAATCATTTTCACCAAACAACATGGAAATCGAGCAACAAACATATATATCCATAATCATCAAACCAGAGGCAGAAATAATATCCACATCCTTTCACACAATCCGGCACCATACAATAAGAACCCTGAATATGCAGGGGCCATTCTTTACAACATTACCACAAACGCTGAAGACCATGACCGACAATAATCTCAAGCTATCTCACAAACGTATCCTCCTTGAGCTATGCCCTTACACCATCAACGAGTATGTACAGTACGAATTTCTATGGAACTGATAGACAATAGGGTGAGTAATAATAAAATGGAATTAAATGTAAATAAATGTAAATTGATCAGTTTCAATAAGGGGAAGAGGAATAGAAAGAGGTATAGAATTGGAAGTGAAAAACTTGAATGTGTGTAGCTACAAATATCTGGGAATTGTATTCAATAGTGATCTTGGGTGGGGGGACCATGTAGCTAAAGTCACAGAAAAAGGTATGAATAATTTAAATTTGGTAATGAGGCAGTTGAGAGGGGTACGAAGAGAAGTCGAGGAGAAGGCTTATTTGGCATTGATAAGACCCATATGCATCATCTGTTAGGGACCCACATAAAGTAAGAGAGATTGAGGACACAGAAAAAGTTCCAACGATTGGCAGCGAGGAGGGTGACAGGAAGGGTTAGAAGATGGAAGATCGACATCAACAAGAAAGGTGAATGTATAAGGAAGCTGGAAAGACCATCGGAAATGATTAAGGAATTACGGTGGTCATCGCTAGAGAATAGAAGGAAAATATCCAAATTATGTAATTACTACTGGGTCTGGGAGGGTAATGATGGGTGGAGAGAAATTGGTACTAAAATAATGAAGGAAAACACAAAATATAAATTCAGAAATAGTCATAATAAGAAAGTCAAATTCAAAGTTTCAGGAAAGATGTTGGGAATTTTTTATTCATAAATCTGACGGGAAGAGACTGGAATAATTTAAGGGGGATCCTACAATATTTTCAATACGTTTTTTCAACTATTTTCGTATAATACTCTCTAAAATATGTTGAAAAAAATATTCTTCACTTTTTCAAAATCAAAATTGGGGGGGAAATTACGAAAAATCCAATAATATAAATGCATTTGAAAATTCATGTAAATTTTCTATACGATTTGAGTTATCCATCTGATTTTTTTTGTGGGAATAGTCTGAACTCTGAATATGGTACTGAAATAAAAAAAAAATGTGATAAATTAATTTTCCTAATTTTAAATCCAATTTTTTGGAATGTCATATTCGGTTGGAGAAGTAAGCTAATTTCTCCATGTCATAGCGTCAGCATTAGTAGCTCGATTTCAATATAAATGAAACTGGTACCATCTCTCAACATTCGCAAATAAAATGACACCTCACTTGTCTCGATGCATCAAGTATGAGCAGAGTTCTCTATGAAACTTTATGCGTATGTTTTATGATATTTCACGCTCGCTCAAAACCGAGATTTCGCACAATTCTTCGCGATCACCGAGTCAGCCTAGAGCGCTCGACTAGGCCAACAACAGCGGTCAGTTTCTAAAATAATGTCTAGCGAGTTGTGGCGCGTGCTCGGCGGTCAGCAATTTTTCTGTACTTCTAGTCCCTGCTATTGTTGCGAACACGTGCGCCAGAAATTGATTGAATGTGATTTCGTTCATATATTATTTATTTGGGTACATTTTTACAAATTATTTTAATAAGTATCATTCAAAATGGTAAAACGTAAACAACCTAGTAGAGCACGTAAACGTAGTAAAAAATCAAAGTTAATGCGGCTATTTCATCAACAGAAGAAAACCAATTCATTGTCTCAAGAACCATCAGAAAGTGTCAGTGTAGTTGATGACGAAGAACCAGTGATTGAAGATGATCAACCAAGCTCACCTGAACAATGGTAAGTGCATTCATTGTATCATTATAGGCCTGCCAAAATACGTATGATCGACCCAAAGCATTTGTTATCAAAAGTCGAAACATTTTACATAATAATGGTATCAAAGGTGTCATTCACATTTTTTACAATTAGGTTTACAATTAGGCGCAAAATAAAATTATAGGAAAAACATACCAAGAGAATACATGTATAAATTGTTTCTCATGCCAATATCTTATTTGCAGTTGTTCAAGATCAATTCAAAATGTAAGTGCCAGGACATACGCCAGGCAAGATAACGCCGTGGCACCGCATTCCCCGGTTTCTAGTTGTCCTAGTTATGACAGGTAATATGCTAATATTGTAATATTTAGTGATAATATTCTCGATTTCTCGCTGTAGAGAAATAATAAGTTATATATTATTCGTCAATGAGACAATGACTGTTGTTTTTTACTGTTTTGTATTTGACACTATTATGTAGAAATAGTAACTACATTTTGTATATAGCACATGTGTGTTATCATTGTTGTCGCTATTACTATAAATAAGTATATATATATATATATCTTTCCCAGATAACCAATTAAATTGGGCCAGGGGGTGTTTCCACCGATTCATCTAGGGCAGGATTCATCTCTCCATCGGTTCCTGCCAGTTCCGACCTCTTCCTCTTCTTCTTCACCACTACTTTCCTCTGCTTCTTCTTCTCTTCCTACGAGTTCCTTCCACCGTTCCCTATCCTCCCACCATCTCTCATCTCTCACTACCTCCCATTTTTCTCCTCGATTGACTACACCGCATTCTACTCCCTCCTGCCACCTTTCTCTCGGCCTTCCAACTCTTCTCTTAGCTCCATCTTTTTCCGCTAACTCGAACATAACTCTCGGAATTCTTCCCTTATCCATTCGCCGCATATGTCCATACCACCTGAGTCTCTCTCTCTCCATTTTGAATGCTAACCTTTCCACTTCCACTTCTTTCCTTATCATTCTGCTTCTCTTCTTCTCCAACTTTGACACTCCTGCTATGCTCCTCACAAACTTCATTTCTGCTGCCTCCATTTTTTTCTCATCTCTCCAATTCAATGTCCATGTAACTGCTCCATATGTTAAAATTGGCAAGTAGTATACATTATAAATAAGTGTCTTCCCACTCATCGGAAAGTCTTGGTTCCAAATCAGCTTCCTTACTTTTTGGAATAGTCCGTCCGCCTTTGCTATTCTCTTATTCACCTCAAGCTCCACTTTTGCCGTATTACTTACTACACTTCCCAAGTATGCAAACTCTTCTACTTCCTCCAGTTCCTGACCTTGCAGTTTTATTTTCTCTCGACTTTTTCTCTTCTCTCTGCTCATCACCATAGCTTTGCTCTTTTCCGCACTAATCTTCATCCCAAACTCCTCGGTAATTTTTTCCCATCTCTCAACTTTGTCTTGCACCTCTTCCCTACTGTCTCCCCACACCAGGATATCATCAGCGTATATCATTGTCTTTGCATCTGCCCCTTCCTTCACTGGTTCCACTTTTCTCATCATCTCATCCATCACCAACACAAACAACATAGGTGATAGGACACTGCCCTGCCTAACTCCACTCTTGACATCGAACCACTCCGTCCTGCCTCCATTTGTTTGCACTGAAGCCTTACATTCTCGATATAAACTTTTCACACGATCTATCATCCCCACATGTATGCCCTTTGCCCTGAGACTCTTCCACACCCTTTCTCTGGGAAGATGGTCGTATGCTTTCTCCAAATCTAGAAAAGCCATGTACACTTTTCTTCCCTCCTCCCACCTTGTTTCTACCAGTTGCCTGACAGCAAATATCAAATCTACTGTTGATCGGCCTGTTCTGAACCCATAGTGCTCTTCCCTTAACATGGGTTCCACTAGCACTCGCATCCTTCTTTCAATAATTCGTTCATACAGCTTGGCTGCCTGGCTCATCAGCGTCACTCCTCTGTAATTCTTACTTCTTTTTCTGTCTCCTTTCTTGAATATTACTGTTATTACTCCTTTCACCCAATCTTCCGGCACTCTCTTCTGCTGCCATGCTGCCTCCATCACACGATACACCCAATCCACCCCCCACTGTCCTGCTGCCTTCATCATCTCTACCACTATCTCATCTGCTCCTGCTGATTTACCATTTTTCATCCTTTTTATTGCCTGTGCTACCTCCTCTCTTGACACCCTCTCCACACAGTCCTCTCCTCCCTTCGCCGCTTCCTCCACTTCTTCTGCCCGTGTATCTTTTGCATTCAATAGCTCTTCAAAATGTTCTTTCCACATTCTCTTCAGTTCACTAGGTTCTCGAATCAGTTTATTATTCTTATCATACATGATCTTCTGCTCCTCCTTGTCTCTCCGCTTTTCTTTCATAATTCCATACAACATTTTCTTATTTCCCTGGCTATCTTTCTCCAACTTCTCGGCAAGCTCTACCATTGTCCTCTTCTTCTCCTTCTCAATTATGCTCCTAACCTCTCTCTTCCTCTCTAAGTAATCCAATATATTTCTTGCCGATCTATCTTTCTCCTTCCTGATCCAAGCTTCCTGTTTCTGCTTAACTACCCTCCTCACCTCCTCGCTCCACCATGCCGTCTCCTTTGCCTTCCTCTTCCCACTTGACCTTCCACACACTTCGTTTGTTATCTGTATCATTACTTCTTTAAACTCTCTCCATTCTTCTTCTACGCCCCTTATTTCACCTCCTGGTACTCTCCCCTTGATCAACTTTTGAAATTCCCTTTTAACACTCGCTTCTTGCAGTCTCCATATCTTCAATTTTGCTTGTTTTCTCCCTATTTTTCTTGTGGCGTGCTCTTTGTTCCACTCCTGTCCGCCCCTTATTAGCCTCATAGTGGCCACCACTATGAGTCTGTGATCTCCATCCAATGCCACTGTTGGATTCACAGCTGTATCACTAACCCATCTTCTTACCTCCCTACTCGCTATAATGTAGTCGATCACCGTTTTCTTTTCTCCATCCCAACTGACGCGTGTTACCCTTTTATCCGCTCCCTTTTCGAACAGTGTGTTACATATGATCAATTCTTTTCTTGCACACATCTCTATCAAATTAATTCCATCTTGATCTCTACTCCCGTATCCAAATTTACCCAACACTCCTTCGTAGCCTTTCCACTCCTTTCCCACTTTTGCATTCAGGTCCCCAATGATTAGCACCCTTTCTGCCGTAATGACGTTTTCTAGTTCCTTCAGAAAATGTTCCTTCTCTACCATCGGTCTTCCCATTTGAGGTGCATATACTTGGATAATCTCCGTTGTCTTTTTTTCCATCTGCACTGTCATCTTCATTATCCTATCGTTCGTGTTTTCCACGCTAATAACTTCCTCTTTCATCTTCTCATTCACTATAAATCCTACTCCGTTTCTTCCTTCCGTTCCTCCTGACCACCACAATTTATATCCTTCTCTCAGCTCCTTCGTCCCTTTCCCCTTCCACTTAGTCTCACTTAGACCTAAAACCTCCAGCTTCTGATCCTTCATAACGCCAATGTGTTCCTCTATTTTTCCATTAAGCGTCATAATATTGAGTGTACCCACTCTAGTCTTCATCTCTCCTAGTGTCTTTCGCTTTTGTCTTCTATATTCTATACCTTCCTCAATTTTGCCTGTAATTGTGACTATGTTACTAGTGGCCACCCTTACTTCCTCACTGCCCTTATCCTGACTAGATGGCCTAGATTCGCCGCCATGTTCTTGCTTCCTTGTGTTGCTAATTCCCCTTTGTCTTCATTCTGCTTTGGCTCTTCTTGCGTTGGCTTAAGAGTTATATTGTGCTTCCGTACACCCACCTTGTCCGAAAAACCTTTTCTCTTTCTCCACATTTCACTACAGATTTTCTGAGCCTTGTTCCTAACATTTTCCCTCTCAACTTGGTCTTATCTGGCATGTCTGGCCTGGTATACATCAAAAGTGCGCCATTCTGCTCGCACACCTCTCTTACTACCTTGTTTAGATGAAGTCCTGCACTCTTCTTCAATCCACACACATAAACTTTCACTTCTGCTCCATATACTGTTCCCACTACTTTCAATAATTGTTCGATCTTGTCCCCGATTTCCAACGCGCCCCTTCCTTCCTCCCGTTCTCTGCTTCCTACATAGAGTACTACTCTCTCAGGTTTTTCTGTCCGGGCCTTCTTCGATGATGCTATTACTTTAGCTAAATCCTCTGCTCTCGCTCCGGGAACACTCCACGCACCATAGCCGCTGTCTTCACAAAAATACCTTGCCGTCGTTCCATTAATATCTCCTATGAGGAGTGTATGTATACTGCCAAGTTGTCGCTCCACAGTATGTCTCCGTTGCTCAGCTGGTTGCTGCCTCGGCTGGTTGTCTCGGTTGGTTTTCTCGTCTGGTTGCTGTCTCGGCTGGTTGTCTCGGCTGGTTGTCTCGTCTGCCGGCTGGTTGTCTGCAAGTGTATGCCTCTGTCGATCAGCTGTTTGCTGCCTGATATTGTTGTCTCGGCTGGTTGCCTCGTCTGGTAGCCCCGGCTGGTTGTTGGCAATCGTTTGCTCCGTTTCATTGCACATCTCCTCTTCCTGCTTCCGCTGCCCTTACGCCTTCACAATCTCTTCAGCTATCTGTATCTCTTCCTGTATTTTTGTTTCTTCTTCTCGGCCCGTCTTGTCGTCCCCCTTCTGTGCCACTTCCCTCTCCTTCTGTTTTATTTTACCAATTGTATTCTCCAATTCCTTGATTCTCTTATTTAACCAAATAAATGTAGCCACCACACCTTTAACAACTTCCGACTTCAGAACTGTGTTTCTCTTTCTTCTCATTCTTCTCTTCTTTCCCCCCTCTTCTTCAAACTTAATTTGTTCTACTATCCATCCTATTAGCTTCTCTGTGCGGGTTCCCTGCTTTCTCGGCCTCTTCGTTTCTTTTACTATCGCCACATGTTCGGTTTCACTGGGCCTATCATCCCTCTTATCCTCTTCCGTATCCCCAATGTCTATCTCCACTATCTTTGGATCTGATATCTTTGGTTCCCCTCTATTGCTGTTAATTCTCACCACATCGCTCCCCACATACTCGTTTACAAACACACGTTCTTTGTCTTGCCCGTCATTTCTCAAATCATGCTCATCCATCTCACTTCTCATTAGTTCCCTTTCCACTAGGCCTATCACCTCTGTTTTGTCACTTTCTACTGCCACTTGTATACTTTCCTCTATTATAAGTTTTGTGGCTGGTGGCCTGTGTTTACTGTGTAGCTCTGTGCCAGCCATAACCCTACTTTCACAGCCCATACAAATCCATCCCTTGCTTCTTGCTTTTCTGTCTATGTTTGCACACCCATAATGCTTCCACACTTCACAGAATTCACACTGTTTGCCTACTCTAACTTCTTTCCTACATCCCTGACATTTATCACTTTCCTTAACTATCTTTTTCCTTCCTAGGCTACTACTGCACTCCACTACGGCCGCCATCTTGCCAATGTTTCCACGAAAATTGATAGAGCGAACTAACCGTGCGCTAGTGGTGTTTTTTTGTTTTTGGGGGGGGGGGGGGGGGCTGATCTGAACCTTCTTTCATAATGCTATAAAGCATCAGGGACTCGAACAGACAACTGAAGACGAATCAGTTTGGGAAACAATGTGGCTACCTAGATTTTGCAGCAACCAACCCTTCCTGTCTTTTGTGAGGTAGGCCTCACAATTATTACTAAGATCTATTGGCGTCGGATGAATGATTAATGAGATGATGGGATGGTGAGATGATGATTTTTATAGGTAGTGGGAAGGATAGTGGGAAGGAATCGGTTGTGGCCTATATTGTGGGAACCATCCCGGCATTAGCCTAGACTACAGAGGGAAACCACGCAAAACCCCTGTAAAGATGGACGGTGGCGGGGATCGAACCGGGTCCGATATGTCCCTTCACCTCCCGGATCACGAAGCAAGTGAGCTAACCACTCGGCTACTGTGCCGGTCATTTTATTTGATCTTGAATTGAAATTTACAAGCAAGATTGATTTTTCAACTTGGACGTTTTTCAGTATATAATTATTTAATAATTTTTAAATCCAATTTTTCATTCTTTATTTTATAAAATTATTAGATTCTTCGTTTTCGGTGTTATTTAGATGATCGAAGCGAAGACTTCCATTTCACTCTTACGAACGCAAGGTTCAATTATTCCGGTCACCGAAAGGCTTCCACTCGACCAAGATGATCCGAGCTTGGTTTGGACCCTCACTCCAAACTTTGACGCCATAGGTGACACTTTTAGGAGCAAATAAATTGCTCCCGACGATCCTTGAAACTATTTTTCATTTTTTCAAACATTTTCTATAGAAAGGCTGTGCCAATTCGTCTATTTTGTAATAGAGGGTACCGTGTCCGTATCATTATTGTACATTTTGAATATCATCGGCCCTATAATTAATTCGAATAATTCGAATAATTTCTAAAGTCATCAAAGATGATGTCCATGTCATGGACATATCTTTGTTGTTATACATACTGGGAAGCACCACAATTATCTAGACGTCACAGAATCACGAAGAAAGTAACAATCGATTCTATCATCGAACTAACTATCCGTATGCACTGAGCCGCCCTCCGTAGCTCAGTCTGAAGTCAACTGAAACCACCGTTTGGCGTGAATTTTTGACTTTTTCGTCATTCCGGTATCTGCGTCATCATAACAGTGCGTCGTTAAACCCAATACAAAAAAATAAAGATAAAAAATAACTGGAAATTCACTTATCGTCACTTCAATGTTTCATCATCACCTGTTCATTCGCAACCCCCAAATAACTAAACTGTTGGTGGGGTCGTTAAACCAACAATAATCGATCAATCTTTTGCATCAAGAGTTGATGCTTGAGACAAACTAAAATCGAACAAGGAATTCACAAAGCAAGCAAAAGAGAATTGTTCACGACGAGAAACGAAGCCAAGTTGCCAGGGGAGCAAAGTAATGTATTTGACTTTACTTTTAGTGAATTGGGTGATAATACCAGAGACAATACATCTCCTTCCTTTTCCAGACATATTCATAGACATATCCTTCTTTTATGGTATCACATAGCAAGCGCGGTATTTGATTTGGAATAAAGAGTACAATTAGGATTTCCTGTAGATTGCAGAATTTGACTTCATTATATGTGCAAATGTTTAATATTTAATTTTGGTTTTCGTAAATACTCTATTTTATTAGGTCGTATTTTTATATTTTTTATTTACAAAATGAGACTGCCTTGAATAAAAGGTTTCCATATGACTCAGAATAAAAAAATATGGGATAAAAAAATGTATATATAGGTAGATGGGATAGTATTTTAATAAAAAATAATGTTAATAACTATTAGTATTACTCGAATTATAAATGATTTGAAATAACTAAGAACAAATAATTATGATACATAATAACAAATAGAGGATAATAATTAACAGATACTGATAAATAATGTTATAAACCTGTGATGCGTACCTGCGATAATTATGTCCGTATAAATGATTCCTCAGAATCAAAATGGAACCTTTCAGAGCTAATACACATATTAAATCGATGATATATGTACTCAATCTTAATTTTTACAAAGATCCACAAAAAAACTCATCATATTGCCCCTAGCTCCGATCAAAAGTCCAATTACTGAGATCTTGTTGAGGTTGTACTTGTATAAGTATTACAGAATATGATATTGCTGATTTATAAATAAATGTCCCTTTTTTCCTCATCTACTTTCAGTGTGATTTGTGGATTTTTTGTGAATTATTACTCATATATGTAATATATTTATGCATTTACGGTATAGCTATAATATTATTTGGATTATTATATGAAAGATCCGCGGACAGGTCACATGGAATATTGTGCTATAGCACGATTATACATTTCCATCTAGTCCCGATTCACGCTTGTAGTTGATTAATGACATGCACATTTTGTTCATTGTGTATGTCTTGCATATCTTATGCATAGGCCTATCAATACGGTCACACATTTGGAATCGTTTAGTGAGATTGACTTGATGATTTTTAATCGACGGCTCCAAAACAACAAGCGAGTATAACGTATACGTACCCTGGCTCATGTGTTATTCGTTAGATTAAGAATAGGCCTACACATTTTTCCGCTTGTAAATGTAAAGACCCGATTTACGGGTATGTTCTGTCAAGTTTTTTTAACTTTAGTCCGTGTAGTTTAGTGTTAAATAGGCTAAGATTGGTGACGAACATCAAGACTGTATTTTACGTTTCAACCCTAGCCGTCAAATGCGGTATACCGATTTACTAATGAATATATATTCACTTACTTTTTATAGATTGCATCGGTAATTGATTTTTTCTATTATTGTTGCACTTACATGAGTTATGAGTCTTGCTACTGAGGCATTGAAATCAATTACGAAATAATGAAAGTATCTTTGAATAAACCTCTCCAGCAGAAAACTAGTTCATTTGATTAGCATTGTTATACATCAATGAAATGATCCTACACGAAGACGAAGGTTCTGATCGACCTTCTCCTCTTCCCACACCATTAGCGCACGGGAGTTTCAAGTTTTCACCCTACCCTTTACCCGAGTCGAAATATAAAATCACGATGTGTCATTGCTTATTCGGAGTTTCTCAGAAAAGCCAACAATAACGTGAAGGCGCGCCGCTGAAAATGAGTGGGTTATCGTTCATGAACACAGGCAGCAGTTCTTGGGAATCAGTTGCCGCACCCCTTCACCAATCCCCTGACCATGTACTTCAACACCGATCTGAAGAAATGTGAGGAGCAACAAAGCAGCACACCCTCACTCCTCGAGGTCTCCAGAGAGACTGTACACTAGCGCCAGTGGTTTGACTGTTGGCCGGCAGGATCACCGTTAAATGATGTGTTTTTAGGATTTGAAAAATTAAATGTAAAATTGTTTGAAGCCTTGATACAGCAAGAGAACATTTAGTATCAGCTATGCCTATTATTAATGATGCCAGTCTTTTTATACAAACAATATATTTAATATTATTTAGTATTAGGATCTTCGCCACCAATATATGTATTAACTGCAAAGCAATGTATAATAAATAAATCATATTATTAAAATGACTACAGATGTACTTACTAAACTCTTGACATGTTCTATAACTGGTTTTACTATGTCAAACAACTCTGTACTACGTTATGTTCCATTGAATGAAGTACTGTATAATTAGAAAAAACTGTGGGCCCTTTTTAATGTTCAAACCTTGTCCTATCTAACCCTAACCATTGATTTTACAATGAAATCAATGCCTTAACCATTATCCAACATGACCTTGAAACATATCGGCATGGCTTACTATATCTTGACCTATTTGTTTATTACATTTAATATTTTGGTAAAGATTTGAGACTCAACTCGTAAACCTTGTTCAGATTCGACTCGGGACTCGAAACTAGAAACAATAGGCAAAGAATTGATGAATATGTCACAGCTAATTTGAATAGGCCTACATACATTACTTCCTCTCTCTCGATCCAAGATGGAAGGGACCCCAAAAAATGGAATTTGAGTACAAAAAATTGGATTGATCACAGAACTCGGCCACGAAATCAATCTAGCAATAGAGCTGACATTGTACTGTAGTTTGAAAGGCAAATGATTGTATGTTTTTCAGAGCGTGCCAAAGACCCGGACCACGTGCCTGAGCCTGAGTGGGCCCAACTTGATGTCACCCAAGCTACAGAGGTTCTCTTTGATTCTGCGGTCAATCCAGGACAACTGTACGTCAGGCTGAAGGCCAGCGACAAAAAGTGAGTAATTTTTTTCGTAAAGGTATGTTTAGAGAACTTTGCAAATTTGGTAAAAATCAATCAACATGCTCAAATTTGGATCATGTGATCAGTATTTACAAAGTTGCTAATATTACTATCGGAATTGTAAGGAGCGCTTTTACACCCTTTTTCATTTTTACGGACTCGGCTGTAGCATCTTCTCTTTGCTCCCATGTTATCGCAAAAAATGAAAACATCATGCGGCCCACAAAACACACCGTTTGTCGATTGACGAAGACACTACTGAAGTGTGAAATCGCGGTATACTTATAATTGCGGGAAAATTTACTTACTAACCACGAACACAAAATCTCAGCCTGATTCGTTCAAAATTGTTTGGAAGAAATCAGGAAGTAAGTAATCCTTTTTTGTACGGTTGTACGACTTCACATTTAAGAAAAAGCGCCAAACAAGTATTCAAAATGCCTCAAAACCAGGGACTTCGTTAGGAGGTCCAAAGAGGTGCGCGCGCGCCCCACCAATCGACATTTTTGCGTCCCCAATAATTTATCTTTCTTTAAAAATATTCTATGTCGACCTAAGAATAAACACAATGAAATATTATCAAGTTATAAATATGAATTGTATCAGAATGCACTCCACTAATTTACACTTCCTTTTTTCTTTTCAAAAACGATTCAATTATTAGATCTCATAAGGGCTCATGAATTGCAAAAATTACTTTGAAAAATTACCATTCTTGGAAAAAAATCACTGCTGAAAATTTCTCTGGCAGAAATCGCGAAAATAACCTCGAAAATATCCATGATGATTGTACTTTTAAGAATTACTCCGTTGATCTCCATAGTGATTCAATCATTGGACTTCAAAACTGCTTGTGAATATCAAAAACCACTTGGAAAATGACTTAAGCCTATTCCAAAAAATTACCTGTGGGGCTTTGCTGTGAGAAATCACAAAAGTATAGCTTCTAAGATGTCCATGATGATTCAGTTATATGGGACTCCAAAACCACTAGTGAATCGCAAAAATCAATTGAAAAATGTCTATATTTTCAAAAATTCCCTGCGGGGCTCTGTTGGGGACTTCCGCCCTCCAGACCCCCTTTTTGCGTGCTGCAGGTGTCCAGCTGGGGTGTAATTTAATTCATGTAACTTGTGCGCGCCCCCCCCCCCCCCCCCCCCCCCCAATACACAAATCCTTACGACGACCATGCTCAAAACTATACAATATCAAGTTGGAGTATATGCAAAATTTCATCAACATTTTGAATTCTGTTTGAAGTTTGGGGTGCGACCAAAAATAACATTTTCGTTTCAACAGGTACGTTAGAAATACTTG